>JAJBBP010000026.1:340000-370000 GCA_021464625.1 Proterorhinus semilunaris | reverse complement strand
TCCTTCTCTCGTGCCTTTTGGTACAAGTTATAAGCAGCTGCAGAAAAGGAAAGATTCTTTCAGGCACGAGAGAAAAATATATTGAAAGGAATTCAGAAAAGTCCTATATACCTGCGTTTTTTGGAGCAGAATCAAATATACCAAAATAAGATAAAAAGTGTAGACAGTTTTGTGATTCAGACAGCTTTGTAATTTTTAATTTTTTTTTTTTTTTTTTAAGAAAAATAAATAAAAACTATATAAAAATAACTGAATGTTCATTTTTACGAGTATAAAGTATAAAAACATAGGGACAGTGAAGAGTATAGGAGGTTTAAAATTACTGGAGGGGATTGTAACCCATATAAAATTACTGAAGGGGACCCATCAAATTCCTTGGGGAGTTTGTAAATACAAATGTCGACATGAAAGTGTGAATGAATGAATGATTGGTGTAAATGTTTGGAAATGAATCTCCTGAATATTAAGTGGGAGAAAAAGCCATTTTAAAGACTGAAATGTCGAAGGTAAACAGAAATGATCAATCTGCTTATCGTCGTCATTTTTAATTGTCTGACCGATTGTTTGATAAGGGAAGATTTTCCTCACAATGGCTACAAAAAGAAGACAGAACTGAACATTTGTCACAAAAGTGTCATATGGCGAGAAATTGTAAAGATAGTAGACATATTCTACTGGCCAGATTGCAAAGAGCTCTTGTACTGGCCAGATAAGAGAATAGAATAAAGTGAAAATAAGAGATAGATAACGCTGTTGATGAATGGAAGTCTGATAGTTTTGTGTGATATTGAGAGAAGTGAGAGAAGGTTGAAAGAAAGTAGACAATTACTTACTCAGAAATGTGTGTATGAATGACGTGTGAATACTGTTTGCATTAAGAAAGCAAAAAAGTTGTATTTGTAACGCCGTCAATTATGTGTACCGTGAAAAAAAATGAAAAGAAATATAATAATAATTATAGGAATTTAAAAGTAATGAGGCAATAGCTATGCCTTACCATAGTAGGAGTAACAAATTAAAGGCTCCAAAAGGAAATTTCGATGTAGAAGATACAAAATTATACTTTTTAAGTATAAATATTTCTGTTAAAAGCAGTATTAAATCACTGTAGAATAAATGTGATATTTTGAAACATCCAAAATAACAGTCCGTTTAAGCTGAAGATAGAGTGTGTGATGTGTGATGTGCTGTGAACTGTGAAGCAGAGTGGCAAGAGAAAGAGGTGTGTCTGGTCAACGTTCTGTGGAAAAATTCCATCAGTAATTTCTGTGATGTGTACGATAATACGTGACTTCTCAGAGAGACCAGTAAAGGTACAAAAATAAGAGCATATATTATGGCCCGACGATAATACTAAAGTTACCGGGTCCAGATTCAATTAATAAAAAATGGGTGCATAAATTAAGAAAATTTAGTTGATTTACGTGAACATGTATGGTATAAAAGTCCATCTAAAGTAGGACTAATTAAAGGCAAAACGAGATAGGCCTAGGATTAAGCGAATCCTTTTTAAATATGATGTTGAAGTTGGCATAATCAATGATAATTGGAGATTTGAAAAAGATGAAAAATTGTTTTGTGTTCAGATTAACCATGAAACACACCTATTTTTCCAATTGAAAAGACACCACCTTAATTAGCCTGAAGGATGGTACAAGATTTGAGATAAAGATTTGTGCAACAGAAAGCCAATGTTTCAATTTCACAGACATTGCTTAAAATTCTATGAATTCAAATGAAAAGTATTTTTCTGTCATAGACTTGAGCAATGCAATGTAGTGATTCTAATAGACTTAGATCATCAGCATTGGTTTGCATTTAAATTTAGGAATATAGGAAAAATGTAGCATAATTTTTAACCTAATAGCCTGGTGCCAAACCCAGGGGAAAACTAAAAAATGAGTGTCTACATGAAACTCAATTAGTGTATAAGATGATACACTCCTTAAGAGTGGTGAAGTCATTTTGTGGATAATTCTGCAAAAAGGAAAATTGTGTAGGATATGCAGTAATTAGGAAAATTACTTTAACATTTTGCTGAGAAAAATTTATGAGATATGCCTATAAGTTGCTCATAATTTGCAAATGGCATAGAAAATTTGGTTAATAATAGAAGCTGTGTTGGTTTTAAAGCTTCCATAGGCCCTTCCCCACTGAGTGTGGATAGGCCCTTTTGAATTAAGATACATTATTTCCAGACATTCTTCCGCCCAAAGTAGCAAACGGGTTATTGACTATATTCAAAATGATGGAAACTTTACATTTCCGTATGTCTTCATCCATTAATTTTACTATTAATGCATGGGATGGATTGTCTGAGTAATTTAAAGCATTAAGGGAAATAGTATTGAAATTTCTTTCCTCAGCATTGGCCGTGTTGATATTATTTTGCTTATTTCGTTATGTGTTTCTTTCCTTGTCTTCAGAGGGAGATTGCTTTGTGCTAAAAGACGTGTGAAACTCTGAATGGAAATGTGTGTGTTTACCAAACCCCGAGAAAGGGAAGAATTTGAGCAATGAAGCGTGAAGGAGATGACCACGGTAATCCATTACCTGGTGTGGTGGTCTTAGTTTGAGTCGTAAACCTTATTTACAGATAAGAGACTCTCATGATCTTTGACTCCCACAGGTCCTGGGCTCAGGAAAAGGGTTGTGAAAGTTTATGATACGTCACGGAGCGACACTAGAGTAAGACATTTATGTTGCTCCCAATGGGAAAAAAAACATCCTACCAAAAATATTTTTGTGTAGAGATGCGATTTTTGAGTCATGGATATTCATGTCTCAAACAGGAGGGATGGTGACACTAGTACACTACCTATAGATTCATAAATTACTACTAAACATTTTTGTAAACAATATTTGAAGTGCAACATTTGAACTCACAGGGGAACATTTGGCCTATACGAGGGAAATTCCCTCAGCCCACATACCCCTTTTACAAATGGACTTTATACTGTTAAATAAAAGTGAAGGAATGACGGTGGGAAAAAGCGTTATGTAAAGACATCGTCACCCGATACGGGATACCTGAAATTAGTAGTACGTTGTTTAAATAGAATGAACATTTAGAAACATGTGTGAAAAACATATCTCAAAAGAAATGGATATGGATTTAATATTTACTAAAAGTGTTATGATGTGGGTTTTTGATTGTTGGTTTTGTCCTGGTTTTGGTTTGGTTCTCCCCTGTCCTGGTCTGTGTCTCTGTCTTGTGTTTATTTTGATAGTCTTGGTCTGTGTCTGTGTCGTCCTGCTTTCCCTTCCTCTTGTTGATTACCTGCCCCGCCCTGATGTGTTTCACCTGTGCCCCGTTCCCCTGTGTATTTATACCCCTGTGTTTTCCCTTGTCCTTGTCGGGTCATTGTCATTCTTATCGTCGTTACTAGTTCTTGTTCCACGGTTTTGTGCCTTTTTTGGATGTCCTCGGTACTCTTGTGAGTTTCTCCTGTTCTGTTTCCCTGCTCTTCTTGTACTTGGTCTTACCATTAAATTTAAGTTTGTTTGGAGCTGCTCTGCATTTTGGGTCTATTCCTCGCACCTCACCCCTTACCATGACCAAACACAACAGAATGATCCGACCAGACGAGGACCCAGCAGACAGTCCCTTTTTTGTTCGGGAGCTGTGGCAAGGCGGGTTCTCCCCGGTTAAGCCACTGCCGGACACCGACCTGGGCTTGGGGTGGGCCCCTTCTGTCCCAGAGCCACCGCTGGACATCTTGCTCCGTCCAGGGTGGGCTCCTCCTGTCCTGGGGCCACCACCAAGCCCAGACCCCCGTCCGGAGTGCACTCCGCCGGTCCCTGCTCCTCGCCGGAGCCTTGGCCCGCCGCCGCCTGTCCCCGCTCCTCGGCTGCGCCCCGCCAGGTCGCCGCCTGTCCCCGCTCCTCGGCTGCGCCCCGCCAGGCCGCCGCCTGTCCCTGCTCCTCGTCGGAGCTCCACCCGGCCGCCGCCGGTGCCCGCAGAGCTCCCGGACCTGCCTCCTCCTCCGTGGCCGGCGGAGGAGGGTGCATACCTGCCGCCGCCGGACTTCGCGGACCCGGCCCTGCTCCCGCCGCCGCCGGACGTCGCGGACCCGGCCCTGCTCCCGCCGCCGCCGGACGTCGCGGACCCGGCCCTGCTCCCGCCGCCGCCGGACGTCGCGGACCTGCCTCCGCCACCTTGGCCCGCTGCGGAGGATCCGGACCTGCCTCCGCCGCCTTGGCCCGCTGCGGAGGATCCGAACCCGCCTCGGCCGGAGGCCCCTGATCCGCCTCGGCCACGGCCGGAGGCCCCTGATCCGCCTCGGCCACGGCCGGAGGCCCCTGATCCGCCTCGGCCACGGCCGGAGGCCCCTGATCCGCCTCGGCCACGGCCGGAGGCCCCTGATCCGCCTCGGCCACGGCCGGAGGCCCCTGACCCGCCTCGGCCGGAGCCGCCTGACCCGCTTCGGCCGGAGCCGCCTGACCCGGACCCGCCTGAGCCTCCAGACCCGCCTGAGCCTCCAGACCCGCCTGAGCCTCCAGACCCGCCTGAGCCTCCAGACCCGTCGCCCACGTGGAGACCCCCGGATCCGTGGCCTCCAGAGTAGCCCCTAGGACTCTCCGTGCCCCCCGGGGTTGGGGTGCGTGGTTCCCGCCTCCGGGCCCCCTCCGCCCGCCCGGGCCCGTCGGACTTTTGGTCTTTTTTTGTTTTTTTTGGACGTCTGGTAGCCGTCCCTTGGAGGGGGGGGGTACTGTTATGATGTGGGTTTTTGATTGTTGGTTTTGTCCTGGTTTTGGTTTGGTTCTCCCCTGTCCTGGTCTGTGTCTCTGTCTTGTGTTTATTTTGATAGTCTTGGTCTGTGTCTGTGTCGTCCTGCTTTCCCTTCCTCTTGTTGATTACCTGCCCCGCCCTGATGTGTTTCACCTGTGCCCTGTTCCCCTGTGTATTTATACCCCTGTGTTTTCCCTTGTCCTTGTCGGGTCATTGTCATTCTTATCGTCGTTACTAGTTCTTGTTCCACGGTTTTGTGCCTTTTTTGGATGTCCTCGGTACTCTTGTGAGTTTCTCCTGTTCTGTTTCCCTGCTCTTCTTGTACTTGGTCTTACCATTAAATTTAAGTTTGTTTGGAGCTGCTCTGCATTTTGGGTCTATTCCTCGCACCTCACCCCTTACCATGACCAAACACAACAAAAAGATTGGTAAGAAAGTTTCTAAAATGTCCTGTGCTCTCCTGCCTATACGACACCATGATAGAGAATTGTGTGTTTATGGACTGATTGAGAAATGTCTTAATTAGGGGTGGGCATAGATTAATTTTTTTAATCTAGATTAATCTAGATTAATTTTGAAATTAATCTAGATTAATCTATAGATTAAAATGGTTTATTTTATTTCTGACGGAATATGTGCTACCCAAAAATAATAACTAAAATTGAGACCGGTTGTTACAAAATGCATCACAAGCTGCTTAAGAAAGCTGTTAAACTATGATAATTGGTGATGAAAATAAATCATGTTCAATAAGATGTAGCCTACCGAAAGCGAAGGAGTGAGAGAATTTTTAAAATATAGTCGGACTCGGCGCGCAAGGGACAGCGGCGCCCCCTAGCGTCAACGTGCTTATTTTGCGTAACAAAAGTCACTGCTGGAGGGGGCGGAGAGAGGAGTGTAGGATTGACAGAGGGACGGTTTGTGAACGCACGACCGCGGGACGTGAGCGCGGCCTGCGGGCAAACGGTTTCAGACCGCGGCTCTGGGGAAACGCTCCCAACGCCAGCGCTGTCCCGGGCCAGAGGAGAGTAAAAGGCGCGCGGGGTCCGTGAGTGACGAGGCGGCTACAGGAGCCCCGTCACATCTTCCACCTGTTCGCTCAGCTCCGCCTCCGAACGGCAGCGACATCACAGTCTCCTCCTCAGCCCCGGTCATCTCCACCGCTGCTCCACGAGGAGCTCAACGTGAGTCATCATAGCGTCGTATAGATCCCACTCCCAACTCAACTTTGAGAACAGATTAATGCCCATATTTTTTTTATCGCCCGACAAGACTATCGCGTTAACGCAGCACGTTAACGCCGATAACGGCCCAGCACTAGTCTTAATGTACCAGATAAATATGGTCTTTAGGACCTAATGACGCTGGTGTATTCACTAAATTTAATCAATAATCTTTAAGTTGCAACTAAATGCATTTGTTTCAATACAAAATTTAAACTTGAAGCCTTAGAGCGCATTGATATGTTGATAGAACTGTGAAATGCTATAGCTATAAATTGGAATATATAAAACTAAATAGTTTTAAATTATGTCTAAAAGCTGAAATGAATTGGGTTTCGGCCCTTTCTCTTGCTCTGCTCTTGGCGTCAATCCGTGAGCAGATCGAGAGGATACTCTTATGAGGATGAGGCTATTTTGATGCCTGGATCAGGCTCCTCTTTGATTCCACGGGAATCCAGTGGACACTGATCTTAAGATTGTATGTTGTAATCCCTATTGAAACCAACTACACATTAGTTTGTTAGTTTATTCACTCAGGTTGGAGGTGACTGCTGTTCTCACTTCGGTGCTGAGAGTGCTCCTTCCCATGGCCAGGACGTCCCATGCTGTCAAGGTCGTAAACCAGACGAGTGGTGTCAACTCTCACTCATCCTGTTGACCCAGTTGTAACTGCCTTAAACCTCCCTGGACTGACCCTAACATGTATTATTTTGTCTATTGTTTTCTTTGTGTTGATATATATTGTGTTGCGACTCTACAGGTGCCGAAGTTATTAATCTCCAGTGAAATTTGAGTTGGTTTGTTGTGTTCCTTGTATAAGGATAGAGGTCTCACCTGTATTGTGGGTTTTTGATACATGTTTATATGACTCTGTATTGAACTGAATGTGGTTTATTTTGGCATGGGAAAGTACAGACCACTATTAATTTGAAGTTTAAGTTGATCTTTATGCGCCATTTTGGACGCATTACCAAAAGTTATGAAGGAGAAATTATGCAAAATTGGAATTATTGTTAAGAAAACCAAATAAATAATGAATACATTTTGAGACGATGTTATGATCGCCCTTGACCAGAAGCGAGAGCAAGTTGAACTAAAAGTAATGAAAGTAATAATGAAAAAGACTAAAAGACCAATGAGTTTACTTGTGGAGTGACTTAGGGGTGTGGTTTTGGTAATTGTGGCCAAGGATTGTTTCAGACAAGACGATATCCAGAACCAGAAAACAGACCAACAACGTTCGAGGAGATCGAGGCGTTTAAAACAACGCTGGTGGACAAAACTACTCTGATTACTGGCTGCTGAGGCTGCTGCTGAGTCCAGAGGCATGGGAGTCCAGAACTCATGTTACCTGTGAAAGGAACGGACAGACTTAACGTGCGGGTGGATAAAGGTGAAACACACTCATCTGTGAACTATGAGACTGTGATCATTAACGGACACCATCTACTGGATGGATACAGGAAAACCACACGTTCTGCCTTTCACCAAACCAGTACCCATCTGGCAGGACTGAATCTGACTGCTGCAAGGAGAGATCCTTGGATACGATTTGCTGATGAGAGCATCAATTCTGTGTGTTCTGAATGGACTAACAGTGACTTTTCCCTGATTGGACAAACACCTTGCTGTCTTGAATCATTCACAGGACAGTGGTTGCTGAATGCAGACATATCTACTGGGAAGAGCTGAAGGACTGTACAAGTGACATTTGACCTTGGATCAAAAATTCACTTTGCCACATTACCCACCCATTGACCACTGTAGTTTGACAGAAACAGAAATTAAGATTTGGTGTATATAGAGAAGTTTTAAAGTTAACCTGAATGGTCCTTTTAGAATAACAACATTAATTAGGCACACAAGGTGCTGCAAAATGTTTACATCCTATTAGAACAATAGTATGAAATATTTGTATATCTCATTTGCTCTCTCCTGGACAGTAGGCTAAAGAATGTGTCCCCATGACCAAAGCGATAGTGAAACAGAAAGAGTGGTGGCGGAAATTCAAAATATCGATAAACAGGAGGGAAATGTTGGATAAATATTGATTATTCTCTATATTTTGCTTTATCTTACACTTCATGATCTGTTGACTGAAAAGATGTTATTGATGTTTTGCTTTGAGTTCCAGAGTTTGAGCATAAAACTGAAAGACCTATGCTGTGTCTGGTAGATGACCCCTGCCCTTTGACAGGGGAGAGCTGTGTGTGACCGTAACTGGGACTGTGTCAAGGATAATGGATAATTAAAAGTAAACACTGTGAAGTTGTAAATGCCATTTGCTGCTTTGGGTAATGTCCCCCCTCCCTGAGGCCAAAGCAGTGATCTGTGTTAGGGGCGTGAACAAGTGAATACAAGCCCATGTGGGGGCAACCAGAAAGCCAGAGCGAGCAGGACGATGGAGCTCATCTCTGTCTGTCTCTCCTGGTCAGAACAACACTTTCATGAAATTCTTATTTGTGCAAATGCATATGGCTCTGTTATATTATATTAGTACACATGTAGTGTTTTGTTTACATTTTTACACGTCTACTGTTTATTATTACTTTTATTACTTTCCACAATGTGACCATCATCTGATACAGTTTCTCTGTTTTTTGTGTTTTTTTTTTCTTTTTTGTTAGGGTCTACCCTCAAACACTAGTGTTTTGTTATGAATGGAAAAATACTACTAGATACAAACATGTATACATGTACTGATATGTGCTCTATTATGCCTTTTTGGTTTCATTGCTTGTCTTAAATACAAATACATGATTCTTCCACATTTACTTCTTAGTAAAGTTTCACAGTTTCTGCGATTTCCGCAAGTTATACTTTAAAACATTCCACATGTTTGGAAGATTCTTTCTATTACTTTTGGGAATTCTTCAATTTATGGATTTTCCACAATCGGCTGGAATTCTTACAATGGGGCTTCTGCAATCTCATGGTTTAGTAAAGTTATACTTTTTCTACATTTTCTGCAGTTTGTGCATGTTCAGTTTCTGCAACTTGTCTGTCTACAGTTTTTTTCTATGCTATTGATACACATTCATTTGTATGGGGAAGCTTCCATATTCATTTTAAAAGGACTTTTGGTACAGTTGAGTCTGTCAGCGATTTATGCAAAGTAAAGAGTTTATGCAATTTCAACAGTTTCAAGGATTTCAAGGATTTTTCAGCTAAATTCCACATTAGATCTGTTCCGCAGACAATCACAATGGCTTCAGCCATTGCAAGTTTCTAGTTTTTTATGTAATGCGATCTACCAATACTCCCTTTGCGATGGACGTATTGAGCACCCTGCTTCAGGGTGAAGACCGTGCAATAACAACATTTGTCGCACCCTTTGTCCGTGGAAAAAAGAGGAACCAAAACTGACGAGTCAAGATTTTGTTTCTTAAAAAAGGATCTGAAAGTCCAACTCAAGCAAAAACCAGATGAGTCGGTAACACATGACACGCTCCAGGAGCGGCGTCGAGGACCTTCACTCACTGAGAACATGTTCTACTCCACTGGTATATTTATTATTTTATTTTATTTTTGGCGGCACGGTGGCACAGCGGTTAGCGCTCGTGCTTCACAGCTAGAAGGTCCCGGGTTCGATTCCCACCTGGACGGGGCCTTTCTGTGGAGTTTGCATGTTCTCCCCGTGTCTGCGTAGGTTTCCTCCGGGTACTCCGGTTTCCCCTACCACTACAAACATGTACAATAGGCCGGGATGAATGATGTGAGTGAGTGGTTGGTGGTGGTCGGAGGGGCCGATGGGGCAGATTGGCTGCCTCGCTTCAGTCAGTCTACCCCAGGGCAGCTGTGGCTACAATAGTAGCTTACCACCACCGAGTATGGAATGAATGAATAGTGCTTAATGTAAAGCGTCTTTGAGTGTCCAGAAAAGCGCTTTATAAAATAAGAGAACACATGACACCTGTGCTAAAGTCTCTCCATTGGCTCCTGTTCAAATTAGAATCAAATTAAAAAATCCTGCTCCTCACATTTAAAGCCATAAAGGGTTTGGCCTCACTTTATCTCCAAGACGTTATCGTTCCATATCGGCCAACCAGAGCTCTCAAAACTCAGGGCTACTAGTGATTCCTCAGGTCTCCAACGTCACTGTAGGAGGAAGAGCCTTCAGCTCCAACATCACTGTAGGAGGAAGAGCCTTCAGCTCCAACGTCACTGTAGGAGGAAGAGCCTTTAGCTCCAACATCACTGTAGGAGGAAGAGCCTTCAGCTCCAACATCACTGTAGGAGAAAGAGCCTTTAGCTCCAACGTCACTGTAGGAGGAAGAGCCTTTAGCTCCAACATCACTGTAGGAGGAAGAGCCTTTAGCTCCAACATCACTGTAGGAGGAAGAGCCTTCAGCTCCAACATCACTGTAGGAGGAAGAGCCTTCAGCTCCAACATCACTGTAGGAGGAAGAGCCTTTAGCTCCAACATCACTGTAGGAGGAAGAGCCTTCAGCTCCAACATCACTGTAGGAGGAAGAGCCTTCAGCTCCAACATCACTGTAGGAGGAAGAGCCTTCAGCTCCAACATCACTGTTGGAGGAAGAGCCTTTAGCTCCAACATCACTGTAGGAGGAAGAGCCTTCAGCTCCAACATCACTGTAGGAGGAAGAGCCTTCAGCTCCAACATCACTGTAGGAGGAAGAGCCTTCAGCTCCAACGTCACTGTAGGAGGAAGAGCCTTCAGCTCCAACATCACTGTAGGAGGAAGAGCCTTCAGCTCCAACATCACTGTAGGAGGAAGAGCCTTTAGCTCCAACATCACTGTAGGAGGAAGAGCCTTCAGCTCCAACATCACTGTAGGAGGAAGAGCCTTTAGCTCCAACGTCACTGTAGGAGGAAGAGCCTTTAGCTCCAACGTCACTGTAGGAGGAAGAGCCTTTAGCTCCAACATCACTGTAGGAGGAAGAGCCTTCAGCTCCAACATCACTGTAGGAGGAAGAGCCTTCAGCTCCAACATCACTGTAGGAGGAAGAGCCTTTAGCTCCAACATCACTGTAGGAGGAAGAGCCTTTAGCTCCAACATCACTGTAGGAGGAAGAGCCTTCAGCTCCAACATCACTGTAGGAGGAAGAGCCTTCAGCTCCAACATCACTGTAGGAGGAAGAGCCTTCAGCTCCAACATCACTGTTGGAGGAAGAACCTTCAGCTCCAACATCACTGTAGGAGGAAGAGCCTTCAGCTCCAACATCACTGTAGGAGGAAGAGCCTTCAGCTCCAACGTCACTGTAGGAGGAAGAGCCTTCAGCTCCAACGTCACTGTAGGAGGAAGAGCCTTCAGCTCCAACGTCACTGTAGGAGGAAGAGCCTTTAGCTCCAACATCACTGTAGGAGGAAGAGCCTTCAGCTCCAACATCACTGTAGGAGGAAGAGCCTTCAGCTCCAACATCACTGTAGGAGGAAGAGCCTTTAGCTCCAACATCACTGTAGGAGGAAGAGCCTTTAGCTCCAACATCACTGTAGGAGGGAGAGCCTTCAGCTCCAACATCACTGTAGGAGGAAGAGCCTTCAGCTCCAACATCACTGTAGGAGGAAGAGCCTTCAGCTCCAACATCACTGTTGGAGGAAGAACCTTCAGCTCCAACATCACTGTAGGAGGAAGAGCCTTCAGCTCCAACGTCACTGTAGGAGGAAGAGCCTTTAGCTCCAACATCACTGTAGGAGGAAGAGCCTTTAGCTCCAACATCACTGTAGGAGGAAGAGCCTTTAGCTCCAACATCACTGTAGGAGGAAGAGCCTTCAGCTCCAACGTCACTGTAGGAGGAAGAGCCTTCAGCTCCAACATCACTGTGGGAGGAAGAGCCTTCAGCTCCAACATCACTGTAGGAGGAAGAGCCTTCAGCTCCAACATCACTGTAGGAGGAAGAGCCTTTAGCTCCAACGTCACTGTAGGAGGAAGAGCCTTCAGCTCCAACGTCACTGTAGGAGGAAGAGCCTTCAGCTCCAACATCACTGTAGGAGGAAGAGCCTTCAGCTCCAACATCACTGTAGGAGGAAGAGCCTTTAGCTCCAACGTCACTGTAGGAGGAAGAGCCTTTAGCTCCAACGTCACTGTAGGAGGAAGAGCCTTCAGCTCCAACGTCACTGTAGGAGGAAGAGCCTTCAGCTCCAACATCACTGTAGGAGGAAGAGCCTTCAGCTCCAACATCACTGTAGGAGGAAGAGCCTTTAGCTCCAACGTCACTGTAGGAGGAAGAGCCTTTAGCTCCAACGTCACTGTAGGAGGAAGAGCCTTCAGCTCCAACATCACTGTAGGAGGAAGAGCCTTCAGCTCCAACATCACTGTAGGAGGAAGAGCCTTTAGCTCCAACGTCACTGTAGGAGTTTAGTTTAGTTTATTTGTTTATTTGAGCAGTACACATAGTGCTCAAAAGGAGTGGGCTGAAGCAAAAGCTTACGAGTGCCCACCCCCAAGTGCAATAAAATAAATAAAAAAAGAACATTACAAAACATTTCAAGCAGCTACATTCGTACAGACCAACTTACAAACTTACAAAAAAATATATGAACTGTTTATACAATTAATTGAAACAACGCACAACTACAACAACGATCTTGTTTCATATACGATGTCTAGAACAAAGCAGTCAAAATAAAATAAAAATGTGATCCTTCATATATTTCTTTCAGATTTTTACCCTTGATAACCGAGAGTTACTTTTATGTTATGAAGGTACATTAATAGGTATTAAACTCCGAGATCTTGATACTTCCCAGTTGTCATTACCATTCTCAGTATAATTTTAATTTGGGTGTAATTTTCATAATCATTATTATTATATATTTATTTAATTGAGTTATATGTGAAGTATGCTGTAGCCCTGCATAGTGTGGTGCATTAAAAAGCCAGAGTGTAGAGCGGGCCATTTGAAGAGAGCAGTAACTCCCAATCAACAAACCCCCACACATCTGCCCTAACAGCTGATTTTGTAGAATATGTTCCTATGCTGAGTGGTGCATCAAAAGACAAGGTCCAGAGCCCGCCGGGAGGGTCCCTCCCAACAGATCCACAACCCGCCAACCCCAATTCTCCATCCGTGAATCCGAGCAACAGAATGACAACCGTTCCAGCAGCAACACTCTTCCTTATTATAGAGGAAACAATACACATAATCCATCCCACTGCTCCCCCTAGTGGCCACACATTTCTTCTTGTGTGTATATTTCAAAAGTCTTTTGTTTGTATTTATATTTGAACAGGTTGATGTTTGGACATTGTTTTAATTCCATCTCCAGTTTATTCCACAATTGTTCACCATTAACTGTTGGGCTAAAACTGTTCAAAGTTGTGCTATGTTTCTGAATCCTAAAGTTTAATTCATCACGTAATTCATAACGACCAGTACGTTCTTGGAACCTTCTTTGTATTTGGTTTGGTAACAATTTATACTTTGCTCTGAATAACATTTGAACAGTTTGGAACTCAACAATGTCACAAAACTTCAAGATCTTTGATTTTTAAAATAATGAGTTTGTGTGGTCCAAAAACCCAACTTTATGAATTACTCGGAGAGCTCTTTTTTGCAACAATATTATTGGTTTAACTGTGTTTTTATAAGTACTGCCCCAAACCACAGTACAATAATATAAGTAGGGCAAAATCAGAGAACAGTATAAGGTATGTAGAGCTTTGATGTTTAAAATGTGCTTTGCTTTTGCTATTACTGAAATGCTTCTAGAAATGTTCGTAGATATATATTTAATGTGAGATTTCCAAGTAATTCTGTCATCAATAATCACATCAAGGAATTTGATTTCATGCACTTGCTCGATAACAACACCCTCTATCTGAATTGCTTCCTGAGCATTGCAATTACAGTTGCCAAATATCATCATTTTGCTTTTACTCAGATTTAGAGATAATTTATTTTGTTTGAACCACTTGTTGACACTTTTGAGTTCCAAGTTAACAATCCGACACAGCTGCTGTAAGTCTCTCCTGATGCAAAAATATTTGTATCGTCAGCAAACAAGATAAATTTAAGTACTTCAGACGTTTTACAAATGTCGTTAATATACATATTAAACAATTTTGGGCCTAGAATAGAACCTTGAGGCAAACCACACACAATTTGTCGACAACTCGACTGATAATCACCGATTTTCACACATTGTTTTCTATTTTTTAAGTAACTGGTAACCCACTGTAGAGCTACCCCCCTAATTCCATAAAGTTCTAGTTTATTAATTAATATATCATAGTTTATTGTATCAAACGCTTTACTCAGGTCAATAAATAATCCGATTGCATATTTCTTGTTATCTACAGCATTAGTTATTTCTTCAGTTATATCAAAGAGCGCGTGTGAGGTTGAGTGATTGTTCCTGAAACCAAACTGATTGTCCGAGAGTAAATTACACTTTTCGATAAAGCCGTCAAGTCTAGAGTTAAAAACCTTTTCTAAGATTTTAGAGAATTGCGGTAAAAGGGAAACAGGCCTGTAGTTTGTAAAGAGATGTTTATCTCCTGCTTTGAACAGAGGAATCACTTTTGCTACTTTCATACCATCAGGAAATTGTCCAGTTTGCAACGATAAGTTACAGATGTAAGTTAACGGCTTAGAGATACTTTCAATAACAGTTTTTAAAGTTTTCATGTCCATGTCATGGTAATCGGTCGAGGTTTTATTTTTACACCCTTTAACAATGTCCAGTATCTCCTTTTCCTCCACAGGTTTGAGGAACAGGGACATAGGATTTGCTTCTATCAGATCACAATCATAATTCTCAACGTTTGCAATTTTTGCAGCAAGGTTCGGTCCAACATCTACAAAGAATTTATTAAATGTTTCGACGACTTCATTCATATTATTTAAAGTGTTATCCTCATCTTTGAAATATTTTGGATAATTAATCATTCTTGGTTTATTTCTAGTTACACTATTTAAGATGTTCCATAAACCTTTAATATTATTCTTATTAGTATCCAACAACTTATTATAATAATCCTGTTTACATTTTCTCATGATACCTGTCCTGACCTACCTGTACCAGTTTATTTTTATATTTCTTATATTTATCCTCAGCTTCTTTTGTTCGGTTATTTATAAAGTTTTTGTAAAGATTTTTTTTTTTCTTGCAAGCATTTAGTAAACCTTTAGACATCCATGGTGTTTCTTTACACTTTCTGTTTTTACACTATTTCTTCATTGGGCAGTTTTTGTCGTATACCTTTTGAAATACTCGCGTAAACTCATCATAAGCCATATTCGTGTAATTCTCTCTGTACACAATACTCCAGTCTTGAGCTAAAAGCTCCTTTTTAAATGCATCAATAGTTTTCTCTGTTTTTACCCTTCTAAACCAATACTTGTTTTCCTCCTCATCTTTTACATATCCATTTTTATACATAACGAAAACTGGAAGGTGATCACTAGAGGAGGAAGAGCCTTTAGGTCCAACATCACTGTAGGAGGAAGAGCCTTTAGCTCCAACATCACTGTAGGAGGAAGAGCCTTTAGCTCCAACATCACTGTAGGAGGAAGAGCCTTTAGCTCCAACATCACTGTAGGAGGAAGAGCCTTCAGCTCCAACATCACTGTAGGAGGAAGAGCCTTCAGCTCCAACATCACTGTAGGAGGAAGAGCCTTTAGCTCTAAGCTCCGGTTTTATGGAATAAACTCCCAGCTCACGTTAAAGAAGCAGAAACAGTCCCTACATTTAAGACTAGGCTCAAAACGAACCTCTGAGAATGAGCTTATGATCAGGTCAGTTAAAGCTCTGACCCTCAGCCTGAAGTAAAGCTCTAACCCTCAGCCTGAAGTAAAGCTCTAACCCTCAGCCTAAAGTAAAGCTCTGACCCTCAGCCTGAAGTAAAGCTCTAACCCTCAGCCTGAAGTAAAGCTCTAACCCTCAGCCTGAAGTAAAGCTCTGACCCACAGCCTGAAGTAAAGCTCTAACCCTCAGCCTGAAGTAAAGCTCTAACCCTCAGCCTGAAGTAAAGCTCTGACCCTCAGCCTGAAGTAAAGCTCTAACCCACAGCCTGAAGTAAAGCTCTAACCCTCAGCCTGAAGTAAAGCTCTAACCCTCAGCCTGAAGTAAAGCTCTAACCCTCAGCCTGAAGTAAAGCTCTGACCCTCAGCCTGAAGTAAAGCTCTAACCCTCAGCCTGAAGTAAAGCTCTAACCCTCAGCCTGAAGTAAAGCTCTAACCCTCAGCCTGAAGTAAAGCTCTAACCCTCAGCCTGAAGTAAAGCTCTAACCCTCAGCCTGAAGTAAAGCTCTGACCCTCAGCCTGAAGTAAAGCTGCCTTAGAAGAAACTCTGCTGTGGGAAGTACGGTCCACTGAGAGCTATCCTCTTCTTCTTCTTACTGCAAACTTTGTCTTATTATGATACAATATTTATTTTATCTGTAGTCTGTTCATTACTATTCACATGGTGTCTCCTGTCCCACTCCCCCTCGGGAGGGCCTGTCTAGATCGAAAGGAGGAACCCGACTGAACGGAGGAACCCGGCTGAACGGAGGAGCCAGGCTGAACGGAGGAACCCTGCTGAACGGAGGAACCCGGCTGAACGGAGGAACCCTGCTGAACAGAGGAACCCGGCTGAACGGAGGAACCCTGCTGAACGGAGGAACCCGGCTGAACGGAGGAACCCTGCTGAACGGAGGAACCCGGCTGAACGGAGGAACCCGGCTGAACGGAGGAACCCTGCTGAACGGAGGAACCCGGCTGAACGGAGGAACCCGGCTGAACGGAGGAACCCTGCTGAACGGAGGAACCCGGCTGAACGGAGGAACCCGGCTGAACGGAGGAACCCGGCTGAACGGAGGAACCCGGCTGAACGGAGGAACCCTGCTGAACGGAGGAACCCGGCTGAACGGAGGAACCCTGCTGAACGGAGGAACCCGGCTGAACGGAGGAACCCTGCTGAACGGAGGAACCCGGCTGAACGGAGGAACCCTGCCTACTGACAACAAGGACTGGACGGTCTGTGATCTTGGCCCGTCTGCTGAGGGACTCCTTCGGCCCTGGGTCTCTATAGCCTGTCCGTCCATGGGAGTGGATCTCTCCTTCTGTGGTTCTCCTCAAGGTTTCTCGTTTCTCCCACCGGGTGTTTGAGTTGTTCCTCTCTGTGCTGGAGAGTCTAAGGACAGGGGCCCGAGCTGCTCGTCGCCGCCCAAATTATGTTTGCCTGGATATTTGATTCTCCTGAACTTTACACGGTCTTATTTACTGCTCTGTTTTATTGCCTTAATGTTCGGAGCAGCTGTGAGGAAACTCCTGTTGTGATATTGGGCTAAACAGAACCATTGATTGATTAATTGATTGATAAATCCCATGGAAAATCTGCACCCAATTCAATCACTTAAAGTCTGTCTCTTTGGGTGAATTATTTAGTTGAGCCTGTGTTTCTGATAGGGGGGTTTGATCTTCCAGTGCTGGTTTGTTTCATGATTCCTGTGTGTGTGTGTGTCTGTATATATGGTTTATGGAGCCAATTGACCTGACTACTCACCAGCACTACGAGAACCTAAGGGGATTAGCAGGACTATGCTACGGTCCTCATAAACCAAGATTTTGTATTTTCATTTTTAGCATATAAAGAGCATAATTTCATTGTTTTTCTGAAGTCCTTTTAATGCTCAATGATAATATATCATGCACATATCAAGTTTTTTTAAATTCTTAGCTTTTAAAGACCATAAATTGAAAGTTTATTTGACGTCCATATAATACCCCAACCTGACTTCTTGTGTATGGAGTGTATGATGTGCTCCCCCTACCCTACTCTGGCGGTATTGAAGGCTCCATTGTGATTGGTTCTTTATGGGGACACGTGCGGGATATGTGTCCGGGCATGTTGAGTGATTTCGGAAGACATCTAATGGTAATGCGAAGAAGAAGGACCAAGAGAAAGTTCACTCCAAAGAAGACAAGAAAATATATTGGTAAGTATCTAGTCCTTGTTAAATATACGTTATCAAGTATTTTCTGAATGGAACTTAGCCCCGGCCTGGAGGATTTATCCCCGGGCTGGATGATTTGGGGACCGGGCTATTGGGTTTTGGAGCTGGCTGTGGAACTTAGCCCCAGCCTTGGTGAGTTTTCCCCGGCCTGGATGAGTTGGGGGGTGTAGTCCGAGGAGGGGTGCTTAAGAGTGGGTCCGAGATGTGGGCTGTGTGTCCCCGGAGGTCCAGAGGAGTCAGGGGGGCGAGTGTGTGCATGTAGGGCCGGGGTAGGAGTGCCCTGAGCCGGGTAGTGTAAGTGGAGTAGAGGGTGGGTCATTGTGGTGGATGTTGGTGCGGAGCTGGTAGCTTTAGGAGCAGGCTGGTCAGAGGAGGTCCAGAGGAGCCAGGGGGGCGAGTGTGTGCACGTAGGCCGGGGTAGGAGTGCCCTGAGCCGGGTAGTGTAAGTGGAGTAGAGGGTGGGTCATTGTGGTGGATGTTGGTGCGGAGCTGGTAGCTTTAGGAGCAGGCTGGTCAGAGGAGGTCCAGAGGAGCCAGGGGGGCGAGTGTGTGCACGTAGGCCGGGGTAGGAGTGCCCTGAGCCGGGTAGTGTAAGTGGAGTAGAGGGTGGGTCATTGTGGTGGATGTTGGTGCGGAGCTGGTAGCTTTAGGAGCAGGCTGGTCAGAGGAGGTCCAGAGGAGCCAGGGGGGCGAGTGTGTGCACGTAGGCCGGGGTAGGAGTGCCCTGAGCCGGGTAGTGTAAGTGGAGTAGAGGGTGGGTCATTGTGGTGGATGTTGGTGCGGAGCTGGTAGCTTTAGGAGCAGGCTGGTCAGAGGAGGTCCAGAGGAGCCAGGGGGGCGAGTGTGTGCACGTAGGCCGGGGTAGGAGTGCCCTGAGCCGGGTAGTGTAAGTGGAGTAGAGGGTGGGTCATTGTGGTGGATGTTGGTGCGGAGCTGGTAGCTTTAGGAGCAGGCTGGTCAGAGGAGGTCCAGAGGAGCCAGGGGGGCGAGTGTGTGCACGTAGGCCGGGGTAGGAGTGCCCTGAGCCGGGTAGTGTAAGTGGAGTAGAGGGTGGGTCATTGTGGTGGATGTTGGTGCGGGGCTGGTAGCTTTAGGAGCAGGCTGGTCAGAGGAGGTCCAGAGGAGCCAGGGGGGCGAGTGTGTGCACGTAGGCCGGGGTTGGAGTGCCCTGAGCCGGGTAGTGTAAGTGGAGTAGAGGGTGGGTCATTGTGGTGGATGTTGGTGCGGAGCTGGTAGCTTTAGGAGCAGGCTGGTCAGAGGAGGTCCAGAGGAGCCAGGGGGGCGAGTGTGTGCACGTAGGCCGGGGTAGGAGTGCCCTGAGCCGGGTAGTGTAAGTGGAGTAGAGGGTGGGTCATTGTGGTGGATGTTGGTGCGGAGCTGGTAGCTTTAGGAGCAGGCTGGTCAGAGGAGGTCCAGAGGAGCCAGGGGGGCGAGTGTGTGCACGTAGGCCGGGGTAGGAGTGCCCTGAGCCGGGTAGTGTAAGTGGAGTAGAGGGTGGGTCATTGTGGTGGATGTTGGTGCGGAGCTGGTAGCTTTAGGAGCAGGCTGGTCAGAGGAGGTCCAGAGGAGCCAGGGGGGCGAGTGTGTGCACGTAGGCCGGGGTAGGAGTGCCCTGAGCCGGGTAGTGTAAGTGGAGTAGAGGGTGGGTCATTGTGGTGGATGTTGGTGCGGAGCTGGTAGCTTTAGGAGCAGGCTGGTCAGAGGAGGTCCAGAGGAGCCAGGGGGGCGAGTGTGTGCACGTAGGCCGGGGTAGGAGTGCCCTGAGCCGGGTAGTGTAAGTGGAGTAGAGGGTGGGTCATTGTGGTGGATGTTGGTGCGGAGCTGGTAGCTTTAGGAGCAGGCTGGTCAGAGGAGGTCCAGAGGAGCCAGGGGGGCGAGTGTGTGCACGTAGGCCGGGGTAGGAGTGCCCTGAGCCGGGTAGTGTAAGTGGAGTAGAGGGTGGGTCATTGTGGTGGATGTTGGTGCGGGGCTGGTAGCTTTAGGAGCAGGCTGGTCAGAGGAGGTCCAGAGGAGCCAGGGGGGCGAGTGTGTGCACGTAGGCCGGGGTTGGAGTGCCCTGAGCCGGGTAGTGTAAGTGGAGTAGAGGGTGGGTCATTGTGGTGGATGTTGGTGCGGAGCTGGTAGCTTTAGGAGCAGGCTGGTAAGAGGAGGTCCAGAGGAGCCAGGGGGGCGAGTGTGTGCACGTAGGCCGGGGTAGGAGTGCCCTGAGCCGGGTAGTGTAAGTGGAGTAGAGGGTGGGTCATTGTGGTGGATGTTGGTGCGGGGCTGGTAGCTTTAGGAGCAGGCTGGTCAGAGGAGGTCCAGAGGAGCCAGGGGGGCGAGTGTGTGCACGTAGGCCGGGGTAGGAGTGCCCTGAGCCGGGTAGTGTAAGTGGAGTAGAGGGTGGGTCATTGTGGTGGATGTTGGTGCGGAGCTGGTAGCTTTAGGAGCAGGCTGGTCAGAGGAGGTCCAGAGGAGCCAGGGGGGCGAGTGTGTGCACGTAGGCCGGGGTAGGAGTGCCCTGAGCCGGGTAGTGTAAGTGGAGTAGAGGGTGGGTCATTGTGGTGGATGTTGGTGCGGAGCTGGTAGCTTTAGGAGCAGGCTGGTCAGAGGAGGTCCAGAGGAGCCAGGGGGGCGAGTGTGTGCACGTAGGCCGGGGTAGGAGTGCCCTGAGCCGGGTAGTGTAAGTGGAGTAGAGGGTGGGTCATTGTGGTGGATGTTGGTGCGGGGCTGGTAGCTTTAGGAGCAGGCTGTGGAACTTAGCCCCAGCCTTGGTGAGTTTTCCCCGGCCCTGATGAGTTGGGGACCGGGGTATTGGGTTTAGGAGCTGGCTGTGGAACTTAGCCCCAGCCTGGGTGGTTCTTTGTAGGTTCAAGTATTGTCTGTTTATCTTTCAGAGTGACACTGGGAAGGACCAAAGGCAGGAGATGGCACAAGAAAAAAACAACCCAGACTCAGACCCAGACTATGTGGGTGATGAAGATTTAGATGAGCTCCCCCATCCAAATATATGGCTGACACAAAAGTCGGATACAAGTCTTGCTCCTGCTTCTAGTGCACCGGGAACCAGCCAGCAAGGTAGTTCTTCATACACCTTAGAGTTGCATTCAGAGAATGGTCCACAAAGAGG
This sequence comes from Proterorhinus semilunaris, assembly GCA_021464625.1. Lineage (NCBI taxonomy): Eukaryota > Metazoa > Chordata > Actinopteri > Gobiiformes > Gobiidae > Proterorhinus > Proterorhinus semilunaris. Next base: position 349,034 of record JAJBBP010000026.1, on the reverse strand, counting down.
AGACCCACAGCGGACAAGTTCCATAAATTACTGCTTTGTCTGCGGTAAGCCCCAGAAGAAAATATCGAGACATCTTAAAACACACAAGACCAATGCAGAGATTGTACAAGTCTTTTCCCTTACTGATGTCAAGGAGCGCAACAAACGGATTGAAAAAATTAGGAATAAAGGGAACTTTTTACATAATCAAGCAGTATTACAAAGTGGGAAAGGGCAATTGAAAGTGAAGCGACGATGCAAAAAAAAAGCTTTGGATGGAAAGTTTATTCACTGCATGTATTGTCAAGGCATGTTTCTCCGCAAAGAACTATGGAGGCATACTCGCAGGTGCCCTCACAAACCCGAAGATGCAAACCAAGAAGAGACGTCTGGAAGGAGAAGGATCCTCGGCTCTGCATCAGCTCAGGATGCCGCCTTATGTGCGCAAATCTCGGGTGGGGTTTGGAAGCTTCTCAGTGTTATGAACGTGGATGAAGTTGGATCAGTTGTGCGAAATGACTTCTGTATTCTCCAGTTTGCCCAGTCACTTTACAACATTCATGGACAAGATACAACAAAGTATGAATACATAAGACAAAAACTGAGAGAAGTGGGACGTCTGCTGCTGTGCTTGCGGACAGATTTCTCTGTGCCGACCCTGGAAGATGCTGTTAGGCCTGCAAACTTTGAGAAAGTGGTACAAGCGGTCAAAAAGGTAGCAGGTTTTAATGATGACAATCTTTCGTACAAAACCCCGAGCCTTGCTCTTAAACTCGGCCACACACTGAATAAGATCTGCGACATCATCCACTGCCGGGGCTTGATGGCAGAAGATGAGAAGCTGGTGAAGTATACTGAAACATTTAAGAAGTTGCTCAGTACCAAGTGGAAAGAATATGTATCTCACAATGCCCTTAACACACTGAGTGATGCCAAGTTTAATAAACCGTTAACCTTACCATTCACTGAAGATGTTGTGAAACTTCACAAGTTTTTGGAAAAGGCAGCAGAAGAGGCCACAAGCAAACTGCAAGAAACAGATGATGCTCAAACTTATGCCCGTCTTGCCATGGTGTTGCTCACACAAATCATTGTGTTCAACCGTCGGCGAGCTGGAGAGGTTTCCAAAATGCCTCTGAAACATTTTCTGGAGAGGGATAATCAACAACTTCATGCGGATGTAAGCCTTGGTTTATCGGACACAGAAAAGAAGCTCTGCCGGTATCTAAGTCGCGTGGAAATTATGGGTAAAAGAGGGAGAAAAGTTGCAGTTCTTCTCCCCCGACCTGTTGTCAATGGTCTTACACTACTCACAAATAAGAGGAAAGAATGTGGTGTGTCTCCCTCAAACCCATTCTTATTTGCACGACCCAAAGCACCAACCCATTATAGAGGAAGTGACTGCCTGAGACGTTTCTCCACACAGTGCGACACAAAGTACCCCGAGCACCTCCGGTCGACGGGTCTCAGGAAACATGTGGCCACGCTATCTCAAGTCTTAAACCTCCAGGAGAATGAGCTGGATCAGGTGGCAGACTTCCTTGGACATGATATCCGCGTACACAGGGAATTCTACAGACTGCCTGTTCCAACAACACAACTTGCAAAGATATCCAAAGTATTGCTTTTAATGGAGAAGGGATCCATTTCCTCGCTAAAAGGAAAGACGCTGGAGGAGATTGAACTTAAAGGTTTGTTAAATGTATCTCTTATCTGGGTGTGCATGTAGGGCCGGGGTAGGAGTGCCCTGAGCCGGGTAGTGTAAGTGGAGTAGAGGGTGGGTCATTGTGGTGGATGTTGGTGCGGAGCTGGTAGCTTTAGGAGCAGGCTGGTCAGAGGAGGTCCAGAGGAGCCAGGGGGGCGAGTGTGTGCACGTAGGCCGGGGTAGGAGTGCCCTGAGCCGGGTAGTGTAAGTGGAGGAGAGGGTGGGTCATTGTGGTGGATGTTGGTGCGGGGCTGGTAGCTTTAGGAGCCGGCTGGGGATCTTAGCCCCAGCCTTGGTGAGTTTTCCCAGGCCTGGTGGCTTTAGGAGCGGGCTGATTGAATTGAATCCCCCTTTTGTTTTTAGATGAAATTCCCATCAGTGCAGATGAGGCCGAAGAGGAGAGTCACAGTGACTCGGGGGACTCTGCTGAGAAACAAGCGGCAACTGTGGTTATAGATGATGACCCGATCGACATAGCTGATGGAGATACCTCTGATTTTGAAGGCAAGTTCTTCTGTTTACTCTTGTAGTAGTCTTGCTCTGACTTATTCACATTGTTTTGTTTAAATTAATTCCTAATTTTCCTTTTCAGAGGCAGCACAGAGGCCTGCAAAGCAACCTGGACCAAAACGCAGAGTGACAAAAAGAGCATGGTCAAAGACTGAAGAAGCAGCTGTAATGCGGCATTTTAAAAAACACATCAAGAGAGGAAAACTGGCCACAAAAAATGAAGTAACTCAGTGTAAGCAAGCAGAAATGGCCTTAAGTCAGAGAACACTGCAGAATATAAGAGACTTTGTGAGAAATCGTGGACTAGCACATAAAAGACAACTAAAGGTAAAAGATGGATAAGCATGGAGTGTATGTATGAAGAACATTAAAACTTTTCCAGCCTCTAATTGTGGTTCATCCATCCATCCATTTTCTCCCACTTGTCCGTTGCCGGGTCGTGGAGGCAGCCGTTGGAGCTGCCCAAATCACATAGCACCAGTCCCCTATGGCTCCTCCTGCAGGTGGTGGGTCCACGGAAGGACGGCCTCATGGTTCCAAACGGGCCTGTTGGTCTCTCATAGGGGAATTGTGGTTCAGTTATGTTTAAAGTCCTCATAATTCATCTTTGGTCCTCATGAACCACCTTCTGGTCGGTGGCTGTGTATAGACAACTGTAGCTGATACAAGGATGTTAAATAGACCTAAATTTTTTTCAGATTTTTTACAGTTAGTCTATCCAGAGCTTATCTCTCTAGGACCTTGGGAAACCATAGTCCTCTTAAACCACACCAGGGTTGGTTTTTCCAAAAGGTCAACATAAACCATAAAACCACGTATGTGTGAGTGTGTGTAGGTGTTGGGACTGTGTTGAAGGTTTTGGGGGCCCGGCTGGAGTTGTTAGACCCGGACGAAGGCGTCTGGGAAGTGGGCTGGAGGTGTTAGACCAGTGGTGGAGCTTCTTGGAGCTTCGTGGAGCTCCGTGGAGCTCCATAGAGCTTTATTTCGGGCTTAAACTGTGGATAAATGCGCTCGGGGGCCGCGGGGGATAGGCGGTTAAGGCAGGCGCTCGGCATCAGCACCTCGGACAGCTCGCGGGGGTTAAGCGGTTCTCGCCCTTCCCGCGGCAGCAGACGCCTAGTCCTGGGTTATTCTTTCGAAAGGTGGACACGGACCGGTCCGGGAGAGTCTCCCGGACACGTAGATGTGCGTGTCCGCGCGGTGGCTCATTTCCCCGCGGAGTTATTATCTCCGGAGTCCCCAGTCCGGAGGACTTATCCCCGGCGTGGATGAGTTCTCCCCGGCCTGACTGAGTTGGGGACCGGGCTGGAGTTGTCCAACCCGGCCTGTAACACTGTCCTGTATTCGGTGTCCAGTGGCGGGGCTTCCTGGAGCTTCCTGGAGCTTCCTGGAGCTTTATTTCGGGGTAAAACCGTGTATAATAGCGCTCGGCGGAGGCGGGGGTTAAGCGGTTAGGACCGTCGCCAGGACTAAGCGCCAGCCGGAGCGAGGCAAAAGCACACCCCAAAACGCCCTTAAATCCACACCAAAAGTATCCAGGGTTATAGAGTCGACCCTTGCGCACACGCTGGTACCGGAACCGGGCCGATGCGAGCCCGTTAACGGCCCCGTTTAACGGTTCTCGCCCTTCCCGCGGCAGCAGACGCCTAGTCCTGGGTTATTCTTTCGAAAGGTGGACACGGTCCGGTCCGGGAGAGTCTCCCGGACACGTAGATGTGCGTGTCCGCGCGGTGGCTCATTTCCCCGCGGAGTTATTATCTCCGGAGTCCCCAGTCCGGAGGACTTATCCCCGGCGTGGATGAGTTCTCCCCGGCCTGACTGAGTTGGGGACCGGGCTGGAGGTGTCCAACCCGGCCTGTAACACTGTCCTGTATTCGGTGTCCAGTGGCGGGGCTTCCTGGAGCTTCCTGGAGCTTCCTGGAGCTTTATTTCGGGGTAAAACCGTGTATAATAGCGCTCGGCGGGCGCGGGGGTTAAGCGGTTAGGACCGTCGTCAGGACTAAGCGCCAGCCGGAGCGAGGCAAAAGCACACCCCAAAACGCCCTTAAATCCACACCAAAAGTATCCAGGGTTATAGAGTCGACCCTTGCGCACACGCTGGTACCGGAACCGGGCCGGTGCGAGCCCGTTAACGGCCCCGTTTAACGGTTCTCGCCCTTCCCGCGGCAGCAGACGCCTAGTCCTGGGTTATTCTTTCGAAAGGTGGACACGGACCGGTCCGGGAGAGTCTCCCGGACACGTAGATGTGCGTGTCCGCGCGGTGGCTCATTTCCCCGCGGAGTTATTATCTCCGGAGTCCCCAGTCCGGAGGACTTATCCCCGGCGTGGATGAGTTCTCCCCGGCCTGACTGAGTTGGGGACCGGGCTGAAGGTGTCCAACCCGGCCTGTAACACTGTCCTGTATTCGGTGTCCAGTGGCGGGGCTTCCTGGAGCTTCCTGGAGCTTCCTGGAGCTTTATTTCGGGGTAAAACCGTGTATAATAGCGCTCGGCGGAGGCGGGGGTTAAGAGGTTAAGACAGGCGCTCGGCTTCAGCACCTCGGACAGCCCAGGAACAAACCAACCCCCCCCCCCCCCAAAAACGACTTTCAATCCACACTAAAAGTATCCAGGGTTATAGAGCCGAGCCTCCCGAACACGCCTGTGCTGGAATTGGGCCGGTGGGACACCGTTAAAGGCCCCTTTTAACGGTTCAAAGTTCCGTAGCGCTAGGTTCTCGCCCTTCCCGCGGCAGCAGACGCCGAGTCCTGGGTTATTCTTTCAAAAGGTGGACACGGGCCGGTCCGGGAGAGTCCCCCGGTCACGCTGATGTGCGTGTCCGCGCGGTGGCTCGCACCCCCGCGGAGTTATAGGCGTACAACACCCGCGGAGAAAAAAAATGCCAAAAAATAGAAAAACGCTTTTAATCCCGGAAAGAGTGGTACCGGCGGGTAGAGGGTGACCGCCCGGACCCGTGGATGTGCAAATCTCAAAAGTCGATTCCGCGACCCTGATACTCTTTGAGTATCAGGGTCACGGATCTGGTTTTTGCACTAAGTGTTTTCAGCGCGGAAGCCCGGGACGATCTCCGGGCATTTGACGCTGCTCCGGGCGGATTGGCTATACACCCCCAGAGCCAAGGGACAGTCGGGCGGTTTTTGGGAATGACGTTTTTCAAAATCGAAAATGGTCAGAATCCTGGTTCTTTTTGATCCGGGATCCCAGCTCGACCTGTGGGCATGCAAAATCCGCCACCTCCGGGCCTCTGGCTGATTCTATTCCAGCGCGGTCGGCTCCGGAGCACTGCGGACATGAGCGCACTCGGGCCGGGGCTGAACGGAGCCCCGCCGCCCGGTCCTTTCGGAAGCGAGACCGAGACGACCCGTCTGACCCAGGGGCCTTACGACGGCCGCCCCCCGCCACGGTAGAGCCGGCCCGCGGGCCCTCTCCGTTCCAGAGCGGGGGTATTTGCGGCCGTTTAACGCATTTTCTCGAAACCTCCGCACAGAGACTCCCACGCCCGGGGAGCTCGCCTCCAGGAGAGCGTACGCTTCGCCTCCACGGCCCCGCGTGCCCAACCACGGGGCGCGGGGCCCCGTTTTCGGCCCCCGGCCAGCCCTGGCCACGGCCGACGCGGTTCTTCCCGAACCGCAGCCACTCTGGGCTACCTGGTTGATCCTGCCAGTAACATATGCTTGTCTCAAAGATTAAGCCATGCAAGTCTAAGTACACACGGCCGGTACAGTGAAACTGCGAATGGCTCATTAAATCAGTTATGGTTCCTTTGATCGCTCTACCGTTACTTGGATAACTGTGGCAATTCTAGAGCTAATACATGCCAACGAGCGCTGACCTCCGGGGATGCGTGCATTTATCAGACCCAAAACCCATGCGGGGTCGCCCCTCGGGGCTCCCCGCGCGCTTTGGTGACTCTAGATAACCTCGAGCCGATCACTGGCCCTCGTGGCGGAGACAACTCTGCCCTATCAACTTTCGATGGTACTTTCTGTGCCTACCATGGTGACCACGGGTAACAGGGAATCAGGGTTCGATTCCGGAGAGGGAACATGAGAAATGGCAACTACATCCAAGGAAGGCAACTGGCGACCACATCCAAGGAAGGAATATTGAGGGCCTGTAATTGAAGCGGTAATTCAAACTACAATAGCGTATATTAAAGTTGTTTCGTACGTAGCAGAGCAGCTCCGTCGCTGCGCTCTATTGAAAGTCAGGCCCTTGATCCAAGCTTTTGTCGGCCGGCCTCCGGGTCCCTCCCTCCTCCCCTGGGTAGAGAGTACCAGGGGAGGTGTGGGAGTTGGTTTTACCCAGGTTTCTATGTGTTATGTGTATGACAGAGTATCAGGGTCACTTGGAAAAGTTTCTAAGTGCTGAGCCACTTAGAAAAAATGTCCAAAGAGTATCAGGGTAACATGGAAAAGTTTCTAAGTGGCTCAGCACTTAGAAATTTTTCCAAGTGACCCTGATACTCTTTGGACATTTTTTCTAAGTGGCTCAGCACTTAGAAAAAATGTCCAAAGTGGCTCAGAGTATCAGGGTCACGGACTTCCTCCGGGCCGGGTCTTGTGGTGTAGTCCGAGGAGGGGTGCTTAAGAGTGGGTACCCGGGTCCGAAAGGTGCGCCGGGTGTCCCCGGAGGTCCATAGGAGCCATGCGGCCGAGGTTGTGCAGGTAGGCGGTGTTGGGGGAGCCCTTAGCGGGGTAGGGTTAGTGGATGAGAGCGGTGGTGGGTGTTGTTCCGGTGCTGTGGTTGTGTGTATGGGCCTGTAGGTGTTGGGACTGGGTTGAAGTTTTTGGGGGGCCTGGCTGGAGGTGTTAGACCCGGACGAAGGCGTCATGGAAGCAGGCTGGAGGTGTTAGACCAGGCCTGGAGCTGTCATGACTGGGGGCTGGGCTGGAGCTGTTGGTTAGGTGATGCATTTTCAGGTTTAATTCCTGATTTCAACCACTGGCCTCTGGCCTATCTCGCTCATGGTTGCATTGCAGGTCGGGATCCCATCCCTGACTGGGCTGTAGGTCTCAGACCCAGCTGCCTGGAGCTGTTGGTTAGGTGCTGGAGGTGGTAGACCCAGCTTGGAGCTGCCCTGACTGGGCTGTAGGTCTCAGACCCAGCTGCCTGGAGCTTTTGGTTAGGTGCTGGAGGTTGTAGACCCGGCTTGGAGCTTCCCTGACTGGGCTGTAGGTCTTAGACAAGGCCTGGAGCTGTCATGACCGGGCTGGAGCTGTTGGTTAGGTGCTGGAGGTGGTAGACCCGGCTTGGAGCTGCCCTGACTGGGCTGTAGGTCTTAGACAAGGCCTGGAGCTGTCATGACCGGGCTGGAGCTGTTGGTTAGGTGCTGGAGGTGGTAGACCCGGCTTGGAGCTGTCATGACCGGGCTGTAGGTCTTAGACAAGGCCTGGAGCTGTCATGACCGGGCTGGAGCTGTTGGTTAGGTGCTGGAGGTGGTAGACCCGGCTTGGAGCTGTCATGACCGGGCTGTAGGTCTTAGACAAGGCCTGGAGCTGTACTGACCGGGCTGGAGCTGTTGGTTAGGTGCTGGAGGTGGTGGACCCGGCTTGGAGCTTCCCTGACTGGGCTGTAGGTCTTAGACAAGGCCTGGAGCTGTCATGACCGGGCTGGAGCTGTTGGTTAGGTGCTGGAGGTGGTAGACCCGGCTTGGAGCTGCCCTGACTGGGCTGTAGGTCTTAGACAAGGCCTGGAGCTGTCATGACCGGGCTGGAGCTGTTGGTTAGGTGCTGGAGGTGGTAGACCCGGCTTGGAGCTGTCATGACCGGGCTGGAGCTGTTGGTTAGGTGCTGGAGGTGGTGGACCCGGCTTGGAGCTGTCATGACCGGGCTGTAGGTCTTAGACAAGGCCTGGAGCTGTCATAACCGGGCTGGAGCTGTTGGTTAGGTGCTGGAGGTGGTGGACCCGGCTTGGAGCTTCCCTGACTGGGCTGTAGGTCTTAGACAAGGCCTGGAGCTGTCATAACCGGGCTGGAGCTGTTGGTTAGGTGCTGGAGGTGGTAGACCCGGCTTGGAGCTGTCATGACCGGGCTGCAGGTCTTAGACCCAGCTGCCTGGAGCTTTTGGTTAGGTGCTGGACCCGGCTTGGAGCTGCCCCGAGTGGGCTGCAGGTCTTAGACCCGGCTGCCTGGGCTGGAGGTAAAAAAAAAAGAAAAGAAAAAGCTTACAGCACCTGGTATTCCCAGGCGGTCTCCCATCCAAGTACTAACCAGGCCTGACCCTGCTTAGCTTCCGAGATCAGACGAGATCGGGCGTGCTCAGGGTAGTATGGCTGTAAGCCCTGGAGCCTGGCACACTGGGCCGCTTTATCTACCATTTAGACCCGCATTCAGTCTCTGCGGAGGAGATGTCCTCTTTGTGAAGAGTCTGTGTTCAGTGGAGGAGCTCGAAAGAGCTTTATTTCGGGCCAAAACCGTGGTTAGTGCGCTCAGCGAAGGCGGGGGTTAAGAGGTTAAGGCCGGCGCTCGGCTTCAGCACCTCGGACAGCCCAGGAACAAACCAAACCCCCACCCCCAAAAACGACTTTCAATCCACACTAAAAGTATCCAGGGTTGTAGAGGGGAGCCCCCCGAACACGCCGGTGCCACAGGCGGGCCGCTCACACGCCCGTAACTGCCACTTTGGACGGTTTTCAATGTCCGGGGCGCAAGTGTCTCACCTTCCCCTTGGCTCCAGACACCCACCCTCTGCTTATTCTTTCGCCAAACGCACATGGCCCGGTAGGGGAGAGTCCCACGAGCACGCAGATGTGCGCGGCGGGTCTGTGGCCCTCTCCCCCGCGGAGTTATCTAGGCCCCCCCCCTCCGGAGATGGAAATTGCTAAAAAATAGAAAACGACT
>JAJBBP010000026.1:300000-332500 GCA_021464625.1 Proterorhinus semilunaris | reverse complement strand
GGTTCAAGTATTGTCTGTTTATCTTTCAGAGTGACACTGGGAAGGACCAAAGGCAGGAGATGGCACAAGAAAAAAACAACCCAGACTCAGACCCAGACTATGTGGGTGATGAAGATTTAGATGAGCTCCCCCATCCAAATATATGGCTGACACAAAAGTCGGATACAAGTCTTGCTCCTGCTTCTAGTGCACCGGGAACCAGCCAGCAAGGTAGTTCTTCATACACCTCAGAGTTGCATTCAGAGAATGGTCCACAAAGAGGAGACCCACAGCGGACAAGTTCCATAAATTACTGCTTTGTCTGCGGTAAGCCCCAGAAGAAAATATCGAGACATCTTAAAACACACAAGACCAATGCAGAGATTGTACAAGTCTTTTCCCTTACTGATGTCAAGGAGCGCAACAAACGGATTGAAAAAATTAGGAATAAAGGGAACTTTTTACATAATCAAGCAGTATTACAAAGTGGGAAAGGGCAATTGAAAGTGAAGCGACGATGCAAAAAAAAAGCTTTGGATGGAAAGTTTATTCACTGCATGTATTGTCAAGGCATGTTTCTCCGCAAAGAACTATGGAGGCATACTCGCAGGTGCCCTCACAAACCCGAAGATGCAAACCAAGAAGAGACGTCTGGAAGGAGAAGGATCCTCGGCTCTGCATCAGCTCAGGATGCCGCCTTATGTGCGCAAATCTCGGGTGGGGTTTGGAAGCTTCTCAGTGTTATGAACGTGGATGAAGTTGGATCAGTTGTGCGAAATGACTTCTGTATTCTCCAGTTTGCCCAGTCACTTTACAACATTCATGGACAAGATACAACAAAGTATGAATACATAAGACAAAAACTGAGAGAAGTGGGACGTCTGCTGCTGTGCTTGCGGACAGATTTCTCTGTGCCGACCCTGGAAGATGCTGTTAGGCCTGCAAACTTTGAGAAAGTGGTACAAGCGGTCAAAAAGGTAGCAGGTTTTAATGATGACAATCTTTCGTACAAAACCCCGAGCCTTGCTCTTAAACTCGGCCACACACTGAATAAGATCTGCGACATCATCCACTGCCGGGGCTTGATGGCAGAAGATGAGAAGCTGGTGAAGTATACTGAAACATTTAAGAAGTTGCTCAGTACCAAGTGGAAAGAATATGTATCTCACAATGCCCTTAACACACTGAGTGATGCCAAGTTTAATAAACCGTTAACCTTACCATTCACTGAAGATGTTGTGAAACTTCACAAGTTTTTGGAAAAGGCAGCAGAAGAGGCCACAAGCAAACTGCAAGAAACAGATGATGCTCAAACTTATGCCCGTCTTGCCATGGTGTTGCTCACACAAATCATTGTGTTCAACCGTCGGCGAGCTGGAGAGGTTTCCAAAATGCCTCTGAAACATTTTCTGGAGAGGGATAATCAACAACTTCATGCGGATGTAAGCCTTGGTTTATCGGACACAGAAAAGAAGCTCTGCCGGTATCTAAGTCGCGTGGAAATTATGGGTAAAAGAGGGAGAAAAGTTGCAGTTCTTCTCCCCCGACCTGTTGTCAATGGTCTTACACTACTCACAAATAAGAGGAAAGAATGTGGTGTGTCTCCCTCAAACCCATTCTTATTTGCACGACCCAAAGCACCAACCCATTATAGAGGAAGTGACTGCCTGAGACGTTTCTCCACACAGTGCGACACAAAGTACCCCGAGCACCTCCGGTCGACGGGTCTCAGGAAACATGTGGCCACGCTATCTCAAGTCTTAAACCTCCAGGAGAATGAGCTGGATCAGGTGGCAGACTTCCTTGGACATGATATCCGCGTACACAGGGAATTCTACAGACTGCCTGTTCCAACAACACAACTTGCAAAGATATCCAAAGTATTGCTTTTAATGGAGAAGGGATCCATTTCCTCGCTAAAAGGAAAGACGCTGGAGGAGATTGAACTTGAAGGTTTGTTAAATGTATCTCTTATCTGGGTGTGCATGTAGGGCCGGGGTAGGAGTGCCCTGAGCCGGGTAGTGTAAGTGGAGTAGAGGGTGGGTCATTGTGGTGGATGTTGGTGCGGAGCTGGTAGCTTTAGGAGCAGGCTGGTCAGAGGAGGTCCAGAGGAGCCAGGGGGGCGAGTGTGTGCACGTAGGCCGGGGTAGGAGTGCCCTGAGCCGGGTAGTGTAAGTGGAGGAGAGGGTGGGTCATTGTGGTGGATGTTGGTGCGGGGCTGGTAGCTTTAGGAGCCGGCTGGGGATCTTAGCCCCAGCCTTGGTGAGTTTTCCCAGGCCTGGTGGCTTTAGGAGCGGGCTGATTGAATTGAATCCCCCTTTTGTTTTTAGATGAAATTCCCATCAGTGCAGATGAGGCCGAAGAGGAGAGTCACAGTGACTCGGGGGACTCTGCTGAGAAACAAGCGGCAACTGTGGTTATAGATGATGACCCGATCGACATAGCTGATGGAGATACCTCTGATTTTGAAGGCAAGTTCTTCTGTTTACTCTTGTAGTAGTCTTGCTCTGACTTATTCACATTGTTTTGTTTAAATTAATTCCTAATTTTCCTTTTCAGAGGCAGCACAGAGGCCTGCAAAGCAACCTGGACCAAAACGCAGAGTGACAAAAAGAGCATGGTCAAAGACTGAAGAAGCAGCTGTAATGCGGCATTTTAAAAAACACATCAAGAGAGGAAAACTGGCCACAAAAAATGAAGTAACTCAGTGTAAGCAAGCAGAAATGGCCTTAAGTCAGAGAACACTGCAGAATATAAGAGACTTTGTGAGAAATCGTGGACTAGCACATAAAAGACAACTAAAGGTAAAAGATGGATAAGCATGGAGTGTATGTATGAAGAACATTAAAACTTTTCCAGCCTCTAATTGTGGTTCATCCATCCATCCATTTTCTCCCACTTGTCCGTTGCCAGGTCGTGGAGGCAGCCGTTGGAGCTGCCCAAATCACATAGCACCAGTCCCCTATGGCTCCTCCTGCAGGTGGTGGGTCCACGGAAGGACGGCCTCATGGTTCCAAACGGGCCTGTTGGTCTCTCATAGGGGAATTGTGGTTCAGTTATGTTTAAAGTCCTCATAATTCATCTTTGGTCCTCATGAACCACCTTCTGGTCGGTGGCTGTGTATAGACAACCGTAGCTGATACAAGGATGTTAAATAGACCTAAATTTTTTTCAGATTTTTTACAGTTAGTCTATCCAGAGCTTATCTCTCTAGGACCTTGGGAAACCATAGTCCTCTTAAACCACACCAGGGTTGGTTTTTCCAAAAGGTCAACATAAACCATAAAACCACGTATGTGTGTGTGTGTGTGTGTGTGTGTGTGTGTGTGTGTGTGTGCGTGTGCGTGTGCGTGTGTGTGTGTGTGTGTGTGTGCGTGTGTGTGTGTGCGTGTGCGTGTGCGTGTGCGTGTGTTTGTGTGCGTGTGCGTGTGTGTGTGTGTGTTCATGTGCGTGTGTGTGTGCGTGTGTGTGTGTGTGTGCGTGTGTGTGTGTGTGTGTGTGTGTGTGTTGGACCAGCATGTTAGACGATAATGATGTGACTAAGAATGTGCTGTTGATCCTTAACCTTAACGCTGAGTTCAGACCTCCAGCTTCTCAGGCTTGTGTTTATGGAAGTGGCTCAGGGACACGTGTGTCTGAAGGAGCTCTCGCCTGGAACAGAACATGTCCTATGGATCTTCAACTATAGCCCACGGTCTAGGCCAGGATCTGTCAGGGTTTATTCTCCAGCCCAGACGCTGGAATAGAGGGACATTATTAAAGTCAGAGCTGCTCCTCACAGGATGTCAATCATCTGAGGCTCTTTCAGACGCTCAGTGAAGTTTGGATGATTTTGTCTCTTCTTTTCAGTCAGATTTGAATGGACAGAATATCTGGACTTTTTCGTCTCATAAACAACTTTTAATTTAGTTTCAGTCACAAAAATATGACTTTGGCTAAAATGATGATGAAATATTTCTGACTAAGTTCCCACTGGGGCGGTTCTTGTTTTCAGCAGAAAAAACAGAAGTTGATGATAAAGAGTTAAAAACAGGAAACTCCGCAGCCCGTCTTCAGTCGCTCTTCAGACGCTGATGAGCATGTCCCTCCTGGTTCTGGTCCTGTTTCTGGTCCAGTTTCTTCCTCTTCATGGACTCGGTAAGTTGAAGCTTTTGTAACAGCAGATCAAAATGTTTTTAAGAGAAGCTCATTCTGCCATAACTGTGATGTGATGTCAAGTCCGGCTGTGGAAGCTTTAGTTCATCTTCACTTCATCATCTCTAAGACTTTGTTCATCATCTCTAAGACTTTGTGGGTCATCTCTAAGACTTTGTGGGTCATCTCTAAGACTTTGTGGGTCATTTCTAAGCAGTAATGACCTTCCTGAAGATGTTTGGAGGCTATAAAAGAGCTCCAACCCTTACCCTGACCTTCAGACCAGTGAAGTGAAGCTTTACAAAACTTTTCACCAACAAATAGAATCAAACACGAGCAGGAATTCAAAAGCAGCATTATTGTAGAAAGTGCTGAGTCGGGCTCTCGCCACAGTCTGGGGTCACACTGGTTTAGCTCCGCCTCCAGGGCCACACAGACACAAAGTCAGTGTTATTTTCCACTGGCCGTGCGGTGTTTCCCATCATTACGAGAGCACCTGAAGGCAGCGTCGCTCTTGTGGGTCTAAAAATAGTTGAGCAGCAGCTCCTCTGAACACTCGCAGCTGATTGGCTGAGGCGCGTCACATGTGGGGAAGTTAGAATAAACACGACAAACATCCAAATGCAAAGTTACTTCTGATTTCTTTGCTGCATTATTTTCACGGTCCCTTTTTCCACTGATTTTACATCCAAGCAGAATCACCGCTTCTTGTGCTACATTAATTGATAATATTATCACAAATGATATATACTCAACAAAAATATAAACGCAACCCCTTTATTTCTGCTCCATTTTCCATGAGATGGACTTAAAGATCTAAAGTTCATTCCAGATACACAATATTACCATTTCTCTCAAACATTGTTCACAAATCAGTCCAAATGTGTGATAGTGAGACCTTCTGCACTGCCGAGACAATCCATCCCACCTCACAGGTGTGCCACATCAAGATGCTGATCTGACATCATGATTAGTGCACAGGTGTACCTTATACTGCCCACAATAAAAGGCCACCCTGAAATGTGCAGTGTTTTGCTTTATTGGGGGTCTGGGGACTCAGAACCAGTCAGTATCTGGTGTGACCATTTGCCTCATGCAGTGCAACACATCTTCTTCACAGAGTTTATCAGATGGTCCATTGTGGCCTGTGGAATGTTGGTCCACTCCTCTTCAATGGCTGCGAAGCTGCTGGATATTAGTGGGAACTGGTCCACGCTGTCGTATTCGCCGGTCAAGCACATCCCAAACATGCTCAATGGGTTCATGTCCGGTGAGTATGCTGGCCATGCAAGAACTGGGACATTTTCAGCTTCCAAGAATTGTGTACAGATCCTTGCAACATGAGGTGATGTTCACCTAACCCTAACTCTAACCCTAACCGAGATTTATCCGTGAGGAGAACACCTCTCCAACGTGCCAGACGCCATCGAATGTGAGCATTTGCTCAAGTCTGTTACGGCGACGAGCTGGAGTCAGGTCAAGACCCCGATGAGGACGACGAGCTGGAGTCGGGTCAAGACCCCGATGAGGACGACGAGCTGGAGTCAGGTCAAGACCCCGATGAGGACGACGAGCTGGAGTCAGGTCAAGACCCCGATGAGGACGACGAGCTGGAGTCAGGTCAAGACCCCCATGAGGACGACGAGCTGGAGTCAGGTCAAGACCCCGATGAGGACGACGAGCTGGAGTCAGGTCAAGACCCCCATGAGGACGACGAGCTGGAGTCAGGTCAAGACCCCCATGAGGACGACGAGCTGGAGTCAAGTCAAGACCCCGATGAGGACGACGAGCTGGAGTCAGGTCAAGACCCCGATGAGGACGACGAGCTGGAGTCGGGTCAAGACCCCCATGAGGACGACGAGCTGGAGTCGGGTCAAGACCCCCATGAGGACGACGAGCAGCAGTTGAGCTTCCCTGAGACGGTTTCTGACAGTTTGTGCAGAAATTGTTGGGTTATGCAAACCAATGGTTTCAGCAGCTGTCTGAGTGGCTGGTCTCAGACGATCTTGGAGGTGAACCTGCTGGATGTGGAGGTCCTGGGCTGGTGTGGTCACACGTGGTCTGCGGTTGTGAGGCCGGTTGGATGTACTGCCATATTTTCTGAAACGCCTTTGGAGACGGCTTATGGTGAGAAATGAACATTCAATGCACGAGCAGCAGATCTGGTTGCATTCTTGCTGTCAGCATGCCAAGTGCACGCTCCCTCAATGCTTGTGGCATCTGTGGCATTTTGCTGTGAGACAAAACTGCACATTTCAGGGTGGCCTTTTATTGTGGGCAGTATAAGGTACACCTGTGCACTAATCATGATGTCAGATCAGCATCTTGATGTGGCACACCTGTGAGGTGGGATGGATTATCTCAGCAAAGCAGAAGTGCTCACTATCACACATTTGGACTGATTTGTGAACAATGTTTGAGAGAAATGGTAATATTGTGGATCTGGAATGAATTTTAGATCTTTAAGTCCATCTCATGAAACATGGAGCAGAAACAAAGGGGTTGTGTTTATATTTTTGTTGAGTGGAGTGCACATGGGGGACGACGGATGGAAATTACAATCCGGTGTGGCTTGTTTACATGCATGAGACCCATGTACGTTCATTAACGGGCACTGTCCCAAATAAGTGCAAAACGCCTCTTTCACAAAAACGCGTGTTTTTGTCTCCCCTCTTGCGCGCGAGAGAGAGAGAGAGGGGCAGAGCAGAAGTTACGTGAATGAGAGCAACAGAAGCTTAATCGGCCCGTGAAAAGGTTTTTTTTTTTTTTGTGATATACTCCATAGACCAGTGGTCGGCAACGTCCGGCCCGTGGGACAATTTTTGCCCGTTGCCAATATTTTTTGGCCCGCCATATATATATATATATATATACATAGGCGCCGATTTATGTTTTCCCCCGTGGGTGCTCAGTCAGCCGGTACTGTCATGTGACGCACACCGCCTCACATTTACCTAAACAGAAATGCAAGCTACTTGGCAATGTCTACTATCATCTTATACACTGAGGCTATTTTTTGAGAAAGCAATACACATGCATTGGTGCGCTGCGCGCAACTCACCATTGTTGGCACTAGAAGTAGTTGTAGAGGCCGTCTCATAATGAATGGAGACAGTCTCCTCGCTGGTGGAATCTTCTGATAAATGCAATTTCTTTCTAATTACAAATCTGTCCATTGTTATCTTAGTGCGTTTTATTAGCTTCTTGGTCATTAGCCCATTGGCGGCAAACGAGCTTTGTTTTTGGCCGAAGTTACGTACACGGCGTCGGAGCATCATGTTGATAATGAGATCAAGGATTTGATTGACAGTGAGGATTTTTACCTAGCAACACACTGCCCGCGTGCCCAAATTATATTTTCCCTAGACGTATGAATTGGAATTATAGAAAAACAATATGCCCGATTGAATTCTATTTCTATAAAGTATTAGCAATATAATTTGTAAGAAAGTAAAATCGTCACAGGCGTATCTCGATCCAGGGACCTTTGGCATGAAAGTCAGGCGAGGTTACCGTTCGACCACGCTACAGATACTTAGTGCTTAGTGTCACATTCACATTTGTATATGATGGTAGGACCCGCGCCTGACTGTTACGAGACAGAAGTACAGTTTTAATTATTCGCTTGTTTTATTCAATGGGACATTTTGTGAATTCAAGGTAAATTCGCCTGGGTGCTCAAAGATTTGGCTGGGTGCTCGAGCACCGGAGCACCCACGGGATCGGCGCCTATGTATATATATATATATATATATATATATATATATATATATATATATATCCCAACAGAGACTTAATTGTTCTTTATCCGCAAATGTTTTGCCCCTGATATTTGCTTGTGTTTAGCACAACACCATTCCACTGTCTAACTTCTAGGTTAAATTGTGGTTTGTCCTGATCCTCATACTTTACCTCTGACACGCATTTGAGTGCCTTCACACGCTCTCACGCCACACGCTCAGCCAAAAAATATCCCTGACTTTTAAAGACGTTTAAAAAAACGATCTCTTCTGGTTAGATGAGCTATGGTTAGTCAGTCTTACATAAATAAATACACACAAATGAGCTATAATTGTTAAGAGACAGTCCTAGAAACCTTCCTGCCGTTGTTTAATCTGTGCGCAGTAAGAGGGGGTATTTTAAAAAAAATATTGGCCCGAAGCCAACCCAATTTGGGGGGGGGGGGGGGGGGGCGCCGGCTGTGTGTGTCTGCATACCCCCCAGAAAGTGGGTAGTTGCGCCCCTGCTGTGACCTCATGTGTGTGCCCTCAGACTGTGACCTCATGTGTGTACCCTCAGACTGTGACCTCATGTGTGTACCTCAGACTGTGACCTCATGTGTGTGCCCTCAGACTGTGACCTCATGTGTGTACCCTCAGACTGTGACCTCATGTGTGTGCCCTCAGACTCGGTGCGGCTGGTCGGGGGGCGGAGCCTGTGTTCAGGATCTCTGCAGATCCAGGACCAGTCCTTGGCCCAGTCCTGGGCCGGGGTCTGTGAGGGGGCCTTGGACCGCCGCGGGGCAGAGGTGCTGTGCAGGGAGCTGGGCTGTGGGGCTCCTCTCCTCCAGGGGGCGCTCTCTCCTCTGGGGCAGACGTTCCACTGTGAGGGAAACGAGTCTAAGCTGATGGACTGTCCCCGGACCAGGACCGGCCCAGAGACCTGCCCCACTCTCAACCTCACCTGTGCAGGTAAGGGGGCGGGGCCTGTAAGGGGCGGGGCCTGGAAAGGGTTGGTGCTCACCTGTGTTTGTGTCCAGAGCCGCTGAGGCTGGTGGGAGGGGCCAGTCGCTGTGAGGGGACGGTGGAGGCGGAGCTAAGAGGAGAGTGGAGACGAGTGACGACCTATAACCGATGGGACCTGGAGGCGGCGACCGCCGTGTGTCGAGACCTGGACTGTGGATCTCCTGTTTCTACAGAAGTGAGACGAGGGTCTGAGAGTAAAGTGTGGAGGGTCATCACTGACTGTGTGAAGAAGAGCTCTTCTGTGAGAGACTGTCTCTACGATCATGGCTCATCTAAGTTCCTCCTCCTCCAGGTTATTTGTTCAGGTTGGTTTAAATCCAGAGTTTCTTCTTCTTCTCTTCCTCTCAGTTTGTGCTGGAGTGGATGGTTAGAGTCAAACATCAGACACTGGTCAGTATGAGTTCCTTCCTGTAAAGCTCTGTCTGAAGTTGTCCGTTTTCCCCTATGATAACTTTACACTCTACAAAGGCAAGTTCTTTCTCTTTGGCGTCGAGTAAATGTCATGCTGGGGTCACAGCGTTGGTGTGATCTGTAGAAGGTCCCACTTCCTTCTCTTTAATTCTGATCCAGTGGCTGGGTTTGTCTCCTGGGTCTGAGGCCAAGGCCTTCCTTTCCATGTCCTCCATGTAGAGGTTAGCCATGTAGAGGTTAGCATGTAGAGGTTAGCATGTAGAGGTTAGCATGTAGAGGTTAGCCATGTAGAGGTTAGCCATGTAGAGGTTAGCCATGTAGAGGTTAGCATGTAGAGGTTAGCCATGTAGAGGTTAGCCATGTAGAGGTTAGCATGTAGAGGTTAGCCATGCAGAGGTTAGCATGTAGAGGTTAGCCATGCAGAGGTTAGCATGTAGAGGTTAGCCATGTAGAGGTTAGCCATGCAGAGGTTAGCATGTAGAGGTTAGCATGTAGAGGTTAGCATGTAGAGGTGAGCCATGTAGAGGTTAGCCATGTAGAGGTTAGCCATGTAGAGGGTAGCATGTAGAGGTTAGCATGTAGAGGTTAGCCATGTAGAGGTTAGCATGTAGAGATTAGCCATGTAGAGGTTAGCCATGTAGAGGTTAGCCATGTAGAGGTTAGCCACTATGGGTGAGACTGGAGAGCCCATGGCACAGCCGTGGATCTGTCTGTAGAAGCTGCCCCTGAACTGAAAGTATGTGGTGCTCAGACAGATCTCCAGAAGTTGGCAGATGTGGTCAGGAGTGAGCTGGGTCCTATCTGCTAGAGTGCTCTCCTCAGGCTCTTCCTCACCGCTGTGAAGCTGCTGAGGTCGGGACAGATGTAAACAGTGCTGTCACATCGTAAGACACCATGGTTTCATCTGTTTCCAGCTGCAGGTGTTTGATCTTCTCCACAAACTCCTTGGTGTTTTCCACATGGTGTTCTGTGTTGCCGACCAAGGGGGATAAGATGAACTTGAGGTGTTTCTCCAGATTATAGGTGATGGAGTTGATGCCACTCACGATGGGTCTGAGAGGAAAACCTTCCTTGTGTATTTTTGGCAGACCATAGATACAGAGAATGGACTCTCCCGGGTAAAGCTTGTAATACAGCTTTTGGTCAATTATTTCTTCTTTTAGTTTCTGAAGATGCTCTATAATGTTCTTCCTGTACCCGCTGGTGGGGTCTCTTCTCAGTCGCTCATACGTGTTTTCCTCAAAGAGCAGTTGCTGGACCTTGGTCTCGTAGTCAGTTGTGTTGAGGACAACTGTGCATCTACCTTTATCCGCTGGAAGGATGGTGATGCTCTCGTCCTTCTTCAAAGCTGCCAAAGCTCTTCTTTCCTCTCCAGAGATGTTGGAGGCAGGAGGTCTGGAGCTCTTGAGTGCTGCTGAGATTTTCAGTCGGAGGTCCCCTGCTTCAGGCTCAGTCATCCTGTTATTCCTAATGGCTGATTCTGCTGCTGTGATGACGTCCACTGTAGGAATGGATTTGGGTGTGATGGAAAAATTCAGCTCCTTGGAGAGCATGCTCTTCTCCGCCTGGGAGAGTTCCCTGAAGGAAGGTTTTCCTCTCAGACCCATCGTGAGTGGCATCAACTCCATCACCTATAATCTGGCGAAACACCTCAAGTTCATCTTATCCCCCTTGGTCGGCAACACAGAACACCATGTGAAAAACACCAAGGAGTTTGTGGAGAAGATCTGCAGCTGGAAACAGATGAAACCATGGTGTCTTACGATGTGACAGCACTGTTTACATCTGTCCCGACCTCAGCAGCTTCACAGCGGTGAGGAAGAGCCTGACTGAGGACAGCACTCTAGCAGATAGGACCCAGCTCACTCCTGACCACATCTGCCAACTTCTGGAGATCTGTCTGAGCACCACATACTTTCAGTTCAGGGGCAGCTTCTACAGACAGATCCACGGCTGTGCCATGGGCTCTCCAGTCTCACCCATAGTGGCTAACCTCTACATGGCTAACCTCTACATGCTAACCTCTACATGCTAACCTCTACATGCTAACCTCTACATGGCTAACCTCTACAGGCTAACCTCTACATGGCTAACCTCTACATGGCTAACCTCTACATGCTAACCTCTACATGGCTAACCTCTACATGCTAACCTCTACATGCTAACCTCTACATGGCTAACCTCTACATGCTAACCTCTACATGGCTAACCTCTACATGGCTAACCTCTACATGCTAACCTCTACATGCTAACCTCTACATGGCTAACCTCTACATGCTAACCTCTACATGGCTAACCTCTACATGCTAACCTCTACATGGCTAACCTCTACATGCTAACCTCTACATGGCTAACCTCTACATGCTAACCTCTACATGGCTAACCTCTACATGGCTAACCTCTACATGGCTAACCTCTACATGCTAACCTCTACATGGCTAACCTCTACATGGCTAACCTCTACATGCTAACCTCTACATGGCTAACCTCTACATGCTAACCTCTGTATGGCTAACCTCTACATGCTAACCTCTACATGCTAACCTCTACATGGCTAACCTCTACATGGCTAACCTCTACATGCTAACCTCTACATGGCTAACCTCTACATGCTAACCTCTACATGGCTAACCTCTGCATGGCTAACCTCTGCATGGCTAACCTCTGCATGGCTAACCTCTGCATGGCTAACCTCTACATGCTAACATCTACATGCTAACCTCTACATGGCTAACCTCTACATGCTAACCTCTACATGCTAACCTCTACATGACTAACCTCTACATGCTAACCTCTGCATGGCTAACCTCTACATGCTAACCTCTGCATGGCTAACCTCTACATGCTAACCTCTGCATGGCTAACCTCTACTTGCTAACCTCTGCATGGCTAACCTCTACATGCTAACCTCTACATGCTAACCTCTGCATGGCTAACCTCTACATGCTAACCTCTACATGCTAACCTCTACAGGCTAACCTCTACATGCTAACCTCTACATGCTAACCTCTGCATGGCTATTCTCTGCATGGCTAACCTCTACATGGCTAACCTCTACATGCTAACCTCTACATGGCTAACCTCTACATGGCTAACCTCTACATGGCTAACCTCTACATGCTAACCTCTACGTGGCTCACCTCTACATGGCTAACCTCTACATGGCTAACCTCTACATGGCTCACCTCTACATGGCTAACCTCTACATGGCTAACCTCTACATGCTAACCTCCACATGGCTAACCTCTACATGCTAACCTCTACATGCTAACCTCTACATGCTAACCTCCACATGGCTAACCTCTACATGCTAACCTCTACATGGCTAACCTCTACATGGCTAACCTCTACATGGCTAACCTCTACATGCTAACCTCTACATGCTAACCTCTGCATGGCTATTCTCTGCATGGCTAACCTCTACATGGCTAACCTCTACATGGCTAACCTCTACATGCTAACCTCTACATGCTAACCTCTGCATGGCTAACCTCTACAGGCTAACCTCTACATGGCTATTCTCTGCATGGCTAACCTCTACATGCTAACCTCTACATGCTAACCTCTACATGGCTAACCTCTACATGGCTCACCTCTACATGCTAACCTCTACATGCTAACCTCTGCATGGCTAACCTCTACATGCTAACCTCTACATGGCTAACCTCTACATGGCTAACCTCTACATGCTAACCTCTACATGGCTAACCTCTACATGGAGGACATGGAGAGGAAGGCCTTGGCCTCAGACCCAGGAGACAAACCCAGCCACTGGGTCAGAATTAAAGAGAAGGAAGTGGGACCTTCTACAGATCACACCAACGCTGTGACCCCAGCATGACATTTACTCGACGCCAAAGAGAAAGAACTTGCCTTTGTAGAGTGTAAAGTTATCATAGGGGAAAACGACAACTTCAGACAGAGCTTTACAGGAAGGAACTCATACTGACCAGTGTCTGATGTTTGACTCTAACCATCCACTCCAGCACAAACTAGGGGTCATCATGACGCTCAGACATGGAGCTAAAGAGGTGCTACCAGTGCAGAAGGAAAGAGGAGCAACATGTCCAGAGAGCCCTCTCAGACTGTGGCTCCTCACTGGTCTTTCACTAAAGCACAAAGGGCAAGAAGACCCAAAGAACCAGACCGACTCCAGAGCCCAGAAGAACCAGACCGACTCCAGAGCCCAGAAGAACCAGACCGACTCCAGAGCCCAGAAGAACGGGAGGTAGTGCCGTATGTAGCCGGGGTCTCAGAGGAACTTCAGAGGATCTTTAGGCAGCACAGGATTCCAGTGAACCACAAACCGGTGAACACACGGAGACAAACATGAGTTCATCCCAAAGACAAAACTCCGAGCCACAAACAAAGCAATGTGGTTTATTCAATTCAATGCAAAGAAGAAGAATGCAAACAACATTATATTGGAGAAACGAAACAAGTTTTACAGAAGAGACTTTATCAACACCGAAGAGAAAGCACAAGTGGCCCTCAGTCGGCGGTGCACCTCCACCTCAAAGCCTCCAACCACTCCTTTGAGGACGAGGAGGTCAACATTTAGCTAAAGAAGAACGTTGGTTTGAAAGAGGAGTTAAAGAAAGAAAATCCCTCCATGAACCGGAATGGCCTCAGATTTAATCTCCCGTCACTTTACTCCAATCTCCTTCAGGAGAAACTGACAGGGCGGGGCCAGTCCAAGGAGATGGCACCTCAGCAAACAAAAGAATAATAGGCAGGTAATTAGCAGTGATCAGCCATGAATAGGACAGGACTGACCGATACTGAGGTGAGCAGATCGTTACAGACGCTCTACTTCAAAGGTGTTTACCCACAGGTGAGAGTAGCTGTGATTAGAGGGGAGGAGCCAACCCTAACTCCTCCCCGTTGGTCTATATATTCAGCTGCGTCCATAGTGGGCCCTTTGTCGCTGACGAAGCCTTTTGGATGAGAGGCAAAACGTTCGCAGTGAAGATGGCGCCGAGGAAGGCCGCCACGGTGCTTTCGTGCACTCTGTTGTGTCTGTTGTGTCTGTTATTGTGCGTTTACTGTGTGTCCGCGTGCTCTTGCACCCGTGAAGAGCTTCTGAACATCAGGTCGATCACCTCTACGGACCTACTGCCAGTTTTTTTGGCAACAGCCGTGGATTTGGTCCACTTTTTGACCAAACGAGTGAGACGCCGCCGGAGGGGAAAGCGTGCGGGGGCCCTTGTTCGCCTTCGCAGGCGCGGTGCACGCACGCCTTTACCTGGCGTATTCCTCACGAACGCTCGCTCACTTCCCAACAAGATGGACGAACTAGCGCTGCTGATGAGAAGAAACAAGGACCTCTCCTCGTCCTGCGTTCTCTGTTTCACGGAGACATGGCTGAGCGCGAAGGTCCCGGACAGCGCGGTTCACCTGGAGGGCTTTCAGCTTCTCCGCGCGGATCGGGACCCGACGCTCTCCGGGAAAACAAAAGGCGGTGGAGTTTGTTTCTACATCAACAGCAGCTGGTGTACTGATACTACAGCGATCTCCCAACACTGCTCTCCTGCTCTGGAACATCTCAGCATTAACTGTAAGCCTTTTTATTCACCGCGGGAAATAGTTTCATTCATTCTGGTGGCTGCGTATCTACCGCCGGGCACGGACATACTCGAAGCTCAGCGCTCGCGGAGCAGATTCTACACACGGAGCGGACCTTCCCGGACTCTCTTGTTATTGTGCTTGGTGACTTTAACAAGGGGAACCTGAGCCAGGAATTACCCAAATACAGACAGTTTATTAAATGCCCCACCAGAGAGGAGAACACGCTGGATCACTGTTACACTACAATACGCAACGCATACCACGCTGTCCCCCGCGCTTCACTCGGACTTTCAGATCACGTGATGGTTTTACTTAATCCCCTCATACAGACAAAGACTGAAACTCGCTAAACCTGTAGTCAGCACAATAAAGACGTTCACCACTGAGGCTGTGGAGGAGCTGCGCTCATGTTTGGAGACTACAGACTGGGAAGCGTTAAAGGCTGGCAACAACCTGGATGAATATACGGACACTGTGACCTCATACATCCAGTTCAATGAGGAGCGCATCATACCAACGCGCACTAGGGTTTGTTTTAATAATGATAAACCCTGGTTCACACCCAAACTCCGACACCTACGAAAGGAGAAAGAGACGGCCCACAAAAATGGCGACAGAGACCATTACAGGGAGGCAAGGTACAGCTTTAGCAGGGAGGTGGAGAAAGCTAAAGCTGCATACTCTGCCCGTCTCCAACATCAGTTCTCCTCCAATGACTCTGGAGCAGTGTGGCGGGGGCTTAGGGCTATCACTAACTACAAGCCCAAGTCCCCCAGGGCTCTGAACGACCTGTGCCTCGCCCAGAGTCTGAACACACATTACTGCCGCCACGAACGCCCATCAGCCTTTGACACCTCTCTAGACACTCCAGCTGCCCCTGCTCCCCCCATCATCACCTCTACCATCAACGACCCCAGCACTTTATCAAAGGCCTCCACAAACCCTCCCCCCCCCCTGCTCTCTCCATCCAAGAAGAGGAAGTGCGTCGGCAGTTCCTGAAACTGAAACTGCGGAAGGCCCCTGGGCCGGATGGTGTCTCCCCCTCCACCCTGAGACACTGCGCGGATCAGCTGGCTCCCGTCTTCACAGACATTTTCAACACCTCCCTGGAGTCATGCCACGTGCCGTCCTGCTTCAAATCGTCCACCATCGTCCCTGTCCCTAAGAAACCACGGATCACAGGACTTAATGACTACAGGCCGGTGGCACTGACGTCTGTGGTCATGAAGACTTTTGAGCGCTTGGTCCTGCCTCACCTCAAGGACATCACCGCCCCCCTCCTGGACCCGCTGCAGTTCGCCTACAGAGCCAACAGGTCTGTGGACGACGCAGTCAATCTGGCCCTCCACTTCACCCTGGAGCATCTGGACTCCCCAGGAACCTACACCAGGATCCTGTTTGTGGACTTCAGCTCCACTTCACCCTGGAGCATCTGGACTCCCCAGGAACCTACGCCAGGATCCTGTTTGTGGACTTCAGCTCCACTTCACCCTGGAGCATCTGGACTCCCCAGGAACCTACGCCAGGATCCTGTTTGTGGACTTCAGCTCTGCCTTCAACACCATCCTCCCTGAACTGCTACGAGACAAGCTCTACCAGCTCAGCGTGCCCGACTCCCTCTGCAGGTGGATCACCGACTTCCTGACGGACCGAAGACAGCACGTGCGGCTGGGGAAGATCGTCTCGGACACTCGGACTACAAACACTGGAACTCCTCAGGGCTGTGTACTTTCCCCCTGGCTCTTCTCCCTGTATACAAACTGCTGCACCTCCAGCCACCAGACCGTTAAACTGATCAAGTTTGCGGACGACACCACCCTCATCGGGCTCATCTCAGACGGCGATGAGTCCGCCTACAGGAGAGAGGTGGATCGGCTGGCGTCCTGGTGCAGCCACAACAACCTGGAGCTGAACGCCCAGAAGACAGTGGAGATGATCGTGGACTTTAGGAAAGACACAGCCCCACCGACCCCCCTTGCCCTGACAGACTCTTCCACCCCCATCTCCATCGTGGACTCCTTCCGTTTCCTGGGCACCACCATCACCCAGGACCTCAAATGGGAGCCGACCATCAGCTCCCTCATCAAGAAGGCCCAGCAGAGGATGTTCTTCCTGCGGCAGCTGAGGAAACTCAAGCTGCCAACCAAGATGCTGGCGCAGTTCTACACGGCCATCATCGAGTCCATCCTCACCTCCTCCATCACCGTGTGGTCCATCCTCACCTCCTCCATCACCGTGTGGTCCATCCTCACCTCCTCCATCACCGTGTGGTCCATCCTCACCTCCTCCATCACCGTGTGGTCCATCCTCACCTCCTCCATCACCGTGTGGTTCATCCTCACCTCCTCCATCCCCGTGTGGTTCATCCTCACCTCCTCCATCACCGTGTGGTTCATCCTCACCTCCTTCATCACCGTGTGGTCCATCCTCACCTCCTCCATCACCGTGTGGTCCATCCTCACCTCCTCCATCACTGTGTGGTTCCCCGGCGCTACAGAAAGGGACAAGCACCGTCTGCAGCGCATTGTGCTGCCACAGAGAAGGTGATTGGCTGTGAGCTCCGGACCCCACGTGACCAGTTCTGTTTACGACGCCATTTTGGCAGTAGACACCTAGCGTCAAGAAGAGGTAACGAGGAGAATGGACTGCAGCAGTCAACTTTCAGACAGCGATAAACAGCGATACGTCAATAAACTTAACAGACTACAAATTAGTGATCCATATTTAGCTCCTGGTGTGCCTTTTAAAACAATAGAGCAGGTGGCAGGCGGCGTGGGACTCCCTAATCTACAATATCCTGATATAAACAATTACTTAATCAACTTTCCTTCACACTACACCGGAGACGCGCTGAAGGCCTACAAAAGTCTGGAGGGATTCAAGTAGACTCAATCGGGATTTGTGGCCGAGGTTTTGCTGTGGAGTTTACCTCAAAAAGACTTGTTTATCGTCCCTGCGGTAAGTAGCCGTAGCTTTAAGCTAGCATAAACTGCGCTTTTCATATTACGCTGCCCACAAATATAACGAACTACAAACGCTTTTACAATTGAACTCTTTAGTGCCTCTTTCACATCTAAAACAGTTAGTATGTATAAAGAAAATTGTGCTTGTTTTAATTGATACTTGTAAAAAGGTCTATTGTAAATATTGTATTGTTATTCACTGTTATGAAACAGGGCGCTCATGAAAAAGAGTGTCTCGTACTCTCATTGGGCCTTCCCTGTATAAATAAAGATTAAAAAAAAACAAAAAAAACTGGGCTGTAAGCGAGTGGCAGAAAAAGCGACAGTTTTACCGCTGATTTGTGTTACAGGTAAATCATTCACAAAGATTAAATGACCCCTCCCTGAGACCATGGGCAGTGGTCAGAAGAGATGGCGTAGGGCTAGGTGCTCATTGTAATTGTACGGCAGGCCAGGGCGAGTGCTGCTCTCATGTGTCCGCCACGCTGTTCAGATTATGGCAGCATAACTAAGAAAGAGAGGAAGAAACAACAGTGACATCCAAAAAGTGTAAATGGGACAGACCAAGTGAAACTGCTATGAAGAAGGTGGAGTACCTGCAGGGAAAGGATATTGTGTTTAATAACACACAGGGGTCTAAAAAGCAGAGCAAGACCCAAATGCCCTCTGTTAACCCCAAAGCCATCCCACCACTGACCCCAAGTGAGCAATCCCTGCTCTACAACAGCCTGTCTCAGTGTTGTGCAAAAGATGGTAGTCCTGTCTCTTGTACAGGAGCATTCAGAATCATATGTGCCCAAAACAGTAAGCTTGGATCTGCCAGATCCCCTCACAAGCTTATATGAGAAAGAAATGAGAGATGTGAGTAGAGATGAGCTTCAGGAAAGAGTGGATCGTTTGTTTGAGCAGTTGTCAGTGAGTAAAGAGCAGGTGAGGTAGTTTTGTTATCTGTATTTACATAGTGATAATCATATGTGTTATGATTTATTTAGTGATGACTTTTTTGTATTTTCAGAGTGAAATTGTTGAGAAGGAGACACAAGATCAGTCAAAGTCAAAAATTTGGTTTGAACAGAGAGCAGGTAGAAATCTAAGTTACCTATGTAACTATAGTTCTACGAACACCTTTCGTAGAACTATAGTTACATAGGTAACTTAGATTTCTACTTCAATGGTATGCTTGCCCTTAGGCTGCGCTATTGCATAAAGCAACGCGCAGCCGTGGCCGACCAATGTACTCCCAGCAGGCATGGACTCGCATGATTGGAGCGGGCCCGGGGCAACGCCATGCGTCCCAGGGAGCGTTGCCGCTCCCTGGGTAGCAGGGGCCCACGGGCAGAGTAAGGGGCAACCAATAGCCGTTAACAACGCCAGCGGTTCTCACCCAGACAAAAACCAATGGGGGACGTCCGCACTAGCCGCCTCTCCCAAGAGCGCTAGTGCGGACTCCACCCTTGATAACGAGGGTGCCCAAAGCCGCCTCTCCCAAGAGCGCCGGTCACCCGAAGAATAAGAGTGTACGTCCAGTTCGGCCAGGCCGCCTCTCCCAAGAGCGCCTGAAGCACCGAACCAAACCAAACCAGGTCATCCCTTCCCGGACCCACCCTGGGCTCGGGGGGGGATTCACGACCGTCCACCATCCAAAACAACGTGGGCAACTGAACCCGCAGCAACGTCCTGCAGATAAGACTGCACAAACGTCGAAGAGGACGACCAAGAGGCTGCCATGCAGACCTCCTCAATCGAAGCGCCACGGAGTAGTGCTGTAGAGGCCGCCACTCCACGTGTGGAGTGAGCCCTGACCGCTGCCGGCGGAGGGAGTCCTTGTGCCTCATATGCAGTGCGGATGGCGAGGCATATCCAGTGGGCCAAACGTTGAGAGGACAATGGGGCACCCTTGTTCCTTACCCCAAAGCCCACGAACAACTGATCGGAGCGTCTGACATTGGCAGTCCGTTCAAGATAGTGACGTACCGCCCTGATCGGGCAAAGGCGGTGTCGTCGTTCATCCCCCACCGACGCATGCGGAGGGGGAAAGAAGGGTCTAATTCTGATCACCCTCGACCTGAAGGCGGATGTAATGACCTTCGGCTGAAAGGCCGGGTTGGGCCAGAGTTCCTCCTTTGTGAGATCAATAAAGGCTTATCTTCTCTTAGACTGTGACCTCATGTGTGTACCTCAGACTGTGACCTCAGACTGTGCCCTCAGACTGTGACCTCAGACTGTGACCTCATGTGTGTGCCTCAGACTGTGACCTCAGACTGTGACCTCAGACTGTGACCTCATGTGTGTACCTCAGACTGTGACCTCATGTGTGTACCTCAGACTGTGACCTCAGACTGTGACCTCATGTGTGTACCCTCAGACTGTGACCTCATGTGTGTGCCCTCAGACTGTGACCTCATGTGTGTGCCCTCAGACTGTGACCTCATGTGTGTGACCTCAGACTGTGACCTCATGTGTGTACCTCAGACTGTGACCTCATGTGTGTACCCTCAGACTGTGACCTCATGTGTGACCTCAGACTGTGACCTCATGTGTGACCTCAGACTGTGACCTCATGTGTGTGCCCTCAGACTGTGACCTCATGTGTGCCCTCAGACTGTGACCTCATGTGTGTGACCTCAGACTGTGACCTCATGTGTGTGCCCTCAGACTGTGACCTCATGTGTGACCTCAGACTGTGACCTCATGTGTGTGACCTCAGACTGTGACCTCATGTGTGTGCCCTCAGACTGTGACCTCATGTGTGACCTCAGACTGTGACCTCATGTGTGTACCCTCAGACTGTGACCTCATGTGTGTGACCTCAGACTGTGACCTCATGTGTGTACCTCAGACTGTGACCTCATGTGTGTACCCTCAGACTGTGACCTCATGTGTGTGCCTCAGACTGTGACCTCATGTGTGTGCCTCAGACTGTGACCTCAGACTGTGACCTCAGACTGTGACCTCATGTGTACCCTCAGACTGTGACCTCATGTGTGTGCCTCAGACTGTGACCTCATGTGTGTACCCTCAGACTGTGACCTCAGACTGTGACCTCATGTGTGTACCCTCAGACTGTGACCTCATGTGTGTACCCTCAGACTGTGACCTCATGTGTGTTCCCTCAGACTGTGACCTCAGACTGTGACCTCATGTGTGTACCTCAGACTGTGACCTCATGTGTGTACCTCAGACTGTGACCTCAGACTGTGACCTCATGTGTGTACCCTCAGACTGTGACCTCATGTGTGTGCCCTCAGACTGTGACCTCATGTGTGTGCCCTCAGACTGTGACCTCATGTGTGTGACCTCAGACTGTGACCTCATGTGTGTACCTCAGACTGTGACCTCATGTGTGTACCCTCAGACTGTGACCTCATGTGTGACCTCAGACTGTGACCTCATGTGTGACCTCAGACTGTGACCTCATGTGTGTGCCCTCAGACTGTGACCTCATGTGTGACCTCAGACTGTGACCTCATGTGTGTACTTCAGACTGTGACCTCATGTTTGTACCTCAGACTGTGACCTCATGTGTGTACCCTCAGACTGTGACCTCATGTGTGTGACCTCAGACTGTGACCTCATGTGTGTGCCCTCAGACTGTGACCTCATGTGTGTGACCTCAGACTGTGACCTCATGTGTGTGCCCTCAGACTGTGACCTCATGTGTGACCTCAGACTGTGACCTCATGTGTGCCCTCAGACTGTGCCCTCAGACTGTGACCTTAGACTGTGACCTCATGTGTGTACCCTCAGACTGTGACCTCATGTGTGCCCTCAGACTGTGACCTCATGTGTGTGCCCTCAGACTGTGACCTCATGTGTGACCTCAGACTGTGACCTCATGTGTGTGACCTCAGACTGTGACCTCATGTGTGTGCCCTCAGACTGTGACCTCATGTGTGTGCCCTCAGACTGTGACCTCATGTGTGTGCCCTCAGACTGTGACCTCATGTGTGTGACCTCAGACTGTGACCTCATGTGTGTGCCCTCAGACTGTGACCTCATGTGTGTACCCTCAGACTGTGACCTCATGTGTGTGACCTCAGACTGTGACCTCATGTGTGTACCTCAGACTGTGACCTCATGTGTGTACCCTCAGACTGTGACCTCATGTGTGTGCCCTCAGACTGTGACCTCAGACTGTGACCTCATGTGTGACCTCAGACTGTGACCTCATGTGTGTGCCCTCAGACTGTGACCTCATGTGTACCCTCAGACTGTGACCTCATGTGTGTGACCTCAGACTGTGACCTCATGTGTGACCTCAGACTGTGACCTCAGACTGTGACCTCATGTGTGACCTCATGTGTACCCTCAGACTATGACCTCATGTGTGTGCCCTCAGACTGTGACCTCATGTGTGTACCTCAGACTGTGACCTCATGTGTGTGACCTCAGACTGTGACCTCATGTGTACCTCAGACTGTGACCTCATGTGTGTGACCTCAGACTGTGACCTCATGTGTGTGACCTCAGACTGTGACCTCATGTGTGTGCCCTCAGACTGTGACCTCAGACTGTGACCTCATGTGTGTGACCTCAGACTGTGACCTCATGTGTGCCCTCATGTGTGACCTCAGACTGTGACCTCATGTGTGTACCCTCAGACTGTGACCTCATGTGTGTGACCTCATGTGTGCCCTCAGACTGTGACCTCATGTGTGTACCCTCAGACTGTGACCTCATGTGTGACCTCAGACTGTGACCTCATGTGTGTGCCCTCAGACTGTGACCTCATGTGTTCCCTCAGACTGTGACCTCAGACTGTGACCTCATGTGTGTACCTCAGACTGTGACCTCATGTGTGTACCCTCAGACTGTGACCTCATGTGTGACCTCAGACTGTGACCTCATGTGTGTGACCTCAGACTGTGACCTCATGTGTGTGCCCTCAGACTGTGACCTCATGTGTGACC
This sequence comes from Proterorhinus semilunaris, assembly GCA_021464625.1. Classification (NCBI taxonomy): domain Eukaryota; kingdom Metazoa; phylum Chordata; class Actinopteri; order Gobiiformes; family Gobiidae; genus Proterorhinus; species Proterorhinus semilunaris. Next base: position 309,790 of record JAJBBP010000026.1, on the reverse strand, counting down.
TCAGACTGTGACCTCATGTGTGTACCCTCAGACTGTGACCTCATGTGTGTGACCTCAGACTGTGACCTCATGTGTGTACCTCAGACTGTGACCTCATGTGTGTACCCTCAGACTGTGACCTCATGTGTGTGCCTCAGACTGTGACCTCATGTGTGTGCCTCAGACTGTGACCTCAGACTGTGACCTCAGACTGTGACCTCATGTGTACCCTCAGACTGTGACCTCATGTGTGTGCCTCAGACTGTGACCTCATGTGTGTACCCTCAGACTGTGACCTCAGACTGTGACCTCATGTGTGTACCCTCAGACTGTGACCTCATGTGTGTACCCTCAGACTGTGACCTCATGTGTGTTCCCTCAGACTGTGACCTCAGACTGTGACCTCATGTGTGTACCTCAGACTGTGACCTCATGTGTGTACCTCAGACTGTGACCTCAGACTGTGACCTCATGTGTGTACCCTCAGACTGTGACCTCATGTGTGTGCCCTCAGACTGTGACCTCATGTGTGTGCCCTCAGACTGTGACCTCATGTGTGTGACCTCAGACTGTGACCTCATGTGTGTACCTCAGACTGTGACCTCATGTGTGTACCCTCAGACTGTGACCTCATGTGTGACCTCAGACTGTGACCTCATGTGTGACCTCAGACTGTGACCTCATGTGTGTGCCCTCAGACTGTGACCTCATGTGTGACCTCAGACTGTGACCTCATGTGTGTACTTCAGACTGTGACCTCATGTTTGTACCTCAGACTGTGACCTCATGTGTGTACCCTCAGACTGTGACCTCATGTGTGTGACCTCAGACTGTGACCTCATGTGTGTGCCCTCAGACTGTGACCTCATGTGTGTGACCTCAGACTGTGACCTCATGTGTGTGCCCTCAGACTGTGACCTCATGTGTGACCTCAGACTGTGACCTCATGTGTGCCCTCAGACTGTGCCCTCAGACTGTGACCTTAGACTGTGACCTCATGTGTGTACCCTCAGACTGTGACCTCATGTGTGCCCTCAGACTGTGACCTCATGTGTGTGCCCTCAGACTGTGACCTCATGTGTGACCTCAGACTGTGACCTCATGTGTGTGACCTCAGACTGTGACCTCATGTGTGTGCCCTCAGACTGTGACCTCATGTGTGTGCCCTCAGACTGTGACCTCATGTGTGTGCCCTCAGACTGTGACCTCATGTGTGTGACCTCAGACTGTGACCTCATGTGTGTGCCCTCAGACTGTGACCTCATGTGTGTACCCTCAGACTGTGACCTCATGTGTGTGACCTCAGACTGTGACCTCATGTGTGTACCTCAGACTGTGACCTCATGTGTGTACCCTCAGACTGTGACCTCATGTGTGTGCCCTCAGACTGTGACCTCAGACTGTGACCTCATGTGTGACCTCAGACTGTGACCTCATGTGTGTGCCCTCAGACTGTGACCTCATGTGTACCCTCAGACTGTGACCTCATGTGTGTGACCTCAGACTGTGACCTCATGTGTGACCTCAGACTGTGACCTCAGACTGTGACCTCATGTGTGACCTCATGTGTACCCTCAGACTATGACCTCATGTGTGTGCCCTCAGACTGTGACCTCATGTGTGTACTTCAGACTGTGACCTCATGTGTGTACCTCAGACTGTGACCTCATGTGTGTGACCTCAGACTGTGACCTCATGTGTACCTCAGACTGTGACCTCATGTGTGTGACCTCAGACTGTGACCTCATGTGTGTGACCTCAGACTGTGACCTCATGTGTGTGCCCTCAGACTGTGACCTCAGACTGTGACCTCATGTGTGTGACCTCAGACTGTGACCTCATGTGTGCCCTCATGTGTGACCTCAGACTGTGACCTCATGTGTGTACCCTCAGACTGTGACCTCATGTGTGTGACCTCATGTGTGCCCTCAGACTGTGACCTCATGTGTGTACCCTCAGACTGTGACCTCATGTGTGACCTCAGACTGTGACCTCATGTGTGTGCCCTCAGACTGTGACCTCATGTGTGTACCTCAGACTGTGACCTCAGACTGTGACCTCATGTGTGTACCCTCAGACTGTGACCTCATGTGTGTGCCCTCAGACTGTGACCTCATGTGTGTGCCCTCAGACTGTGACCTCATGTGTGTGACCTCAGACTGTGACCTCATGTGTGTACCTCAGACTGTGACCTCATGTGTGTACCCTCAGACTGTGACCTCATGTGTGACCTCAGACTGTGACCTCATGTGTGACCTCAGACTGTGACCTCATGTGTGTGCCCTCAGACTGTGACCTCATGTGTGACCTCAGACTGTGACCTCATGTGTGTACTTCAGACTGTGACCTCATGTGTGTACCTCAGACTGTGACCTCATGTGTGTACCCTCAGACTGTGACCTCATGTGTGTGACCTCAGACTGTGACCTCATGTGTGTGCCCTCAGACTGTGACCTCATGTGTGTGACCTCAGACTGTGACCTCATGTGTGCCCTCAGACTGTGCCCTCAGACTGTGACCTTAGACTGTGACCTCATGTGTGTACCCTCAGACTGTGACCTCATGTGTGCCCTCAGACTGTGACCTCATGTGTGTGCCCTCAGACTGTGACCTCATGTGTGACCTCAGACTGTGACCTCATGTGTGTGACCTCAGACTGTGACCTCATGTGTGTGCCCTCAGACTGTGACCTCATGTGTGTGCCCTCAGACTGTGACCTCATGTGTGTGACCTCAGACTGTGACCTCATGTGTGTGCCCTCAGACTGTGACCTCATGTGTGTACCCTCAGACTGTGACCTCATGTGTGTGACCTCAGACTGTGACCTCATGTGTGTACCTCAGACTGTGACCTCATGTGTGTACCCTCAGACTGTGACCTCATGTGTGTGCCCTCAGACTGTGACCTCAGACTGTGACCTCATGTGTGACCTCAGACTGTGACCTCATGTGTGTGCCCTCAGACTGTGACCTCATGTGTACCCTCAGACTGTGACCTCATGTGTGTGACCTCAGACTGTGACCTCATGTGTGACCTCAGACTGTGACCTCAGACTGTGACCTCATGTGTGTACCCTCAGACTGTGACCTCATGTGTGACCTCAGACTGTGACCTCAGACTGTGACCTCATGTGTACCCTCAGACTATGACCTCATGTGTGTGCCCTCAGACTGTGACCTCATGTGTGTACTTCAGACTGTGACCTCATGTGTGTACCTCAGACTGTGACCTCATGTGTGTGACCTCAGACTGTGACCTCATGTGTACCTCAGACTGTGACCTCATGTGTGTGACCTCAGACTGTGACCTCATGTGTGTGACCTCAGACTGTGACCTCATGTGTGTGCCCTCAGACTGTGACATCAGACTGTGACCTCATGTGTGTGACCTCAGACTGTGACCTCATGTGTGCCCTCATGTGTGACCTCAGACTGTGACCTCATGTGTGTACCCTCAGACTGTGACCTCATGTGTGTGACCTCATGTGTGCCCTCAGACTGTGACCTCATGTGTGTACCCTCAGACTGTGACCTCATGTGTGACCTCAGACTGTGACCTCATGTGTGTGCCCTCAGACTGTGACCTCATGTGTGCCCTCAGACTGTGACCTCATGTGTGTGACCTCAGACTGTGACCTCATGTGTGACCTCAGACTGTGACCTCATGTGTGTACCCTCAGACTGTGACCTCATGTGTGCCCTCAGACTGTGACCTCATGTGTGTGACCTCAGACTGTGACCTCATGTGTGTGACCTCAGACTGTGACCTCATGTGTGCCCTCAGACTGTGACCTCACGTGTGTGCCCTCAGACTGTGACCTCAGACTGTGACCTCATGTGTGTGACCTCAGACTGTGACCTCATGTGTGTACCTCAGACTGTGACCTCATGTGTGACCTCAGACTGTGACCTCATGTGTGACCTCAGACTGTGACCTCATGTGTGTACCCTCAGACTGTGACCTCATGTGTTTGACCTCACGTGTGTGACCTCATGTGTGCCCTCAGACTGTGACCTCATGTGTGTGCCCTCAGACTGTGACCTCATGTGTGACCTCAGACTGTGACCTCATGTGTGTGCCCTGAGACTGTGACCTCATGTGTGTGCCCTCAGACTGTGACCTCATGTGTGTGACCTCAGACTTTGACCTCACGTGTGTGACCTCAGACTGTGACCTCATGTGTGTGACCTCAGACTGTGACCTCATGTGTGTGCCCTCAGACTGTGACCTCATGTGTGTACCTCAGACTCGGTGCGGCTGGTCGGGGGGCGGAGCCTGTGTTCAGGATCTCTGCAGATCCAGGACCAGTCCTTGGCCCAGTCCTGGGCCGGGGTCTGTGAGGGGGCCTTGGACCGTCGCGGGGCAGAGGTGCTGTGCAGGGAGCTGGGCTGTGGGGCTCCTCTCCTCCAGGGGGCGCTCTCTCCTCTGGGGCAGACGTTCCACTGTGAGGGAAACGAGTCTAAGCTGATGGACTGTCCCCGGACCAGGACCGGCCCAGAGACCTGCCCCACTCTCAACCTCACCTGCAAAGGTAAGGGTGCGGGGCCTGTAAGGGGCGGGGGCCTGGAGAGGGGCGGGGCTCACCTGTGTTTGTTTCCAGAGCCGCTGAGGCTGGTGGGAGGGGCCAGTCGCTGTGAGGGGACGATGGAGGCGGAGCTCAGAGGAGAGTGGAGACGAGTGACGACCTCTATCTTCTGGGACCTGGAGGCGGCGACCGCCGTGTGTCGAGACCTGGACTGTGGATCTCCTGTTTCTACAGAAGTGAGACGAGGGTCTGACAGTAAAGCGTGGAGGGTCCACACTCACTGTGTGAAGAAGAGCTCTTCTGTGAGGGACTGTCTCCTCGATCATGACTCATCTTCTTTCCACCTCCAGGTTATTTGTTCAGGTTTGTTTAAATCCAGAGTTTCTTCTTCTCACAATCTCTGCTCAGAGTCAGTTCATTGAATGTGGTGCTGCCCCCTAGAGGAGGACACAGATAATGCTCTGCTCCCATTGGCCGAGGCGGGGAGTACTCAGTTACTTTTACTCAAGTACTTTATGTAACTGTTTCCACTAACTGCACATAGAGTATCACTCAGACTGTAGTACTGTATCGTGTAAGTATACAGTGCCTTGCGAAAGGCGAAACATCTCCAGGTGTTAGAACGGCCAAGTCAAAGTCCAGACCTGAATCCAATCGAGAATCTGTGGAAAGAACTGAAAACTGCTGTTCACAAACGCTGTCCATCCAACTTCCCTGAGCTCCAGCTGTTTTGCAAATATTTCAGTCTCTCAATGTGCAAAACTGAGGACTTACAGCAGTAATCGCAGCACAAGGTGGCGCTACAGAGGATTCACTTAAGGGCGGAATCATTTTGCACGCCCAATTTTTCAGTTGTTAAAATTTTTTGAAATATCCAATAAATTTTGTTTCCCTTCATGATTGTCCCACTTGTTGTTGGTTCTTCACAAAAAATTACAGTTTTATATCTTTATGTTTGAAGCCTGAAATGTGACAAAAGGTCAAAGTTCAAGGGGGCCGAATACTTTCACAGGTACTGTATACCAGAAACTCCACATCCTCCACTGATCACCAATGAAACTACAGGTCAACCAGAAACACAGCGACTGTCTTCACCACTGACTCAGTCCACAGGAGGATCTGAACAACACTATTTTCATTTAGTCCAAAATCCAAATGTCCAACGTTCTACTGTCTGTCCATGTCCTCGTCCTCAGACACGTCCTCTGTAAATATATGACCAGAGACTTGTTTAGTTTGTGACATTACGCTCTATATTTGACAGAACTTTCCACTGCATTGTTCTGGACGTCCTGCTCCAGGCCACAGCATCTACAATGTTCAGAACCTGAAGCTCCGGCTCAGGTTTCTCTGTCACAAACGTCCTTCACCGTCAGAGAAACTTCTGTAAACGATGAAGAGTTTCTTGTTAATGTGACCTCTGCTCCTCAGATCTGCTGAACGTCCCGGAGGTGTCTGTGTCTGAGGGGGTGTGGGCTCCGCGGGCAGAGGGCGAGCTCTTTGGGCCGCGGGCACAGGAGGGTGACTGGGCGTCGCCGGGAGAGGGCGGGGTCTGGGTGCAGATGGGGGCACATTTCCGGGTCAAATGCTCCGTGGAGCCGCAGTACCCGGGAGGCTCCTTCCAGCTGCTCTCCCCCACCCTCAACCTCACCCTGCCCGCCCTCAATCACTCCGCCCACTTCCTGTTTACTGACGTAGGCCCCGCCCACAAAGGGAACTACACCTGTGTTTACCTCCTGGAGGTGTTCAACCACAACTTCACCTCCAGCAGCTCCACCTACATCCACCCAGGAGGTAAGGCCACAGAGGAACCACACCTGTGTTTAAACAGCTCCACCTACATCCACCCAGGAGGTAAGGCCACAGAGGAACCACACCTGTGTTTAAACAGCTCCACCTACATCCACCCAGGAGGTAAGACCACAGAGGAACTACACCTGTGTTTAAACAGCTCCACCTACATCCACCCAGGAGGTAAGGCCACACTGGTGAGAGACTGCTGAGAGACTGGTGAGAGACTGGTGAGAGACTGCTGAGAGACTGATGGGAGACTGGTGAGAGACTGATGGGAGACTGTTGAGAGACTGATGGGAGACTGGTGAGAGACTGGTGAGAGACTGGTGAGAGACTGGTGAGAGACTGGTGAGAGACTGCTGAGAGACTGCTGAGAGACTGGTGAGAGACTGGTGAGAGACTGCTGAGAGACTGGTGAGAGACTGCTGAGAGACTGGTGAGAGACTGGTGAGAGACTGGTGAGAGACTGGTGAGAGACTGCTGTGAGACTGGTGAGAGACTGGTGAGAGACTGGTGAGAGACTGGTGAGAGACTGGTGACAGACTGATGGGAGACTGGTGAGAGACTGGTGAGCTCACCATCCTCTCACGAGCTGTTCACGAGCCTCTCACCAACCGCACAAGAAAACTTGCATCTTGTAAACTTGAGTCTGGTCTTTGAGTCTGGTCTTTGAGTCTGGTCTTTGAGTCTGGTCTTTGAGTCTGGTCTTTGAGTCTGGTCTCGGATGTGTGTTCCTCTGCTGCAGCGCCCCCCAGAGGTGTCCCAGTAACAGTGCGTCCGTCTGAAGCCACAGGAAGCTCAGGGACAGTTACAGTCACCTCGTCTCTGGTCCTTGATCTCTGTCCTGTGTCTGTCCACAGCAGACCCTCCACAGACCTCAGCAGACCCTCCACAGACCACAAGAGAACCTCCACAGACCACAGGAGAACCTCCACAGACCACAGGAGAACCTCCACAGACCCTGACCCTGGTCCTTGTCAGTGTGGCCCTCATCACCACGGCAACCATTCTGGTCATCTGCTGCAAGAGACGCGCTCGCACCGGCAAGTATCTCAGTGTCCAAATGTCCTAAACGTCTGGGACAGATCCACACGACTGAATATCTCAGATATTCATTCACTATTTTATTCATTCACTATTTTATTTATTCACTATTTTATTCATTCACTATTTTATTTATCACTATTTTATTCATTCACTATTTTATTCATTCACTGTTTTATTTATCACAATTTTATTCATTCACTATTTTATTCATTCACTATTTTATTCATTCACTATTTTATTTATCACTATTTTATTTATCACTATTTTATTCATTCACTAATTTATTCATTCACTGTTTTATTTATCACTATTTTATTTATCACTATTTTATTTATCACTATTTTCTTCATTCACTATTTTATTCATTCACTATTTTATTTATCACTATTTTATTTATCACTATTTTATTCATTCACTATTTTATTCATTCACTATTTTATTCATTCACTATTTTATTTATCACTATTTTATTCATTCACTATTTTATTCATTCACTATTTTATTCATTCACTATTTTATTTATTCACTATTTTATTCATTCACTATTTTATTCATTCACTATTTTATTTATCACTATTTTATTCATTCACTATTTTATTCATTCACTATTTTATTTATCACTATTTTATTCATTCACTATTTTATTCATTCACTATTTTATTTATCACTATTTTATTCATTCACTATTTTATTTATCACTATTTTATTTATCACTATTTTATTCATTCACTATTTTATTCATTCACTATTTTATTCATTCACTATTTTATTTATCACTATTTTATTCATTCACTATTTTATTCATTCACTATTTTATTCATTCACTATTTTATTTATTCACTATTTTATTCATTCACTATTTTATTCATTCACTATTTTATTTATCACTATTTTATTCATTCACTATTTTATTCATTCACTATTTTATTTATCACTATTTTATTCATTCACTATTTTATTCATTCACTATTTTATTTATCACTATTTTATTCATTCACTATTTTATTTATCTCTATTTTATTCATTCACTATTTTATTTATCACTATTTTATTCATTCACTATTTTATTCATTCACTATTTTATTTATCACTATTTTATTCATTCACTATTTTATTCATTCACTATTTTATTTATCCCTATTTTATTCATTCACTATTTTATTCAGTCACTATTTTATTCATTCACTATTTTATTTATCACTATTTTATTTATCACTATTTTATTCATTCACTATTTTATTCATTCACTATTTTATTCATTCACTATTTTATTCATTCACTATTTTATTTATCACTATTTTATTCATTCACTATTTTATTCATTCACTATTTTATTCATTCACTATTTTATTTATCACTATTTTATTCATTCACTATTTTATTCATTCACTATTTTATTCATTCACTATTTTATTTATCACTATTTTATTTATCACTATTTTATTCATTCACTATTTTATTCATTCACTATTTTATTCATTCACTATTTTATTTATCACTATTTTATTTATCACTATTTTATTCATTCACTATTTTATTCATTCACTGTTTTATTTATCACTATTTTATTCATTCACTATTTTATTTATCACTATTTTATTTATCACTATTTTATTCATTCACTATTTTATTCATTCACTATTTTATTTATCACTATTTTATTCATTCACTATTTTATTCATTCACTATTTTATTCATTCACTATTTTATTTATCACTATTTTATTCATTCACTATTTTATTTATTCACTATTTTATTCATTCATTATTTTATTCATTCACTATTTTATTTATCACTATTTTATTCATTCACTATTTTATTCATTCACTATTTTATTTATCACTATTTTATTCATTCACTATTTTATTCATTCACTATTTTATTCATTCACTATTTTATTTATCTCTATTTTATTCATTCTTTATTTTATTCATTCACTATTTTATCTATCCCTATTTTATTCATTCACTATTTTATTCAGTCACTATTTTATTCATTCACTATTTTATTTATCACTATTTTATTCATTCACTATTTTATTCATTCACTATTTTATTCATTCACTATTTTATTCATTCACTATTTTATTTATCACTATTTTATTCATCACTATTTTATTCATTCACTATTTTATTTATCACTATTTTATTCATTCACTATTTTATTTATCACTCATTTATTTATCACTATTTTATTTATCACTATTTTATTCATCACTATTTTATTCATCACTATTTTATTCATTCACTATTTTTTGCAAACCAGCACAAATATGGAAACACTATTTTATTTATCACTATTTTATTTATCACTATTTTATTCATTCACTATTTTATTCATTCACTGTTTTATTTATCACTATTTTATTCATTCACTATTTTATTTATCACTATTTTATTTATCACTATTTTATTCATTCACTATTTTATTCATTCACTATTTTAT
>JAJBBP010000026.1:202500-292500 GCA_021464625.1 Proterorhinus semilunaris | reverse complement strand
ATAAAAAGTGTAGACAGTTGTGTGATTCAGACAGCTTTGTAGTTTTTAATTTTTTTGTTTTTTTTAAGAAAACTAAATAAAAACTATAAAGTATAAAAACATAGGGACAGTGAAGAGTATAGGAGGTTTTTTTTCATAAAATAATTTAAGTGTATGTTTTTTTTGGTATAAAATGTGCGAATAACCCAATAAACGAAATACCTGAAATTTTATTATAAGAACATTATTATTCATAACAAATAGTGAAGTTAAAAATCAAAATAAAAGAGATAAACGTAAGTCAAAAATAATAAAAATTCAACAATAGTTAATCAAAATCTTGTAATTCCCAAGTCATATCTAATCATGGTGAGTTTAGGCGTTTATTGCTCGTGCTCATAACGTTGGCAAATTCAACATGAGAAAAAAACATGAGAAAAAAGGAGCCCAAGAAAGAAGAATGTACAAATGGGCAAAACGAGACTTCAAAGAGCTGTCGTCAACTCTCGTAATGAAACCCACGGATGAAAATAAGAAAGTTTCAACACAACGATGCACCAGGGAAATGTCCCAAAGACCTACAGGCATTTACCCAGTGCATGAAGACGACAGAAGACGGAGATACAACACACGCTCACAACCACTGCCAACATCTTACAACCACCTCGGAGGAGGAAGAGGAGGACGTCTTTGGAGAAACAAAATGGAGTAACCCCACGAGAGGAGGCACAGATGCGCAGTCGTCTAACAAAAACCATAAGCAGAGCACAAAGCCAAGAAGACACAAGCAACCCTTTATACTGCCCGTCCTCTACAGAAGGTCTGATTACCATGACTCATGATGACCAACATAAGAAGACACAAGCAACCCTTTATACTGCCCGTCCTCTACAGAAGGTCTGATTACCATGACTCATGATGACCAACATAAGAAGACACAAGCAACCCTTTATACTGCCCGTCCTCTACAGAAGGTCTGATTACCATGACTCATGATGACCAACATAAGAAGACACAAGCAACCCTTTATACTGCCCGTCCTCTACAGAAGGTCTGATTACCATGACTCATGATGACCAACATAAGAAGACACAAGCAACCCTTTATACTGCCCGTCCTCTACAGAAGGTCTGATTACCATGACTCATGATGACCAACATAAGAAGACACAAGCAACCCTTTATACTGCCCGTCCTCTACAGAAGGTCTGAGTACCATGACTCATGATGACCAACATAAGAAGACACAGCAACCCTTTATACTGCCCGTCCTCTACAGAAGGTCTGATTACCATGACTCATGATGACCAACATAAGAAGACACAAGCAACCCTTTATACTGCCCGTCCTCTACAGAAGGTCTGAGTACCATGACTCATGATGACCAACATAAGAAGACACAAGCAACCCTTTATACTGCCCGTCCTCTACAGAAGGTCTGATTACCATGACTCATGATGACCAACATAAGAAGACACAAGCAACCCTTTATACTGCCCGTCCTCTACAGAAGGTCTGATTACCATGACTCATGATGACCAACATAAGAAGACACAAGCAACCCTTTATACTGCCCGTCCTCTACAGAAGGTCTGATTACCATAACTCATGATGACCAACATAAGAAGACACCATCTAATGCCGACCCCCCCCATATCGGGCTCCTAACTCAACGCCTGCATCATGTCTGTATCCATTCTCCGACATCCAAACTACAGCCACTAGTCGTGTGTTAACGCCCCCGATGACTCACAAGGGGACACCCCTGCTGACCAAACCTGAAGACCAAGTGCTGCCAAAATACAGTCCTTAAGTCCCCGGCTCACCCGACAGGCGAAATGATAGATTTCTTTATTAGAGAGTAGAGTTTCATCAGCGTGGACCCCCTCACGTCCACTGTTTACGTCGGTGAAAGAGGCCCCCAAGCTTGTACATGAACTACACTCAAATATAAATCCTGATGTTGCAAAGTTATTCCCCAATGATACACATACACAGGCAACATGAAGCAATATTTTTCAGACCCTTGAAATCCATGTACACATGTAAATGTGCCCAACATGTAAAGAAATTAGCAACTACCTTGTTCAGTCTTGTGAACTCTCCACTTGGGTCAAAGCCTGGCATCCATAAGATTGGTAGTATATATTTTATTTTAATAAATGTTTCCCCAAAGATAAATTCTGCCCTAATGAATATTCATCTTCTTCCACTTTTTCATAGTGATGATGTAAAAACGTTTGGATTCAATGCAATATACGAGCCACTGCTGCAGATCTAAAAATCCTTGAGAACAATGGAATCGATGTTCCTTTCTCTGAGGAACCTCCACATGGTACAGTCGCTCAAGTAACTGGGGACAATTTGGCACACACTTCTTGGATATGTTCAGTCATGTTGTGCAAACTATTGTTGCCATTGTTGCTTAGCTGATGAGGATTCCTGCCAAACTGTTTTCTGTGATGATGAACGAGCAGAACATTACGCAGTAGAGAACCACATGCTCAGCATTGAGAGGACATTGAAGAAGACCCTGCTCTTCCCTCCTCCTTTGGAGTCACTCACTCAGGCCTTTTGTACAGTTGGGGAGGAAACCTACACAGACACAGGAAGAACAAACTCCACAGACCACGGTTCCTGCTTTGGCTTAGGACCTCTGGCTCTGAGAGGAGCAACCCTGTCCAGGACTCCAGAGCAGGTGGAATTAGGACCTACGGCTCTGAGAGGAGCAACCCTGTCCAGGACTCCAGAGCAGGTGGAATTAGGACCTCTGGCTCTGAGAGGAGCAACCCTGTCCAGGACTCCAGAGCAGGTGGAATTAGGACCTACGGCTCTGAGAGGAGCAACCCTGTCCAGGACTCCAGAGCAGGTGGAATTAGGACCTACGGCTCTGAGAGGAGCAACCCTGTCCAGGACTCCAGAGCAGGTGGAATTAGGACCTATGGCTCTGAGAGGAGCAACCCTGTCCAGGACTCCAGAGCAGGTGGAATTAGGACCTATGGCTCTGAGAGGAGCAACCCTGTCCAGGACTCCAGAGCAGGTGGAATTAGGACCTCTGGCTCTGAGAGGAGTAGTAGTATTTATTTATTTGAACAGGGACAGTGTACAATATACATTAGCCTCAGAAAGGAGAGATGCATTGTACCAGGTTATAGCAGTGGTGCTAATTTCCACCTGCAGTCCCTGGGCCTATTGTACATGTTTTTAGTGGTAGGGGAAACCGGAGTACCCGGAGGAAACCTACGCAGACACGGGGAGAACATGCAAACTCCACACAGAAAGGCCCCGTCCTGGTGGGAATCGAACCCGGACCTTCTAGCTGTGAAGCACGAGTGCTAACCGCTGTGCCACCGTGCCGCCTGTCCAGGACTTCAGAGCAGGTGGAAATAAAAGAGTTCATTAATTGCGTCGTGTCCATAAATGCAGCGGAGTTTAGATGATCCAGAGGTGATGCAGTTTAGGATGTGATAGTTTAGTGTTTTTTCCTGGAGGCCCCGCCCACTTTGAGCTCTTTGTCTCAGCACTTCCTTTGTAGTGACTCTTCCTGTAGAGCGTGAAGTCCGTTCATTCACTGTTTCTCTGCGCGGGATAAAAACGGCTTTGAGTCCGAGCAGAACCGTCTCCAGTCCTGTGTAACTAATACGAGTGAAGGGGCGGGGCCAGTCCTGTGTAACTAATACGAGTGAAGGGGCGGGGCCAGTCCTGTGTAACTAATACGAGTGAAGGGGCGGGGCCAGTCCTGTGTAACTAATACGAGTGAAGGGGCGGGGCCAGTCCTGTGTAACTAATACGAGTGAAGGGGCGGGGCCAGTCCTGTGTAACTAATACGAGTGAAGGGGCGGGGCCAGTCCTGTGTAACTAATACGAGTGAAGGGGCGGGGCCAGTCCTGTGTAACTAATACGAGTGAAGGGGCGGGGCCAGTCCTGTGTAACTAATACGAGTGAAGGGGCGGGGCCAGTCCTGTGTAACTAATACGAGTGAAGGGGCGGGGCCAGTCCTGTGTAACTAATACGAGTGAAGGGGCGGGGCCAGTCCTGTGTAACTAATACGAGTGAAGGGGCGGGGCCAGCCCTGTGTAACTAATACGAGTGAAGGGGCGGGGCCAGTCCTGTGTAACTAATACGAGTGAAGGGGCGGGGCCAGTCCTGTGTAACTAATACGAGTGAAGGGGCGGGGCCAGTCCTGTGTAACTAATACGAGTGAAGGGGCGGGGCCAGTCCTGTGTAACTAATACGAGTGAAGGGGCGGGGCCAGTCCTGTGTAACTAATACGAGTGAAGGGGCGGGGCCAGTCCTGTGTAACTAATACGAGTGAAGGGGCGGGGCCAGTCCTGTGTAACTAATACGAGTGAAGGGGCGGGGCCAGTCCTGTGTAACTAATACGAGTGAAGGGGCGGGGCCAGTCCTGTGTAACTAATACGAGTGAAGAGGCGGGGCCAGTCCTGTGTAACTAACACGAGTGAAGGGGCGGGGCCAGTCCTGTGTAACTAACACGAGTGAAGGGGCGGGGCCAGTCCTGTGTAACTAATACGAGTGAAAGGGCGGGGCCAATTCATGACCACGCCCACCAGAACTTCCAGAATAAAGTGAATATAAATAAAGTTTGATTCGATTGAAGGTAAAGGTAATAGTTTATTTCCTGCAGAGGGCGCCGCTCTGCACAGACCCACATCAGAGAAACATTGCTGACCTTTACTACATAAAGGAGAGACTTACTGCAGAGCGGCTCAGACTGTGACCTCATCTTCATACGCACTATGGAAACCTGCACTGCTCATACTGTTTATTTTATTTTTTATTGTTTACCTCTATTTCCTGTTTCTGAGTTTGCATTTCCTGTGTGTCCAGAGTGTTTCTGAGAGTCACCAGTGAGGTCCTCCTTTGTGAGATCAACAAAGGCTTATCTTCTCTCAGACTGTGACCTCATGTGTGTGACCTCAGACTGTGACCTCATGTGTGACCTCAGACTGTGACCTCATGTGTGTGACCTCATGTGTGCCCTCAGACTGTGACCTCATGTGTGTGACCTCATGTGTGTGACCTCAGACTGTGACCTCATGTGTGTGACCTCAGACTGTGACCTCATGTGTGACCTCAGACTGTGACCTCATGTGTGACCTCAGACTGTGACCTCATGTGTGACCTCATGTGTGTGACCTCATGTGTGCCCTCATGTGTGACCTCAGGCTGTGACCTCATGTGTGACCTCAGACTGTGACCTCATGTGTGTGACCTCAGACTGTGACCTCATGTGTGACCTCAGACTGTGACCTCATGTGTGACCTCAGACTGTGACCTCATGTGTGTGACCTCAGACTGTGACATCATGTGTGTACCTCAGACTGTGACCTCATGTGTGACCTCAGACTGTGACCTCATGTGTGTGACCTCAGACTGTGACATCATGTGTGTGACCTCAGACTGTGACCTCATGTGTGACCTCAGACTGTGACATCATGTGTGTACCTCAGACTGTGACCTCAGACTGTGACCTCAGACTGTGACCTCATGTGTGACCTCAGACTGTGACCTCATGTGTGTACCTCAGACTGTGACCTCATGTGTGTGACCTCAGACTGTGACCTCATGTGTGACCTCAGACTGTGACATCATGTGTGTACCTCAGACTGTGACCTCAGACTGTGACCTCAGACTGTGACCTCATGTGTGTGCCTCAGACTCGGTGCGGCTGGTCGGGGGGCGGAGCCTGTGTTCAGGATCTCTGCAGATCCAGGACCAGTCCTTGGCCCAGTCCTGGGACGGGGTCTGTGAGGGGGCCTTGGACCGTCGCGGGGCAGAGGTGCTGTGCAGGGAGCTGGGCTGTGGGGCTCCTCTCCTCCAGGGGGCGCTCTCTCCTCTGGGGCAGACGTTCCACTGTGAGGGAAACGAGTCTAAGCTGATGGACTGTCCCCGGACCAGGACCGGCCCAGAGACCTGCCCCACTCTCAACCTCACCTGCAAAGGTAAGGGGGCGGGGCCAGGGGCGGGGCCTGGAGAGGGGCGGGGCTCACCTGTGTTTGTGTCCAGAGCCGCTGAGGCTGGTGGGAGGGGCCAGTCGCTGTGAGGGGACGGTGGAGGCGGAGCTCAGAGGAGAGTGGAGACGAGTGCTGAACTATGACCTCTGGCACCTGGAGGCGGCGACCGCCGTGTGTCGAGACCTGGACTGTGGATCTCCTGTTTCTACAGAAGAGAGAGACGGGTCTGACAGTAAAGTGTGGAGGGTCTTCACTGACTGTGTGAAGAAGAGCTCTTCTGTGAGAGACTGTCTCCTCGATCATGACTCATCTTCTTTCCACCTCCAGGTTATTTGTTCAGGTTGGTTTAAATCCAGAGTTTCTTCTTCTCACAATCTCTGCTCAGAGTCAGTTCATTGAATGTGGTGCTGCCCCCTAGAGGAGGACACAGATAACGCTCTGCTCCCATTGGCCGAGGCGGGAGTACTCAGTTACTTTTACTCAAGTACTTTATGTAACTGTTTCCACTAACTGCACGTAGAGTATCACACAGTACTTTTACTTCTACTGCAGTAGTTTATGTTGAAGTAATAGTACACATAAAAAACTACTTCAATCTTACAGAGCCTCTGGAAAGTACTAATACACCTTGAACTTTTGCACATTTTGTCACATTTACCCTAAACATAAAGATTTTATTTTGAATTTTTTACTGAAAGTTCACGCACGAGTAACAGACAGCTGTGAAGTGAAAGTGGGCGGAGCATAAGTATTCATACAGCATTAAATGGCCTTTATAACATTCCTAATGACTGCAGAAAGTTCACACCTCGCCCTGACCATTAAATAGAGGCCACCTGTGTGTGATCTACTCTCAGTATAATCCCAGCTGTTCTGTGAGGGCCTCAGAGCTATGGTCAGAGTGTATTGGTCACTAAACAACATCATGAAGGCCAAGGAGCTCACCAGAGAGGTCAGGGATAAAGCTGTGGAGAAGTTTAAAGCAGCGTTAAGTTATACAAAGATTTCCCAAGATCTGAACATCTCACGGAGCACTGTTCAATCCATCATTCAGAAATGGAAAGAGTATAGCACCACTGCGAACTTACCAAGACACGGCCGTCCACCTAAACTAACAGACCGAACAAGGAGAGCACTGGTCAGAAATGCAACCAAGTGCCCCAAGATAACTCTGGAGGAGCTGCGACGTCCTGCCGCTGAGCTGGGGGAATCTGTACATGGGACAACTATAAGTCTCTACACAAATCTGGCCTTCATGGACGAGTGGCAGAAGAAAGCCATTATTGAAAGGATAAGAAATACCGTTTGAAGTTTGCTAGAAGTCCTATGGAGGACACAGCTCCATGTGGAAGAAGGTGCTTTGGTCAGATGAGACGTTCTGTATGGAGCAAACCAAACACTGCTCATCGTCCTGAGTGCACCCTCCCCAGGGTCAAATATGGGGGGGGGAGCATCATGCTATGGGGCTGCTTTTCCTCAGCGGGGACTGGGAAGATTGTAAGAATAGTTGGGAAGATGGATGGAGACATTTTGGAGGAAAACCTGCTGGAGTCACAAGAGAACTGAGGCTGGGGCGGAGCTTCACCTTCCAGCAGGACAATGACCCTAAACACAAACATGTACAATGGAATGGTTTAAAAACAAACATATGAATGTGTTAGAACGGCCCAGTCAAAGTCCTGACCTAAATCCTATTGAACATCTGGAAAGACCTGAAAACATCTGTTCACAAACGCTCTCCTTCTAATGTGACAGAGCTGGAGTTGTTTTGTAAAGAGGAATGGGCTCAAATGTCAGTCTCTACATGTGCAAACCTTGTAGAGTCAAACCCCAGAAGACTTGCTGCTGTTATTGCAGCAAAAGGGGGTTCCACAAAGTATTCAGTCATGCTGTATGAATACTTATGCTCCGCCCACTTTTCACTTTTCTATTGTTTGAATCAATAACAGAATCATGTTTCACTTCACAGTCGTCTGTTACTCGTGTGAACTTTCAGTAAAACATTCCAAATAAAATCTTTATGTTTATGGTAAACATGACAAAATGTGCAGAAGTTCAGGATGTGTTAGAACTTTCGAGACGTTCTGTATATATTTGTGTCTAACATGACTTTCCTTTGGCTAAAGTTTATGGATTATTATTTAAAACATTATTTGTTGTTTTGTCTCATTCACATGAAACAAACATGAATCAGACTTTACTCCAACAGTTACTCGAGTACTTCTGTACTTTTACTGGAGTGGCTGTTTGGGTCAGTACTTTTAAATCTACTTTGAGTGAAATGATGTTCAGAACCTGAAGCTCCGGCTCAGGTTTCTCTGTCACAAACGTCCTTCACCGTCAGAGAAACTTCTGTAAACGATGAAGAGTTTCTGGTTAATGTGACCTCTGCTCCTCAGATCTGCTGAACGTCCCGGAGGTGTCTGTGTCTGAGGGGGTGTGGGCTCCGCGGGCAGAGGGCGAGCTCTGGGGGCCGCGGGCACAGGAGGGTGACTGGGCGTCGCCGGGAGAGGGCGGGGTCTGGGTGCAGATGGGGGCACATTTCCGGGTCAAATGCTCCGTGGAGCCGCAGTACCCGGGAGGCTCCTTCCAGCTGCTCTCCCCCACCCTCAACCTCACCCTGCCCGCCCTCAATCACTCTGCCCACTTCCTGTTTACTGACGTAGGCCCCGCCCACAAAGGGAACTACACCTGTGTTTACCTCCTGGAGGTGTTCAACCACAACTTCACCTCCAGCAGCTCCACCTACATCCACCCAGGAGGTAAGGCCACAGAGGAACTACACCTGTGTTTAAACAGCTCCACCTACATCCACCCAGGATTTAAGGCCACACATGTGCTGGGTATTGGTGGGTACATGGGGGATCAGGCCTCCTCACACGGACTATTGAGGAGATCAGGCCTCCTCACACGGACTATTGAGGGGATCAGGCCTCCTCACACGGACTATTGAGGGGATCAGGCCTCCTCACACGGACTATTGAGGGGATCAGGCCTCCTCACACGGACTATTGGGGGGATCAGGCCTCCTCACACGGACTATTGAGGGGATCAGGCCTCCTCACACGGACTATTGAGGGGATCAGGCCTCCTCACACGGACTATTGAGGGGATCAGGCATCCTCACACGGACTATTGAGGAGATCAGGCCTCCTCACACGGACTATTGAGGGGATCAGGCATCCTCACACGGACTATTGAGGGGATCAGGCCTCCTCACACGGACTATTGAGGGGATCAGGCCTCCTCACACGGACTATTGGGGGGATCAGGCCTCCTCACACGGACTATTGAGGGGATCAGGCCTCCTCACATGGACTAAAGCCCGGGTTTGAAGCGGGGACACGACTCTGAAAGACTTGGAGTTTCTGGACACTGCTCAACAGGACCGGTGAGAGTTTTCCAGTACGTTTGTTTTCGGGGTGCGTAGTGTGCCTGCACGGGCGCTTCAGCTGCGACCTCGCGCTAATAGTTTACGTGCCTTTAAACCAGCTGTTGCTAAATCAACAAAGTCTGTTATGGCCTCTGAAGCAACAATAAACCATATTTTGTTGCTTAAGCTCATGTATTCAGTCATTATTCAATAATATACTAAAAATCCATATGAAAAAACTTACTTCTCACTGTTCTCAGGTCAAATATTTATATGCGATTAATTTCGATTAATTAATTACAAAGCCTGTAATTAATTAGATTAATTTTTTTAATCGAGTCCCGGCCCTAATATATATGTATATGTATATGTATATGAGGCGAGGCGCTCCTACTGTTTCCTCACAGGAGCCTTCAAGGAACATGCGGGTCCTACAAATAGAGGGGACGTCTGCGGAGTTGGATTCAGGAGACTTTTTGGTTCTGACAGAAGACGGCGAATTGTTTCGGGTGGCAGAAAAGCAATGGTCTTCTTTGCACGACCGCACGGACTTTGTTATCGAGGCAGAGGTGGAAGCAGATAGGATTGTGTCGTACATAGTGAAGGACCATGAGGCAGAAGAATAGTCCTTATTGTTACTTACTATACTGTTGTGATTAGTGTTGCATTTAGCTCTTGTTATTTGTTGCTTACCTTTAGCTTGAGTTGTTCAATGATCAATAGCTTCCTCTCTTTAAAGGTGCATTGCGTCACATTTTGGACTATACAGTTGCCATCATTTATTAGTTGCCATCATTACAAAAATGCTCCTAATGACCAGCTCAACACAGGAAAGGCTATGACTGCACTGGGTAATCAAAGAATGGATTTGGATGAGAACTTTTTTTTTTTTATCTCAATTTCTGCCGACTTTAGTCCACATCTCCATGGAGACGAGCTGGAGACTTACCCACTCCTGGTAAAGTTACAGTCATGTCTTAGGAGAGATACACAGCTAAGGCACATGTTTGTACATTTATGATGTATTTATTCAATGATGACATTTTCTTTCACAAAAGTAAATGCTTGTATTTCAGTTTTATTTATTGGGTAAAATTCTATGTGGTGTGGCTTTAACAAAAAGGCAATAATCCAAGCTGTTTTCTTTATGTAAAATAAAAAAAGTTTCTGACTGATATTTAGCCATAAATATTCCGCTGTGTCTTGAATTTGGATGGTGTTTATCAAAAGAAATACATTATTAACTGCAACATACAGCGAAGAGACAGTAGTGGGCTTTTTGTTTGAATTGCCAACAATCGGTGCACACTTTTGCGTGTAGCCCAGTCTAAAAATATCCCTTTAGACTAAGTTGACAATGTGTACATTTCATTTGGATAAAAATACTAATACATATTCAATGTAATTCATATGCTTTAATTTCTGCATAAATAATACATTTCATGAATGTACAAATACTTAAAAACAGAATAACACAAAAGTTGGTCACAGTTAATTTGCATAAGCAATGTTATTTCCGGAACATAAGGAGGCGGTAATGCTCCTTTAAGATGGTTGCCAACCGCTATAAAACAAGAAGAAGAAGAAGAATGTTGTACTTGACCGTTTTTATCAGGAAAATGCCAACAGTCATTATTCCAGTTCCATTACATTACATTTTATTATGGCTAGCTCTCAGAAAGTGCTTAGAAATTGACTTTTGTTCCAGGAAATAGGAAATATTTTTGATTTTTTTATCAAGTAAAATAGTTAAACTTCTTCCACATGCAGAGTCCCTGCAGTTATTGAGAAATTGGCTACTAAAGCGGGGAAGTTTGTGAAAAAAATTGACATTTTAGCCTCTACTGGCATTTTTTACTCCAACTATTTCAAAAAGTATAAAGGCCACAGACTTAAAAGTTTACAGTAATAAAGACAATACTCAAAATATTCAATATGTGGAAAAAGAAGGTTGACAGGAGTGCCAATTTTTAAGAAATAACTTTTGAAAATATGGCTTTTTTGAAATATGTGTCATACTGAAACAAGCAAACTATGGGACCTATTATTTCCACATATAACATTTTCAGATAAGATTTGATTAACATAAATCACAAATTGCTCCAGATAAGTTTCAAACATTTGTATTTTTTGTGATTTGGGAGTTTAGAACCATCAGAAACAGATCAAGTGTCATGATTCTGCTTAGCTAGTCATTGTTTACGTCCTGATTCACTCCCTGCTCCTTGATTTTGCCTGTTCCTGTTCATGTTTTCCTGCTCTCCGCAGCTGCTCCCCATTCCCTCGTCCACTCGGGGGGAGGTTATATAAACTCCCTCAGGTCAGTCAGTCTCTTGCTAGATTGTCAACCTGTTAAGAGATACTTTCGAGCTCTGTGAAGTTATTGACAGATTCTGATTGTAAAATATCTGCTTTCCTTTCCTGCCTTATATGATAAACAAGTCCTACTGGGGATATTTTAGTTCTCCTTCTTTGTCCTGTTTTGCCCTATTATTCAGTCTTATTCAGATATTTCACTTTCCGTCTACTCCGTCCTGCGTTGCATTTGAGTTCTAATATACCGGTGATATCAAGTGTATCTTGGCATATGGACGAAAGCTTGACTTCAGTCTTGCCTGTTAGATCTGGTAATTCATTCAATAGAAGACCTTCTAATGCAGGGGTTCCCAACCTTTTTTCTTGAAGCCCCTCCTGCCCGTGCTGTAGTCCGGCTGTGCCCCCTCAGTCCAATAAAAAACATGAAAAAAATGTATCAACATGCATTTTTAAACACATTTTCGGAAATTACATTGTTTTAAGCACCTGTACTCAGTTCGCCATTGTGATCTTTAAATGCAAATGTATGGCCCCACCCCCCAGGTTGGGAACCACTGTTCTAACGCACCCACTATCCAGGCAAGGCGGCTGAAAGGTTCTTGTAGTTGGGGTCCTGTGCAGACTCTCTTTCTGATGTAGAGTGTGACTCCTGAACTACAGTCCTTGTTCAAAGTGTTTCAGCCGCACAAGTTCACTCTTATTTCTGAGATTAGACGGTGATCTGAGGAAAATCAGCTTCAATTCTTGACGTCAGCCGGTAAGACCTGAAATTAAAAAGTACTATTAAGTTTTATTTACAACTAGTTCATTGTATGCTGGCGGTAAATACTTCATATTCCAAATATTTATTTATTTATTATGTTGTATGTACAGTTTGGGGGCCCATATGAGTAGATTATTAGTTAAAGAATCAAGTCTAGTATCTGGGATGATTACACTGGGTAACAAAAAAATATTTTTTGAAAATAGTCCAGGGTTTTCCAGCTGAATTAGACTCATGTTGATGCTCTGAGTCCGAAAAGGACCTTGGTTTTGCTCAATCAGGTCAGGATTTTTTGCTACAGAAATGCTTTAAAAATCGATTTTGCGTCAAAAACAAATTTCTGCGGATCATCAGCTGAGAAACCCTGGACGTTTTTTCCGTTTTCCTCAAGAAATAAAAGTCAACGTATCCAAAGTCATTCAGTTTTTATTTACTCCATCAAATTTGATAATTCATAATAACGTGGTCGTACGTAATCCGTAACACTATGGCTGTATCTCAAAACGTTGACCTGATGGAGCAAAATGCACATGATGTTCGGACTCAGAACACCAACATGAGTCTCAATCAGCTGAGAAACCCCTGACCATTTTTTTGCTGTCACCTTGTGGAACTGTGGTCGTGCCTTTTCTGAAACTGCATTCTCCTTCCTTTTCTTACGCACCAACACTCGAAATGCGCATTCCGTTGAAGCAAAGGTCTGTCCTAAACAGACCACGCAGCAGCAGAAGTGTCTTCTAAGCATCGATGCAGACTCACAGGTGTGTGCTACACCAGAGAGCAGCCCTATGAGCAACACGCACCAAACTATTTCAGTTCCATGTTTATTTAGAACAGTCCATTTCTACAGCCATATAGATATTTGATAATGAAAAAGGAAGCAGAAATTAGACCAAATATGATTTCATTGGCAGGTTTGAAGAAGCCAAAATATAATCTAAGTGCAAATTAATGTTCAGTTTAAAGTATTATCAAACATGTGATTCTTGTAACATTAGTGGGCAGTGCTGTAACGGTAAAGGGGGATGAGGGAGAGTCTGAAAGCCACAGCTCCAAGTCTCTACTGAAGGACCTTTTTCTGAGGAATTAGTGTGAAGCAAAAGGAAGGAGGAAGCAGTTTCGGAAAGGGCCACGGTCAGATGCCACAGACGCACTTTTTTTTCTAGGCCAAAGTCACAATTTGATGGGGAAAAAAATCTTACTTCTCTGAAATTCATTAATGCCAACTTAATAAATCCCAGTATATCTAAATGCATGCCTTCATTATAAGACTGTGATAAACAGAAACATACATTTACCTGTAATCTGAGGCGTTTTATTGATGATCTTTAGAAGAGTGCTCATCAGAATCATTCCTCTGTTGTCCAAAGTCCTTTAGACAGACAATAACAGAAGCATCTTGTATGTGGCCACAGATGGCAGGTTCTCCCACTGTACAAATACAGACAAAGCACATTTTACGTTTTTAACAGAAAGTACACAGTCCAGAATCAAAGTAATATCTCAGGAGCCAAATGAGAATTCAGAGCTTAGATTAATATGATATTTATTAGCGTCAGATAGTCTTCAAAATGTGTTAGGAGTATTGCTATTAAAGACCTCGACATGAGTGTTGGATAGCAGTTTGCAAATGCTTAGCTTTTTTCCCCCTGTATTTAAAAGCCTGAATTTATTAGATTTGTCGCCCAGCCATACATAAATATATACTATAACCATTTTTTTTTAAATGGTTAAAGGCCTTCCGTCCTGAGACCATCCTGGGAGGATTTCATCTTGTCCTGTGCATATTTTTTTTCATCCCCTGGACTACAGGACTATGTTAGTCTCGAGCCCTGACGGTGACACTTACTAAAAAGAGCAGAAATCTTTGAGTGGGCATACATATACAGAAAATGTAACAACGACATTGTGCAATTCTAATAACATTCGTACAGAGTAAGCCATTCCCTTCAAAAACATATGTATCCCTGCTGGCTCTCAATTATTGTTCGTACAATAAACTTTACACGCTAGCACTACATTTACATTTTGGCATTAGATATACTGCATGTCTCCAAATCTGAATGCTGCATTTATGTAATTGCAAGCATAAAACGCGCTCAACTCACAGATACCCTCTGACTGGGGGCCAATTCCTAGGAAATGTGTGAATGAAAGAAAGGACAGCACTCCTAGTCAGAATAAGCTTTATGTGATGTAATGCCACTATGCACAGAAATGTACGTAGTTAAGTGCATAAAGTTGTGAAAAACATCCGCGGTGACCAGTCTCATTGTCAGTAGGCTAACCTATAGCTAACCTATAGCTAACCTATAGCTTTATAACGCGATGCAAACCGTTCTTAGCTAGCTAGCGTAGTAGCACTGATTTGCAAAACGCCTAAGCATGACTGACGCACTTAATTCAGCATCATGTGTCGCTCTGAATACTTCCAGGTGTCGTGCATTTACCTGTCCATAAGAAACGTTGCCAAGTCTTCATCTCTTCTGCAGTTGGGCTCACGATTCATCTGTTGAATGACTCTCCGATATAAATTCTGAATCTATCATGCAATCGTTTTTCTGCAACTTTAGTAGATGGACTTTGGAACGGTTTACATTTCTTGTAAGAAGTAGCGGGCAGTCGTAGCTTCTGAGCGCGTGCTGGTTGCTGTGAATTATGACGCTGGTTGTTGCGCTCCACGTGTCCAGGGACAGCGCGTGCAAGATGTGTCAATCAACATATTGCTTGCATTTTATTGGTTCAACACAACGGGGAGTGGACTCTTGAGTAGTTGCTCAGATCAGGGAAGGAGGGACTTAACAAAAATATAATAATACTTACTTACTGTATATCACAATGTGAGGCCAGGAGGTTTAATTGGTTTATTGATGGAATGCCCCTTGAGATGTGCCATCTCGTTTTCGAGGGGGTCCATAAACACAAGACACAAATAACAATTAACCAGACACAGTACAAGACAGTTTTGTTCTTTCCCTCTCCTTTCAGATGAGCTTAAAGGATATCTTGGAAGGCAATTCGACAACGTTTTGCCGTCTTCGCATATCTGTTATTGCGGAGACAAGCCGTCCAAAGGTCCTGCTGTGGGATAATGTAACTTTAGGTGCCCGCCCGGACAGAGCGCCACAGATGGCGAGATTGTGTCGAGCGCCACAGATGGCGAGATTGTGTCGAGCGCCACACTCTGAGGCCTTAGGCCACAAATTGATTGCTGGAAATTATTATGCGATTAAAGACTATGGAGTTTGGAACAATAAATTAGAAATTAAAAACAAAACTATTGCATTCAACTCCAAGCCATTCCCTGTCCCGGAAGACCTCATCAAAGCCACACACAAACACAATGAGCCACACAAACACATTCAGCCACACAAACACAATCAGCCACACAAACACAATCAGCCGCACAAACACAATCAAACACAATCAGCCACACAAACACAATCAGCCACACAAAGCCACACACAAACACAAACAGCCACACAAACACAATCAGCCGCACAAACACAATCAGCCGCACAAACACAATCATCCACACAAACACAATCAGCCACACAAACACAATCAGCCACACAAACACAATCAGCCACACAAACACAATCAGCCGCACAAACACAATCAGCCGCACAAACACAATCAGCCACACAAACACAATCAGCCGCACAAACACAATCAGCCACACAAACACAATCAGCCACACAAACCCACACACGGAAGACATACAGCCACATACAGTTGTGCCAATAAGTTTACACACCCTGGTGAATTTTTTATTTGTTTATGTTATTAAAGAATAATGGAGGGAGAGTCCTTCATCAGCCACAGTATTAGCCAACAGTCCTTTTGGTATTTCATTTTGTTATGATGATTTGTAATGAGTGCACATTTTTTTCACAATAAATGGCTTCACAACATTGATCATAAGTGAAAAAATTTGGTTTGTGGTTTTCATTCATATTCTTTGAGAAATTGCCAAAAAAAATCAATAAAAATCCACCAGGGTGTGTAAACTTATTGGCACAACTGTATATATTGTTCTAATGTATGGCCCCCTCCTCCCCGCAGATGTTCCCATTGAAGTGGGAAGGCAAGACGGGTGCTCCTCTGCGGGATGTCCTTTTAGACCATGTCAGTATTTTTCTTTTTTGTGTATCTTTTACTTCAATTTGAGTATAAGTGTTTACTTTGTATTTTTTTCTTTTCTTTTACAGGGAGGGACACCACTCCAAGTGACACTTTGGAGGGAGGCCACCCTTTTGGAGCTCGCAGAGGGAAAGCATGTGGTCCTTCACCACCTTAAAGGCCACATGTTTGGGAGCATGTTCAAATTAAACAGCACAACCCTCACCACAATCAGTGTAGGTTTTTCTTCTCCTTCAGTGTCATTGTTTTTGTGTGTAATTACAGCTGTTAAACCCATGTGGTAAAACTTTAGAATATGGCGTGCTGTATGAAAAAGTATATTTATTTTGGTAATTCAACCTAAAATGTAACTAATATATGATATAGACTCATTACATGCAAAGTGACACAAGTCAAGCCTTTATTTGTTATCATTTGGATGATTATGGCTTACAGTCCATTTTTAAAATATTGTAATTTTATGAGATGTTTAATTTGGGGTTAACAAGCTGAGCCATAATAGTCAACATTATAACAAATAAAGGCTATACATATCTCACTTGGCATATTCATGATATTCTCATTTATATGACGAGCACCTGTGTGTGTGTGTATGTGTGTGTGTGCGTATATATATATATATATATGTACTGTATATTTATATATATATTGATGAGGTGCTCCTACTGTATAATGTTTAGTAATTATTGTAATTATAGTGCCTAATCAATTGTATTTTATATTAATATACACTGTCCCACTGCAGCAGTAAACTGTAGACTTTTACAATAGTAAATATCCAGCCTTTAAATCTAATTGTATGAATATATGATTTAAGCTTCAAGTTATTTAATTTTTAATGTTCTTTGTCCTTCATTTATCCAGCATAAAAACTCAATGAGATTAAAAATCTCTTTTTCAAGAGTGTCCTTGCCAAGATTTAAGTGTCTATGACTAACGCAGTGCTGTGTGAAACAGGCCTATGGGCTGATGCATGCAGAGGCCAAAGTGTCCCACAGCGGACACATTTTGATTTATTTTAACTTGTTGTGCACCAGCTGACACCCACACCACTGATGTCACTTTGTGTGACATGGCACAGAAAGTGTTATGTTTTTCCTGTTTTGTTTTTCACGAGGATTGTTATTAATTTATTTATGTTATTAACATTCAGACAGGCATTTGACACCTAACCCTGCCACCTGTCTTCTCTTAGTCTGTGTTGTTTTGATTTTTATTTTCTGTAAAGCACCTTGTGCACCTTTTGGATGTTGTTAAGGCGCTATATAAATGAATATTGACATTCAAAAAACACTAAGAATCCCCTACATCATGGACTCTCCAACCACAGCCATCTCCACCACAACTCCACCTGTTTACCAGCTCCACCTGTTTACCAGCTCCACCTGTTTACCAGCTCCACCTGTTTACCAGCTCCACCTGTTTACAAGCGCCACCTGTTTACAAACTCCACCTGTTTACCAGCTCTACTTGTTTACCAGCTCCACCTGTTTACCAGCTCCACCTGTTTACCAGCTCTACTTGTTTACCAGCTCCACCTGTTTACCAGCTCCACCTGTTTACCAGCTCCACCTGTTTACAAACTCCACCTGTTTACAAACTCCACCTGTTTACCAGCTCTACTTGTTTACCAGCTCCACCTGTTTACCAGCTCCACCTGCTCCACAGCGCCATCTACACCATCTCCAGATACCTGATGCTGACCATCAACAACTTCACAGAGAGCATGAGAAGGTAGCTTTGTAATGACAGTGACTATGTATTTATGAAATAGCTAATATTGTATCTTTCCTGTAGGCAGCTGCTTGGTTTGCTTGTATGACTGAAAGGGGAAACCAGAGGATGAACCCTGGACTGTTCCAGATGCTGTACGTGCTCCATCCTTCCACCTGGTCCACCTGCTCCAATGCTTCTCCTGCTAAAGAAGCTAATTCTGCTCCGCCACTGGTAAAGGCAATACTGCTATCACACGTGATGCTATCCACAGAGAGCAAGGTAGCTTGACTGATTTATTTTCTCAATGATGTTGTTGTCTTGATATATTTGACCTGTTCTCTTTCTGCTGGTAGCTCTTTGTTAGCTTGCTTTACTGAAAGAGGAAACACATGTGAACCCTGTGAATGAGTCGCTGTGTGGAAGTGAATGCTGTCTCGAGTGTCTACAACGGCCCTAAACAGCTGTTCATGATCATTATAACAGCAGGAAAAGGTAGATCAACATTAACATTAGTTATCATTTCTCTGAAGTCACTAAATACATTCATATATTTGTTTAGAAGAAGTTCATATGTGCTGCACCATGAAGCTGAGCACAGATGATCAGATTGACAGCAGTGAATAAGGTAAACAGCTTTATTTCATAATCATTGTATTTATTTATTTTCTATGCTACATGTGAGGCTTTGATAGAGCCAATGCAAATGTACATTCTTTTACAGAGTCACTGCATCAGCAGAAACTCCAGGAAGATTGTTTTCAGCTGTCTCCCAAACCAACCAGAGACCAGAGTCGATCAGCTCCTCTATGGCCCGGAGCCGGCCCAGTCGCAGTAACTTTGTCTTAAAGCTGCATTTCTTTTATCACCAGTCGTATGGACTACTGTAATGCCCTGCTCTCTGGTCTTCACACAAAGAGGATCTCAGGTTTACAACTTTTACAAAATTCAGCAGCTCGTGTCCTGAAGACCAGGAGGCGGGACCACATTACAGGAGGCGGGACCACATTACAGGAGGCGGGACCACATTACACCGGTTTTAGAGTCGCTGCATTGGCTCCCCGTGTGTTTCAGGATCCATTTTAAAGTTCTTTTAATGGTTTTTAAATGTCTTAATGGTCTTGGTCCTTCTTATCTTTCAGAATTGATTTTACCATATGAGCCTTCGCGGTCCCTTCGCTCCTCTGGCAGGGGTCTCCTAGTTATTCCTAAAGTCAACAGAAAGACTCACGGCGAGGCGTCTTTCCAATACTATGGCCCTCGCCTCTGGAACGACCTGAGGAGGAGCTCAGGACCGCAGAGAACGTTCATGTTTTTAAGAGCAGGCTCAAGACCCACCTTTTTAGTTTAGCTTTTAACTAATATTTACTTATATTAACCTTATTTACCGGTTTTAGTTCTATTATTTCTTTAGTTTCCCTCTTTTATCCTGTGCTATTTCACGCACAGTTTTAGCTGTTTTTAATGTATCTCTTATTAAATATTTATTCATTTATTTTTTATTTATCTTATTCATTTATTTTTTATGTTCTCCTAGTGGTTCCTCTGAGGGAGCCCTCTGCCCCGGGAGTGCTGGTTGGCTGTGGCCGTGCGGGCGCTCTCCTGGGGGTGCCTGGATGGAGGTAGGACGTCTCTCCTACACCTACTCCGGGCCCCCTGGGTTGGCGCTCTGTGGCTGTGGGCGATGGGCTGCTCCTGGTGCAGACGGCTCCTTGGATGATGTTTCCTCTTTCGGTCCATCTGTACCCAGCCTTACATACTCAACTCTATGTCCATTTTTATTTAAGACTTTTAACTGCTGGCTGTCTGTACGTATATGTGTCTGTGTGTCTGTGTGTGCGGGTGGTGGGGGGGGGGGGGGTTGTAGTTATTTATGTATATTTACTGGTGGGGACGATTTTTATTATTTTTAATGATTTTTAAGCACTGTAAAGCACTTTGTGTTACATCTTGTATGGAAAGCGCTCTATAAATAAAGTTTGATTGATTTGATTGATTGATGTTGTTGTTTGTTACTTTTTAGAATGTGGGTGTCAGCTGGTGCCAACTTCTCTCCCCAAAATATTTTATACCTATTTCTTTTAATAACATACAGCGGTTTCATGTTTTATAGTGACACAATTATACAAATATAAAGTCACTGTCGCTAATAGTTTTTTTTACATCCATCCATTTTCTTCCGCGGCCGGGTCGTCCCTTTGCCTCCTTGTGCATTTGAATGGGATATTAGTCCTGCCTCATCCAGCTGCAGTATGACAGTATACTGATATGTATTTACAAATTAAAATTCAACAGAATATTTTTATGAATATTGTCATTTGAAATTACATTTCTAGCATTTAATAACTAATTAAAGTCCATAATCAGTGTATTTCATATTTCTTTGCAGACAGTGTTCCACTGCAGTAGCTGACTCTGGATTGGTTCCGTTAATCGCTACTGTTAAAGGCCCTATTCTTAATTTGTACCGTTTTTAGTCAAAATGTGACAAAATGTGTATTTTTACCATCACGGCTGTCTTTCAGAGTCAATATGGTAAAAGTACTCCTTTGTGTCACACACTGACTCTTTGGGTTGACTTTACAGAACATTAACTATTTTTGTCACAAATTACTACTTTTACAACATACTGTCAACGGGCAAAAAGAACCTGTAAAAACTAAAACAAGACGAGAGGATAAAAAGAGCCAGGTATCGGGCCTTTAATATTGTCGTGGACAGTTGGTACAAAGTCCCTCCCCCAGGGGATTTTGTACCAACTTTATTTCACACTGTCTGAACAGAAAAAGGTGAAACAGTAACATTTGGTTGAACTCATTTATAGCTCCATTCTTTGTGGCATTGTTTGATCAGCTTCTTAAGTGTTAAATGATCCAGTGCTGCATTCATTTTTCACAAAGATCTTGTATTTGAGGATGGGAGAGTGTGACCATTGAGCTTCTCCAGAACATCCCAAAGATTCTGTTGGATAAATATTGATTATTCTATATATTTTGCTTTATCTTACACTTCATGATCTGTTGACTGAAAAGATGTTATTGATGTTTTGCTTTGAGTTCCAGAGTTTGAGCATAAAACTGAAAGACCTATGCTGTGTCTGGTAGATGACCCCTGCCCTTTGACAGGGGAGAGCTGTGTGTGACCGTAACTGGGACTGTGTCAAGGATAATGGATAATTAAAAGTAAACACTGTGAAGTTGTAAATGCCATTTGCTGCTTTGGGTAATGTCCCCCCTCCCTGAGGCCAAAGCAGTGATCTGTGTTAGGGGCGTGAACAAGTGAATACAAGCCCATGTGGGGGCAACCAGAAAGCCAGAGCGAGCAGGACGATGGAGCTCATCTCTGTCTGTCTCTCCTGGTCAGAACAACACTTTCACTAGTGTTTTGTTATGAATGGAAAAATACTACTAGATACAAACATGTATACATGTACTGATATGTGCTCTATTATGCCTTTTTGGTTTCATTGCTTGTCTTAATTACAAATACATGATTCTTCCACATTTACTTCTTAGTAAAGTTTCACAGTTTCTGCGATTTCCGCAAGTTATACTTTAAAACATTCCACATGTTTGGAAGATTCTTTCTATTACTTTTGGGAATTCTTCAATTTATGGATTTTCCACAATCGGCTGGAATTCTTACAATGGGGCTTCTGCAATCTATGGTTTAGTAAAGTTATACTTTTTCTACATTTTCCGCAGTTTGTGCATGTTCAGTTTCTGCAACTTGTCTGTCTACAGTTTTTTTCTATGCTATTGATACACATTCATTTGTATGGGGAAGCTTCCATATTCATTTTAAAAGGACTTTTGGTACAGTTGAGTCTGTCAGCGATTTATGCAAAGTAAAGAGTTTATGCAATTTCAACAGTTTCAAGGATTTCAAGGATTTTTCAGCTAAATTCCACATTAGATCTGTTCCGCAGACAATCACAATGGCTTCAGCCATTGCAAGTTTCTAGTTTTTTATGTAATGTGATCTACCAATACTCCCTTTGCGATGGACGTATTGAGCACCCTGCTTCAGGGTGAAGACCGTGCAATAACAACATTTGTCGCACCCTTTGTCCGTGGAAAAAAGAGGAACCAAAACTGACGAGTCAAGATTTTGTTTCTTAAAAAAGGATCTGAAAGTCCAACTCAAGCAAAAACCAGATGAGTCGGTAACACATGACACGCTCCAGGAGCGGCGTCGAGGACCTTCACTCACTGAGAACATGTTCTACTCCACTGGTATATTTATTATTTTATTTTATTTTTGGCGGCACGGTGGCACAGCGGTTAGTGCGCTCGTGCTTCACAGCTAGAAGGTCCCGGGTTCGATTCCCACCTGGACGGGGCCTTTCTGTGGAGTTTGCATGTTCTCCCCGTGTCTGCGTAGGTTTCCTCCGGGTACTCCGGTTTCCCCTACCACTAAAAACATGTACAATAGGCCGGGATGAATGATGTTGGTGGTGGTCGGAGGGGCCGATGGGGCAGATTGGCTGCCTCGCTTCCGTCAGTCTACCCCAGGGCAGCTGTGGCTACAATAGTAGCTTACCACCACCGAGTATGGAATGAATGAATAGTGCTTAATGTAAAGCGTCTTTGAGTGTCCAGAAAAGCGCTTTATAAAAGAAGAGAACACATGACACCTGTGCTAAAGTCTCTCCATTGGCTCCTGTTCAAATTAGAATCAAATTAAAAAATCCTGCTCCTCACATTTAAAGCCATAAAGGGTTTGGCCTCACTTTATCTCCAAGACGTTATCGTTCCATATCGGCCAACCAGAGCTCTCAAAACTCAGGGCTACTAGTGATTCCTCAGGTCTCCAACGTCACTGTAGGAGGAAGAGCCTTCAGCTCCAACGTCACTGTAGGAGGAAGAGCCTTTAGCTCCAACATCACTGTAGGAGGAAGAGCCTTTAGCTCCAACATCACTGTAGGAGGAAGAGCCTTCAGCTCCAACATCACTGTAGGAGGAAGAGCCTTTAGCTCCAACATCACTGTAGGAGGAAGAGCCTTTAGCTCCAACATCACTGTAGGAGGAAGAGCCTTTAGCTCCAACATCACTGTAGGAGGAAGAGCCTTCAGCTCCAACATCACTGTAGGAGGAAGAGCCTTCAGCTCCAACATCACTGTAGGAGGAAGAGCCTTCAGCTCCAACATCACTGTAGGAGGAAGAGCCTTCAGCTCCAACGTCACTGTAGGAGGAAGAGCCTTTAGCTCCAACATCACTGTAGGAGGAAGAGCCTTCAGCTCCAACGTCACTGTAGGAGGAAGAGCCTTTAGCTCCAACGTCACTGTAGGAGGAAGAGCCTTTAGCTCTCAACGTCACTGTAGGAGGAAGAGCCTTCAGCTCCAACGTCACTGTAGGAGGAAGAGCCTTCAGCTCCAACGTCACTGTAGGAGGAAGAGCCTTCAGCTCCAACATCACTGTAGGAGTTTAGTTTATTTGTTTATTTGAGCAGTACACATAGTGCTCAAAAGGAGTGGGCTGAAGCAAAAGCTTACGAGTGCCCAACCCCAAGTGCAATAAAATAAATAAAAAAAGAACATTACAAAACATTTCAAGCAGCTACATTCGTACAGACCAACTTACAAACTTACAAAAAAATATATGAACTGTTTATACAATTAATTGAAACAACGCACAACTACAACAACGATCTTGTTTCATGTACGATGTCTAGAACAAAGCAGTCAAAATAAAATAAAAATGTGATCCTTCATATATTTCTTTCAGATTTTTACCCTTGATAACCGAGAGTTACTTTTATGTTATGAAGGTACATTAATAGGTATTAAACTCCGAGATCTTGATACTTCCTAGTTGTCATTACCATTCTCAGTATAATTTTAATTTGGGTGTAATTTTCATAATCATTATTATTATATATTTATTTAATTGAGTTATATGTGAAGTATGCTGTAGCCCTGCATAGTGTGGTGCATTAAAAAGCCAGAGTGTAGAGCGGGCCATTTGAAGAGGGCAGTAACTCCCAATCAACAAACCCCCACACGGCTGCCCTAACAGCTGATTTTGTAGAATATGTTCCTATGCTGAGTGGTGCATCAAAAGACAAGGTCCAGAGCCCGCCGGGAGGGTCCCTCCCAACAGATCCACAACCCGCCAACCCCAATTCTCCATCCGTGAATCCGAGCAACAGAATGACAACCGTTCCAAGCAGCAACACTCTTCCAGATTATAGAGGAAAAATACACATAATCCATCCTACTGCTCCCCCTAGTGGCCACACATTTCCTCTTGTCTGTATATTTCAAAAGTCTTTTGTTTGTATTTATATTTGAACAGGTTGATGTTTGGACATCGTTTCAATTCCATCTCCAGTTTATTCCACAATTGTTCACCATTAACTGTTGGGCTAAAACTTTTCAAAGTTGTGCTATGTTTCTGAATCCTAAAGTTTAATTCATCACGTAATTCATAACAACCAGTACGTTCTTGGAACCTTCTTTGTATTTGGTTTGGTAACAATTTATACCTTGCTTTGAATAACATTTGAACCGTTTGGAACTCAACAATGTCACAAAACTTCATGATCTTTGATTTTAAAAATAATGAGTTTGTGTGGTCCAAAAACCCAACTTTATGAATTACTCGGAGAGCTCTTTTTTGCAACAATATTATTGGTTTAACTGTGTTTTTATAAGTACTACCCCAAACCACAGTACAATAATATAAGTAGGGCAAAATCAGAGAACAGTATAAGGTATGTAGAGCTTTGATGTTTAAAATGTGCTTTGCTTTTGCAATTACTGAAATGCTTCTAGAAATGTTCGTAGATATATATTTAATGTGAGATTTCCAAGTAATTCTGTCATCAATAATCACACCAAGGAATTTGATTTCATGCACTTGCTCGATAACAACACCCTCTATCTGAATTGCTTCCTGAGCATTGGAGTTACAGTTGCCAAATATCATCATTTTGCTTTTACTCAGGTTTAAAGATAATTTATTTTGTTTGAACCACTAATTGACACTTTTGAGTTCCAAGTTAACAATCCGACACAGCTGCTGTAAGTCGTCTCCTGATGCAAAAATATTTGTATCGTCAGCAAACAAGATAAATTGAAGTACTTCAGACGTTTTACAAATGTCGTTAATATACATATTAAACAATTTTGGGCCTAGAATAGAACCTTGAGGCAAACCACACACAATTTGTCGACAACTCGACTGATAATCACCGATTTTCACACATTGTTTTCTATTTTTTAAGTAACTGGTGACCCACTGTAGAGCTACCCCCCTAATTCCATAAAGTTCTAGTTTATTAATTAATATATCATAGTTTATTGTATCAAACGCTTTACTCAGGTCTATAAATAACCCTATTGCATATTTCTTGTTATCTACAGCATTAGTTATTTCTTCAGTTATATCAAAGAGCGCGTGTGAGGTTGAGTGATTGTTCCTAAACCCAAACTGATTGTCCGAGAGTAATTTACACTTTTCGATAAAGTCGTCAAGTCTAGAGTTAAAAACCTTTTCTAAGATTTTAGAGAATTGCGGTAAAAGGGAAACAGGCCTATAGTTTGTAAAGAGATGTTTATCTCCTGCTTTGAACAGAGGAATCACTTTTGCTACTTTCATACCATCAGGAAATTGTCCAGTTTGCAACGATAAGTTACAGATGTAAGTTAACGGCTTAGAGATACTTTCAATAACAGTTTTTAAAGTTTTCATGTCCATGTCATGGTAATCGGTCGAAGTTTTATTTTTACACCCTTTAACAATGTCCAGTATCTCCTTTTCCTCCACAGGTTTGAGGAACAGGGACATAGGATTTGCTTCTATCAGATCACAATTATAGTTCTCAACGTTTGCAATTTTTGCAGCAAGGTTCGGTCCAACATCTACAAAGAATTTATTAAATGTTTCGACGACTTCATTCATATTATTTAAAGTGTTATCCTCATCTTTGAAATATTTTGGATAATTAATCGTTCTTGGTTTATTTCTAGTTACACTATTTAAGATGTTCCATAAACCTTTAATATTATTCTTATTAGTAATCCAACAACTTATTATAATAATCCTGTTTACATTTTCTCATGATACCTGTCCTGACCTACCTGTACCAGTTTATTTTTATATTTCTTATATTTATCCTCAGCTTCTTTTGTTCGGTTATTTATAAAGTTTTTGTAAAGATTATTTTTTTTCTTGCAAGCATTTAGTAAACCTTTAGACATCCATGGTGTTTCTTTACACTTTCTGTTTTTACAGTATTTCTTCATTGGGCAGTTTTTGTCGTATACCTTTTGAAATACTCGCGTAAACTCATCATAAGCCATATTCGTGTCATTCTCTCTGTACACAATACTCCAGTCTTGAGCTAAAAGCTCCTTTTTAAATGCATCAATAGTTTTCTCTGTTTTTACCCTTCTAAACCAATACTTGTTTTCCTCTTCATCTTTTACATATCCATTTTTATACATAACGAAAACTGGAAGGTGATCACTAGAGGAGGAAGACCCTTTAGCTCCAACATCACTGTAGGAGGAAGACCCTTTAGCTCCAACATCACTGTAGGAGGAAGACCCTTTAGCTCCAACATCACTGTAGGAGGAAGACCCTTTAGCTCCAACGTCACTGTAGGAGGAAGAGCCTTCAGCTCCAACATCACTGTAGGAGGAAGAGCCTTCAGCTCCAACATCACTGTAGCAGGAAGAGCCTTCAGCTCCAACATCACTGTAGGAGGAAGAGCCTTTAGCTCCAACATCACTGTAGGAGGAAGAGCCTTTAGCTCCAACATCACTGTAGGAGGAAGAGCCTTTAGCTCCAACATCACTGTAGGAGGAAGACCCTTTAGCTCCAACATCACTGTAGGAGGAAGAGCCTTTAGCTCCAACATCACTGTAGGAGGAAGAGCCTTCAGCTCCAACATCACTGTAGGAGGAAGAGCCTTCAGCTCCAACATCACTGTAGGAGGAAGAGCCTTTAGCTCCAACATCACTGTAGGAGGAAGAGCCTTTAGCTCCAACATCACTGTAGGAGGAAGAGCCTTTAGCTCCAAGCTCCGGTTTTATGGAATAAACTCCCAGCTCACGTTAAAGAAGCAGAAACAGTCCCTACATTTAAGACTAGGCTCAAAACGAACCTCTGAGAATTAGCTTATGATCAGGTCAGTTAAAGCTCTGACCCTCAGCCTGAAGTAAAGCTCTAACCCTCAGCCTGAAGTAAAGCTCTAACCCTCAGCCTGAAGTAAAGCTCTAACCCACAGCCTGAAGTAAAGCTCTAACCCTCAGCCTGAAGTAAAGCTCTAACCCTCAGCCTGAAGTAAAGCTCTAACCCTCAGCCTGAAGTAAAGCTCTGACCCTCAGCCTGAAGTAAAGCTCTAACCCTCAGCCTGAAGTAAAGCTCTGACCCACAGCCTGAAGTAAAGCTCTGACCCTCAGCCTGAAGTAAAGCTGCCTTAGAAGAAACTCTGCTGTGGGAAGTACGGTCCACTGAGCACTATCCTCTTCTTCTTCTTCTTACTGCAAACTTTGTCTTATTATGATACAATATTTATTTTATCTGTAGTCTGTTCATTACTATTCACATGGTGTCTCCTGTCCCACTCCCCCTCGGGACGGCCTGTCTAGATCGAAAGGAGGAACCCGACTGAACGGAGGAACCCGACTGAACGGAGGAACCCTGCTGAACAGAGGAACCCGGCTGAACGGAGGAGCCAGGCTGAACGGAGGAGCCAGGCTGAACAGAGGAACCCGGCTGAACGGAGGAACCCGGCTGAACAGAGGAACCCTGTTAAACGGAGGAACCCGGCTGAACGGAGGAACCCGGCTGAACGGAGGAACCCTGCTGAACAGAGGAACCCGGCTGAACGGAGGAACCCTGCTGAACGGAGGAACCCTGCTGAACAGAGGAACCCGGCTGAACAGAGGAACCCTGCTGAACAGAGGAACCCGGCTGAACAGAGGAACCCTGCTGAACGGAGGAGCCAGGCTGAACGGAGGAACCCTGCTGAACGGAGGAACCCTGCCTACTGACAACAGGGACTGGACGGTCTGTGATCTTGGCCCGTCTGCTGAGGGACTCCTTCGGCCCTGGGTCTCTATAGCCTGTCCGTCCATGGGAGTGGATCTCTCCTTCTGTGGTTCTCCTCAAGGTTTCTCGTTTCTCCCACCGGGTGTTTGAGTTGTTCCTCTCTGTGCTGGAGAGTCTAAGGACAGGGGCCCGAGCTGCTCGTCGCCGCCCAAATTATGTTTGCCTGGATATTTGATTCTCCTGAACTTTACACGGTCTTATTTACTGCTCTGTTTTATTGCCTTAATGTTCGGAGCAGCTGTGAGGAAACTCCTGTTGTGATATTGGGCTAAACAGAACCATTGATTGATTGATTGATTGATTGATTGATTGATTGATTGATTGATTGATTGATTGATTGATAAATCCCATGGAAAATCTGCACCCAATTCAATCACTTAAAGTCTGTCTTTTTGGGTGAATTATTTAGTTGAGCCTGTGTTTCTGATAGGGGGGTTTGATCTTCCAGTGCTGGTTTGTTTCATGATTCCAGTGGTTTTATGGTTGTGTGTGTGTGTGTGTGTGTGTGTGTGTGTGTGTGTGTGTGTGTGTGTGTGTGTGTGTGTGTGTGTGTGTGTGTGTGTGTGTGTGTGTGTGTGTGTGTGTGTGTGTGTTGGACCAGCATGTTAGACGATAATGATGTGACTAAGAATGTGCTGTTGATCCTTAACCTTAACGCTGAGTTCAGACCTCCAGCTTCTCAGGCTTGTGTTTATGGAAGTGGCTCAGGGACACGTGTGTCTGAAGGAGCTCTCTCCTGGAACAGAACATGTCCTATGGATCTTCAACTATAGCCCACGGTCTAGGCCAGGATCTGTCAGGGTTTATTCTCCAGCCCAGACGCTGGAATAGAGGGACATTATTAAAGTCAGAGCTGCTCCTCACAGGATGTCAATCATCTGAGGCTCTTTCAGATGCTCAGTGAAGTTTGGATGATTTTGTCTCTTCTTTTCAGTCAGATTTTAATGGACAGATTATCTGGACTTTTTCGTCTCATAAACAACTTTTAATTTAGTTTCAGTCACAAAAATATGACTTTGGCTGAAATGATGATGAAATATTTCTGACTAAGTTCCCACTGGGGCGGTTCTTGTTTTCAGCAGAAAAAACAGAAGTTGATGATAAAGAGTTAAAAACAGGAAACTCCGCAGCCCGTCTTCAGTCGCTCTTCAGACGCTGATGAGCATGTCCCTCCTGGTTCTGGTCCTGTTTCTGGTCCAGTTTCTTCCTCTTCATGGACTCGGTAAGTTGAAGCTTTTGTAACAGCAGATCAAAATGTTTTTAAGAGAAGCTCATTCTGCCATAACTGTGATGTGATGTCAGGTCCGGCTGTGGAAGCTTTAGTTCATCTTCACTTCATCATCTCTAAGACTTTGTTCATCATCTCTAAGACTTTGTTCATCATCTCTAAGACTTTGTTCATCATCTCTAAGACTTTGTGGGTCATCTCTAAGACTTTGTGGGTCATCTCTAAGACTTTGTGGGTCATTTCTAAGCAGTAATGACCTTCCTGAAGATGTTTGGAGGCTATAAAAGAGCTCCAACCCTTACCCTGACCTTCAGACCAGTGAAGTGAAGCTTTACAAAACTTTTCACCAACAAATAGAATCAAACACGAGCAGGAATTCAAAAGCAGCATTATTGTAGAAAGTGCTGAGTCGGGCTCTCGCCACAGTCTGGGGTCACACTGGTTTAGCTCCGCCTCCAGGGCCACACAGACACAAAGTCAGTGTTATTTTCCACTGGCCGTGCGGTGTTTCCCATCATTACGAGAGCACCTGAAGGCAGCGTCGCTCTTGTGGGTCTAAAAATAGTTGAGCAGCAGCTCCTCTGAACACTCGCAGCTGATTGGCTGAGGCGCGTCACATGTGGGGAAGTTAGAATAAACACGACAAACATCCAAATGCAAAGTTACTTCTGATTTCTTTGCTGCATTATTTTCACGGTCCCTTTTTCCACTGATTTTACATCCAAGCAGAATCACCGCTTCTTGTGCTACATTAATTGATAATATTATCACAAATGATATATACTCAACAAAAATATAAACGCAACCCCTTTATTTCTGCTCCATTTTCCATGAGATGGACTTAAAGATCTAAAGTTCATTCCAGATCCACAATATTACCATTTCTCTCAAACATTGTTCACAAATCAGTCTAAATGTGTGATAGTGAGCACTTCTGCTCTGCCGAGACAATCCATCCCACCTCACAGGTGTGCCACATCAAGATGCTGATCTGACATCATGATTAGTGCACAGGTGTACCTTATACTGCCCACAATAAAAGGCCACCCTGAAATGTGCAGTGTTTTGCTTTATTGGGGGTCTGGGGACTCAGAACCAGTCAGTATCTGGTGTGACCATTTGCCTCATGCAGTGCAACACATCTTCTTCACAGAGTTTATCAGATGGTCCATTGTGGCCTGTGGAATGTTGGTCCACTCCTCTTCAATGGCTGCGAAGTTGCTGGATATTAGTGGGAACTGGTCCACGCTGTCGTATTCGCCGGTCAAGCACATCCCAAACATGCTCAATGGGTTCATGTCCGGTGAGTCTGCTGGCCATGCAAGAACTGGGACATTTTCAGCTTCCAAGAATTGTGTACAGATCCTTGCAACATGAGGTGATGTTCACCTAACCCTAACTCTAACCCTAACCGAGATTTATCCGTGAGGAGAACACCTCTCCAACGTGCCAGACGCCATCGAATGTGAGCATTTGCTCAAGTCTGTTACGGCGACGAGCTGGAGTCAGGTCAAGACCCCGATGAGGACGACGAGCTGGAGTCAGGTCAAGACCCCGATGAGGACGACGAGCTGGAGTCAGGTCAAGACCCCGATGAGGACGACGAGCTGGAGTCAGGTCAAGACCCCGATGAGGACGACGAGCTGGAGTCAGATCAAGACCCCGATGAGGACGACGAGCTGGAGTCGGGTCAAGACCCCGATGAGGACGCTGAGCTGGAGTCAGGTCAAGACCCCGATGAGGACGACGAGCTGGAGTCAGGTCAAGACCCCCATGAGGACGACGAGCAGCAGTTGAGCTTCCCTGAGACGGTTTCTGACAGTTTGTGCAGAAATTGTTGGGTTATGCAAACCAATGGTTTCAGCAGCTGTCTGAGTGGCTGGTCTCAGACGATCTTGGAGGTGAACCTGCTGGATGTGGAGGTCCTGGGCTGGTGTGGTCACACGTGGTCTGCGGTTGTGAGGCCGGTTGGATGTACTGCCATATTTTCTGAAACGCCTTTGGAGACGGCTTATGGTGAGAAATGAACATTCAATGCACGAGCAACAGATCTGGTTGCATTCCTGCTGTCAGCATGCCAAGTGCACGCTCCCTCAATGCTTGTGGCATCTGTGGCATTTTGCTGTGAGACAAAACTGCACATTTCAGGGTGGCCTTTTATTGTGGGCAGTATAAGGTACACCTGTGCACTAATCATGATGTCAGATCAGCCTCTTGATGTGGCACACCTGTGAGGTGGGATGGATTATCTCAGCAAAGCAGAAGTGCTCACTATCACACATTTGGACTGATTTGTGAACAATGTTTGAGAGAAATGGTAATATTGTGGATCTGGAATGAATTTTAGATCTTTAAGTCCATCTCATGAAACATGGAGCAGAAACAAAGGGGTTGTGTTTATATTTTTGTTGAGTGGAGTGCACATGGGGGACGACGGATGGAAATTACAATCCGGTGTGGCTTGTTTACATGCATGAGACCCATGTACGTTCATTAACGGGCACTGTCCCAAATAAACCAATAAGTGATTTTCCACTGGGGTATTTCCCACAATAACGAGCGCGCCTGAAGGTAGCATCACTCTTTCCTCCTCTTGACTCGCTGCTGTGGGTTTAAAGATGTTTATAAGTTGTTGTTGTTTGTGTTGTTGTTGTGTGTTGTTGTTTGTGTTGTTGTTGTGTGTTGTTGTTGTTGTTTGTGTTGAATGTGGAAGCACTTTGGGCAGAGCTGTTTTTAAATGTGATCTAGAAATAAAGTAAGTGCTGCTTTAGAAGTGCAGTGTTTCTGGGCTCATATATCACGCTCTCTGCTGCCCTCTGCTGGCCTTGTTCTGCTACAGTCGTGTCCTCTGCTGCCCTCTGCTGGCCTTGTTCTGCTACAGCCGTGTCCTCTGCTGCCCTCTGCTGGCCTTGTTCTGCTACAGCCGTGTCCTCTGCTGCCCTCTGCTGGCCTTGTTCTGCTACAGCCGTGTCCTCTGCTGCCCTCTGCTGGCCTTGTTCTGCTACAGCCGTGTCCTCTGCTGCCCTCTGCTGCTTTTTGTGTCATGTGTGTGACTGTTGTGTTGTGTTTTTGTGTCATGTGTGTGTCTGTTGTGTTGTGTTTTTGTGTCATGTGTGTTGTGTTTTTGTGTCATGTGTGTGGCTGTTGTGTTGTGTTTTTGTGTCATGTGTGTGGCTGTTGTGTTGTGTTTTTGTGTCGTGTGTGACTTTTGTGTTGTGTTTTTGTGTCATGTGTGTGTCTGTTGTGTTGTGTTTTTGTGTCATGTGTGTTGTGTTTTTGTGTCATGTGTGTGACTTTTGTGTTGTGTTTTTGTGTCATGTGTGTGGCTTTTGTGTTGTGTTTTTGTGTCATGTGTGTTGTGTTTTTGTGTCATGTGTGTGGCTGTTGTGTTGTGTTTTTGTGTCATGTGTGTGGCTTTTGTGTTGTGTTTTTGTGTCATGTGTGTTGTGTTTTTGTGTCATGTGTGTGGCTGTTGTGTTGTGTTTTTGTGTCATGTGTGTGACTTTTGTGTTGTGTTTTTGTGTCATGTGTGTGTCTGTTGTGTTGTGTTTTTGTGTCATGTGTGTTGTGTTTTTGTGTCATGTGTGTTGTGTTTTTGTGTCATGTGTGTGGCTGTTGTGTTGTGTTTTTGTGTCATGTGTGTGGCTGTTGTGTTGTGTTTTTGTGTCATGTGTGTGACTTTTGTGTTGTGTTTTTGTGTCATGTGTGTGTCTGTTGTGTTGTGTTTTTGTGTCATGTGTGTTGTGTTTTTGTGTCATGTGTGTGACTTTTGTGTTGTGTTTTTGTGTCATGTGTGTGGCTTTTGTGTTGTGTTTTTGTGTCATGTGTGTTGTGTTTTTGTGTCATGTGTGTGGCTGTTGTGTTGTGTTTTTGTGTCATGTGTGTGGCTTTTGTGTTGTGTTTTTGTGTCATGTGTGTTGTGTTTTTGTGTCATGTGTGTGGCTGTTGTGTTGTGTTTTTGTGTCATGTGTGTGACTTTTGTGTTGTGTTTTTGTGTCATGTGTGTGTCTGTTGTGTTGTGTTTTTGTGTCATGTGTGTTGTGTTTTTGTGTCATGTGTGTGGCTGTTGTGGTGTGTTTTTGTGTCATGTGTGTGGCTTTTGTGGGTTTTTTTTTTGTGTCATGTGTGTGGCTGTTTTGTGTTGT
The DNA here is from genome assembly GCA_021464625.1 of Proterorhinus semilunaris. Classification (NCBI taxonomy): domain Eukaryota; kingdom Metazoa; phylum Chordata; class Actinopteri; order Gobiiformes; family Gobiidae; genus Proterorhinus; species Proterorhinus semilunaris. The sequence goes on along the minus strand of JAJBBP010000026.1, from coordinate 258,805 downwards.
GTTTTTGTGTCATGTGTGTGGCTGTTGTGTTGTGTTTTTGTGTCATATGTGTGGCTGTTGTGTTGTGTTTTTGTGTCATGTGTGTGGCTTTTGTGTTGTGTTTTTGTGTCATGAGTGTGTCTGTTGTGTTGTGTTTTTGTGTCATGTGTGTGGCTGTTGTGTTGTGTTTTTGTGTCATGTGTGTGGCTGTTGTGTTGTGTTTTTGTGTCATGTGTGTGGCTGTTGTGTTGTGTTTTTGTGTCATGTGTGTGGCTGTTGTGTTTTTGTGTCATATGTGTGGCTGTTGTGTTGTGTTTTTGTGTCGTGTGTTGTGTTTTTGTGTCATGTGTGTGGCTGTTGTGTTGTGTTTTTGTGTCATGTGTGTGTCTGTTGTGTTGTGTTTTTGTGTCATGTGTGTGACTGTTGTGTTGTGTTTTTGTGTCATGTGTGTTGTGTTTTTGTGTCATGTGTGTGACTTTTGTGTTGTGTTTTTGTGTCATGTGTGTGACTTTTGTGTTGTGTTTTTGTGTCATGTGTGTGGCTGTTGTGTTGTGTTTTTGTGTCATGTGTGTGGCTGTTGTGTTGTGTTTTTGTGTCATGTGTGTGTCTGTTGTGTTGTGTTTTTGTGTCATGTGTGTGGCTGTTGTGTTGTGTTTTTGTGTCATGTGTGTGGCTGTTGTGTTTTTGTGTCATATGTGTGGCTGTTGTGTTGTGTTTTTGTGTCGTGTGTTGTGTTTTTGTGTCATGTGTGTGGCTGTTGTGTTGTGTTTTTGTGTCATGTGTGTGACTTTTGTGTTGTGTTTTTGTGTCATGTGTGTGACTTTTGTGTTGTGTTTTTGTGTCATGTGTGTGTCTGTTGTGTTGTGTTTTTGTGTCATGTGTGTGGCTGTTGTGTTGTGTTTTTGTGTCATGTGTGTGACTGTTGTGTTGTGTTTTTGTGTCATGTGTGTTGTGTTTTTGTGTCATGTGTGTGACTTTTGTGTTGTGTTTTTGTGTCATGTGTGTGGCTGTTGTGTTGTGTTTTTGTGTCATGTGTGTGGCTGTTGTGTTGTGTTTTTGTGTCATGTGTGTGTCTGTTGTGTTTTTGTGTCATGTGTGTGGCTGTTGTGTTGTGTTTTTGTGTCATGTGTGTGACTGTTGTGTTGTGTTTTTGTGTCATGTGTGTTGTGTTTTTTGTGTCATGTGTGTGACTTTTGTCTTGTGTTTTTGTGTCATGTGTGTGACTTTTGTGTTGTGTTTTTGTGTCATGTGTGTGGCTGTTGTGTTGTGTTTTTGTGTCATGTGTGTGGCTGTTGTGTTGTGTTTTTGTGTCATGCGTGTGTCTGTTGTGTTGTGTTTTTGTGTCATGCGTGTGTCTGTTGTGTTGTGTTTTTGTGTCATGTGTGTGGCTGTTGTGTTGTGTTTTTGTGTCATGCTTGTGTCTGTTGTGTTGTGTTTTTGTGTCATGTGTGTGGCTGTTGTGTTGTGTTTTTGTGTCATGTGTGTGGCTGTTGTGTTGTGTTTTTGTGTCATGTGTGTGACTGTTGTGTTGTGTTTTTGTGTCATGTGTGTTGTGTTTTTGTGTCATGTGTGTGACTTTTGTCTTGTGTTTTTGTGTCATGTGTGTGACTTTTGTGTTGTGTTTTTGTGTCATGTGTGTGGCTGTTGTGTTGTGTTTTTGTGTCATGTGTGTGGCTGTTGTGTTGTGTTTTTGTGTCATGCGTGTGTCTGTTGTGTTGTGTTTTTGTGTCATGCGTGTGTCTGTTGTGTTGTGTTTTTGTGTCATGCTTGTGTCTGTTGTGTTGTGTTTTTGTGTCATGTGTGTGGCTGTTGTGTTGTGTTTTTGTGTCATGTGTGTGGCTTTTGTGTTGTGTTTTTGTGTCATGTGTGTTGTGTTTTTGTGTCATGTGTGTGGCTGTTGTGGTGTGTTTTTGTGTCATGTGTGTGGCTTTTGTGTTGTGTTTTTGTGTCATGTGTGTGGCTGTTTTGTGTTGTGTTTTTGTGTCATGTGTGTGGCTGTTGTGTTGTGTTTTTGTGTCATATGTGTGGCTGTTGTGTTGTGTTTTTGTGTCATGTGTGTGGCTTTTGTGTTGTGTTTTTGTGTCATGCGTGTGTCTGTTGTGTTGTGTTTTTGTGTCATGTGTGTGGCTGTTGTGTTGTGTTTTTGTGTCATGTGTGTGGCTGTTGTGTTGTGTTTTTGTGTCATGTGTGTGGCTGTTGTGTTGTGTTTTTGTGTCATGTGTGTGGCTGTTGTGTTTTTGTGTCATATGTGTGGCTGTTGTGTTGTGTTTTTGTGTCGTGTGTTGTGTTTTTGTGTCATGTGTGTGGCTGTTGTGTTGTGTTTTTGTGTCATGTGTGTGTCTGTTGTGTTGTGTTTTTGTGTCATGTGTGTGACTGTTGTGTTGTGTTTTTGTGTCATGTGTGTTGTGTTTTTGTGTCATGTGTGTGACTTTTGTGTTGTGTTTTTGTGTCATGTGTGTGACTTTTGTGTTGTGTTTTTGTGTCATGTGTGTGGCTGTTGTGTTGTGTTTTTGTGTCATGTGTGTGGCTGTTGTGTTGTGTTTTTGTGTCATGTGTGTGTCTGTTGTGTTGTGTTTTTGTGTCATGTGTGTGGCTGTTGTGTTGTGTTTTTGTGTCATGTGTGTGACTGTTGTGTTGTGTTTTTGTGTCATGTGTGTTGTGTTTTTGTGTCATGTGTGTGACTTTTGTGTTGTGTTTTTGTGTCATGTGTGTGGCTGTTGTGTTGTGTTTTTGTGTCATGTGTGTGGCTGTTGTGTTGTGTTTTTGTGTCATGTGTGTGTCTGTTGTGTTTTTGTGTCATGTGTGTGGCTGTTGTGTTGTGTTTTTGTGTCATGTGTGTGACTGTTGTGTTGTGTTTTTGTGTCATGTGTGTTGTGTTTTTGTGTCATGTGTGTGACTTTTGTCTTGTGTTTTTGTGTCATGTGTGTGACTTTTGTGTTGTGTTTTTGTGTCATGTGTGTGGCTGTTGTGTTGTGTTTTTGTGTCATGTGTGTGGCTGTTGTGTTGTGTTTTTGTGTCATGCGTGTGTCTGTTGTGTTGTGTTTTTGTGTCATGCGTGTGTCTGTTGTGTTGTGTTTTTGTGTCATGCTTGTGTCTGTTGTGTTGTGTTTTTGTGTCATGTGTGTGGCTGTTGTGTTGTGTTTTTGTGTCATGTGTGTGGCTGTTGTGTTGTGTTTTTGTGTCATGTGTGTGGCTGTTGTGTTGTGTTTTTGTGTCATGTGTGTTGTGTTTTTGTGTCATGTGTGTTGTGTTTTTGTGTCATGTGTGTGGCTGTTGTGTTGTGTTTTTGTGTCATGTGTGTTGTGTTTTTGTGTCATGTGTGTGGCTGTTGTGTTGTGTTTTTGTGTCATGTGTGTTGTGTTTTTGTGTCATGTATGTTGTGTTTTTGTGTCATGTGTGTTGTGTTTTTGTGTCATGTGTGTGGCTGTTGTGTTGTGTTTTTGTGTCATGTGTGTGTCATGTGTGTTGTGTTTTTGTGTCATGTGTGTGGCTGTTGTGTTGTGTTTTTGTGTCATGTGTGTGTCATGTGTGTTGTGTTTTTGTGTCATGTGTGTGTCTGTTGTGTTGTGTTTTTGTGTCATGTGTGTGACTGTTGTGTTGTGTTTTTGTGTCATGTGTGTTGTGTTTTTGTGTCATGTGTGTGACTTTTGTGTTGTGTTTTTGTGTCATGTGTGTGACTTTTGTGTTGTGTTTTTGTGTCATGTGTGTGGCTGTTGTGTTGTGTTTTTGTGTCATGTGTGTGGCTGTTGTGTTTTTGTGTCATGTGTGTGTCTGTTGTGTTGTGTTTTTGTGTCATGTGTGTGGCTGTTGTGTTGTGTTTTTGTGTCATGCGTGTGTCTGTTGTGTTGTGTTTTTGTGTCATGTGTGTGGCTGTTGTGTTGTGTTTTTGTGTCATGTGTGTGGCTGTTGTGTTGTGTTTTTGTGTCATGTGTGTGGCTGTTGTGTTGAGTTTTTGTGTCATGTGTGTGTCATGTGTGTTGTGTTTTTGTGTCATGTGTGTTGTGTTTTTGTGTCATGTGTTTGGCTGTTGTGTTGTGTTTTTGTGTCATGTGTGTGGCTGTTGTGTTGTGTTTTTGTGTCATGTGTGTTGTGTTGTGTTTTTGTGTCATGTGTGTTGTGTTTTTGTGTCATGTGTGTGTCTGTTATGTTGTGTTTTTGTGTCATGCGTGTCTGTTGTGTTGTGTTTTTGTGTCATGTGTGTGTCTGTTATGTTGTGTTTTTGTGTCATGTGTGTGGCTGTTGTGTTGTGTTTTTGTGTCATGTGTGTGTCTGTTATGTTGTGTTTTTGTGTCATGTGTGTGGCTGTTGTGTTTTTGTGTCATGTGTGTGTCTGTTGTGTTGTGTTTTTGTGTCATGTGTGTCTGTTGTGTTGTGTTTTTGTGTCATGTGTGTGGCTGTTGTGTTGTGTTTTTGTGTCATGTGTGTGGCTGTTGTGTTGTGTTTTTGTGTCATGTGTGTGTCTGTTGTGTTGTGTTTTTGTGTCATGTGTGTCTGTTGTGTTGTGTTTTTGTGTCATGTGTGTTGTGTTTTTGTGTCATGTGTGTGTCTGTTGTGTTGTGTTTTTGTGTCATATGTGTGGCTGTCGACCTCGGGACCAGTCAGACTGTGACCTCATGTGTGTGCCCTCAGACTGTGACCTCATGTGTGTGACCTCAGACTGTGACCTCATGTGTGTGCCTCAGACTGTGACCTCATGTGTGTGACCTCAGACTGTGACCTCATGTGTGTACCCTCAGACTGTGACCTCATGTGTGTACCCTCAGACTATGACCTCACGTGTGTGACCTCATGTGTGCCCTCAGACTGTGACCTCATGTGTGTACCCTCAGACGGTGACCTCATGTGTGTACCCTCAGACTGTGACCTCATGTGTGTGACCTCAGACTGTGACCTCATGTGTGTGCCTCAGACTGTGACCTCATGTGTGTGACCTCAGACTGTGACCTCATGTGTGTACCCTCAGACTGTGACCTCATGTGTGTACCCTCAGACTATGACCTCACGTGTGTGACCTCATGTGTGCCCTCAGACTGTGACCTCATGTGTGTGCCCTCAGACTGTGACCTCATGTGTGTACCCTCAGACTGTGACCTCATGTGTGTGCCCTCAGACTGTGACCTCATGTGTGTGACCTCACGTGTGTGACCTCATGTGTGCCCTCAGACTGTGACCTCATGTGTGTACCCTCAGACTGTGACCTCATGTGTGACCTCAGACTGTGACCTCATGTGTGTGACCTCACGTGTGTGACCTCATGTGTGTGACCTCATGTGTGTGACCTCATGTGTGTGACCTCAGACTGTGACCTCATGTGTGTGACCTCATGTGTGTGCCCTCAGACTGTGACCTCATGTGTGTGCCCTTAGACTGTGACCTCATGTGTGACCTCAGACTGTGACCTCATGTGTGTGCCCTCAGACTGTGACCTCATGTGTGACCTCAGACTGTGACCTCATATGGGTACCCTCAGACTGTGACCTCATGTGTGTGTCCTCAGACTGTGACCTCATGTGTGTGCCCTCAGACTGTGACCTCATGTGTGTACCTCAGACTGTGACCTCATGTGTGACCTAAGACTGTGACCTCATGTGTGTACCCTCAGACTGTGACCTAATGTGTGTGACCTCAGACTGTGACCTCATGTGTGTGCCCTCAGACTGTGACCTCATGTGTGTACCTCAGACTGTGACCTCATGTGTGCGACCTCAGACTGTGACCTCAGACTGTGACCTCATGTGTGACCTCAGACTGTGACCTCATGTGTGTGCCCTCAGACTGTGACCTCATGTGTGTACCTCAGACTGTGACCTCATGTGTGACCTCAGACTGTGACCTCATGTGTGTACCCTCAGACTGTGACCTAATGTGTGTGACCTCAGACTGTGACCTCATGTGTGTGCCCTCAGACTGTGACCTCATGTGTGTACCTCAGACTGTGACCTCATGTGTGCGACCTCAGACTGTGACCTCAGACTGTGACCTCATGTGTGTGCCCTCAGACTGTGACCTCATGTGTGTGACCTCAGACTGTGACCTCATGTGTGTGCCCTCAGACTGTGACCTCATGTGTGACCTCAGACTGTGACCTCAGACTGTGACCTCAGACTGTGACCTCATGTGTGTGACCTCAGACTGTGACCTCATGTGTGTGACCTCAGACTGTGACCTCATGTGTGTACCTCAGACTCGGTGCGGCTGGTCGGGCGGCGGAGCCTGTGTTCAGGATCTCTGCAGATCCAGGACCAGTCCTTGGCCCAGTCCTGGGCCGGGGTCTGTGAGGGGGCCTTGGACCGTCGCGGGGCAGAGGTGCTGTGCAGGGAGCTGGGCTGTGGGGCTCCTCTCCTCCAGGGGGCGCTCTCTCCTCTGGGGCAGACGTTCCACTGTGAGGGAAACGAGTCTAAGCTGATGGACTGTCCCCGGACCAGGACCGGCCCAGAGACCTGCCCCACTCTCAACCTCACCTGCAAAGGTAAGGGGGCGGGGCCTGTAAGGGGCGGGGCCTGGCTCACCTGTGTTTGTGTCCAGAGCCGCTGAGGCTGGTGGGAGGGGCCAGTCGCTGTGAGGGGACGGTGGAGGCGGAGCTCAGAGGAGAGTGGAGACGAGTGACGACCTATAACCCCTGGAACCTGGAGGCGGCGACCGCCGTGTGTCGAGACCTGGACTGTGGATCTCCTGTTTCTACAGAAGTGAGACGAGGGTCTGACAGTAAAGCGTGGAGGGTCCACACTGACTGTGTGAAGAAGAGCTCTTCTGTGAGGGACTGTCTCCTCGATCATGGCTCATCTTCTCTCCTCTTCCAGGTTATTTGTTCAGGTTTGTTTAAATCCAGAGTTTCTTCTTCTCACAATCTCTGCTCAGAGTCAGTTCATTGAATGTGGTGCTGCCCCCTAGAGGAGGACACAGATAATGCTCTGCTCCCATTGGCCGAGGCGGGGAGTACTCAGTTACTTTTACTCAAGTACTTTATGTAACTGTTTGCACTAACTTCATCCCAGATATCAAAATTGGTATGGGCCAGTTGTGGCCCACATCAGACACATTCATTTGGCCCACATACCGCATGGATTATTGGCCCAAAGGCGGTCCGCTTTCGGTTACCTTATCTGGCCCACATCAAATCCAGAACAGTGCCGATGCTTAGCCGGAAGTGCACCATACTATCCAAAGGTGGTCCAGATCTGGCCCTCTCATGGCCAAAATGTGGCCCAGATGTGGCTCAGTGCCGTATGAGGACACCATATCTGGCCCACATGACTTACTTTTGGCTCATCTGGCTGACATACTGCGTGGATTATCGGCACAAAAGCGGTCCACATTCGGTTACCTTATCTGGCCCACATCAAGTCCAGAACAAGGCCAACTTTTAGCCGATCATAGTTACGTTACACACACAAAACTAAAAAAATAATTGAAAGCCTGACAAAGATGGCACAAAAAGTGCAAGAAAAAAACAATCGATGAAAAGGTGATAAATCGTAACAAATGCGACACAAACAATAAAATGTGCTCTGTTACGGTGGGGGTTAAGGGGTTAAAACTGTACAATCAAAGTATTTTAAAGTTGGGCTTAAATCTTAGCACCGGGAGCCGCTCGACAGGGTTTGGTTTATTATGATTTTTATAGCACATCCCAGTTTCCACCTTAACATAGTGACGTGACTGTGCCAAACCCCGGTGAAGCCCATTCAGCCAAACCCCGGTGAAGCCCATTCAGCCAGACCCCGGTGATGCCCATTCAGCCAAACCCCGGTGAAGCCCATTCAGCCAAACCCTGGTGAAGCCCATTCAGCCTGACCCCGGTGAAGCCCATTCAGCCAAACCCCGGTGAAGCCCATTCAGCCAAACCCCGGTGAAGCCCATTCAGCCAAACCCCGGTGAAGCCCATTCAGCCAAACCCCGGTGAAGCCCATTCAGCCAAACCCCGGTGAAGCCCATTCAGCCAAACCCCGGTGAAGCCCATTCAGCCAAACCCCGGTGATGCCCATTCAGCCAAACCCCGGTGAAGCCCATTCAGCCAGACCCCGGTGAAGCCCTTTCAGCCAGACCCCGGTGAAGCCCATTCAGCCAAACCCCGGTGAAGCCCATTCAGCCAAACCCCGGTGAAGCCCATTCAGCCAGACCCCGGTGAAGCACGTGGGACGCCTGTGCCGTTAACGTGAGGCTTTACTCGACAGACTGAATCAGAAGCGTATCCTACGTCACTACGTTGGGCAGATCATTAGAAACGTACAAGATGATGCTGTGACATTGAACACACCACATCTCCCCTTTTTCTAAAAACAAAACAAATGCTGTTCTTTTCCTCTCTCTCTCTATTGTTTTACACTTTTAAGTGTACATATTTAACTTTTGCTGTGACTTAGCATGTGACATTAAACTTTGCACTCTTAAAACTTAAAGCAGAAACAGGACAACAGTCGGTGTATTATGTAACTTTTTCCTCACAGATCTAACCTTTTAGGTTTAACAACAACTCCTCCTGATCTAGTTCTAACAACATGAGTGTTTTTGTTCAAATGGTTCGTATGACACACTCTTTTTATCACACTTGTCATGCAAAGGAATCAAATGCAAGCGATTGCGTCTCACTGTCCCATGTGGGAAGTCTACTGTGTGAGATCTCGGTGTTTTAGCTTCAGTCACCCACACATGTTCACCTGGTGACAACTTGCACAAAGGTTTTGCTCGATGACGCTTGTTGTAGTTGGAGATGTCTGACATCCTCTTCTCCCTTTCCTTTTGAGCGAATGTGTCGCTGTTCTGCAGTGTTGGGGCCAGCTGCGAGGGAAGGGTCGGTAGAGTTGTCCACAGGCGTCGGCCCATGAGAAGTTCAGCAGGGCTGTATCCATTTTGGAGAGGAGTAGCTCTGTAGGCAAGGAGAGCTAAATATGGGTCAGATGCTTTTTTCAATAAGTTTTTCACAGTCTGAACGGCACGTTCCGCTTCTCCATTACTTTGCGGAAACCTTGGGCTACTCGTGATGTGTTGGAATCCATAAGCAGCTGCAAAGTCTGTGAAAGTCTGTCCGGAAAACTGAGGCCCATTGTCTGACATTAGGACCTCGGGGATGCCATGACGAGCAAAAAATGATTTAAGGTGAGTAATGTCGTCGTTGGATTAGGTTTTGTTTAGTGGGGCAATCTCAACAAACCTGGAAAGATAATCCACAGCAAGAAGGTAAGTTTTCCCTCCTAGCTCGAACAGATCTGTACCCACTCTCTGCCACGGACGGTCAGGGCATTCTTTGGCATAAGCGGCTCATTTCTGTTGTGTCTCTCTTGGATGCATGTTCTACACCTTAACACCATTTCACTTATTTGTTGGCTGAGCCCAGGCCACCATACTGTCTGGCGAGCACGAGCTTTGCATTTTACAACGCCTTGGTGTCCTTCGTGTAGTTGTGTTAACATTTCGCATCGTTGACGGAATAACGAGTCGTGAATCTTTCAACAGCAACTGTCGGTCACAGTGAGTGTGGCTCGGTCAGGCCAGTAGTTTCGCAGTAGTGGTTCTTGTTTTGCGTGATCTGGCCAGCCTTGACTGCACATGTCCATGACTCGAGCACACTCACTGTCCAGTTTCAGCTGTTCCTTGAGTGTTTGCATATATGATGAACTAACAGGCATATTTTCAATAATGCTGTCAACATATATATCTGTGTTTTCCATGAAGTCTTTTTCAGATTGTGTCTGTTTTGCTTCCGGTGGTGAGCGGGACAGAGTATCTGCTGTCCAGAGCGATTTTCCTGGTGCGTACTGTACCTTATATGAGTAACGCATGAGCCTCATTCTGAAGCGCTGAATCCTTGGTGGAAGTAGATCCAGGGCTTGTCCTCCCAGTAATGAAACAAGAGGCTTGTGATCCGTTTCCAGGCAGAAGTCTTTGCCTATCAGGAAATCACGGAACCGCTCACACGCCCATGTAGACGCTAAGTCCACTTGTGCACAACGTTGTTCCGTAGGAGACAGTGACCTCGAAGCATAAGCTACCGGTCTCCAAACTTCCTCCCACAGCTGTAGAAGAACACCTCCTAACCCGTATGATGAAGCATCGGCTGATACTTTAGTGTCTCTGGTTGCGTCATACATTGCCAGCACGGGGGGGTGAGGTTAGGGCATCCTGCAGTGTTTTGAACGCTTTGACTTGATCTACGCCCCAATACCAACTGTTCTTCTTAGACAAAAGATCTCTCAGTGCTTTGTCTTTCTCTGCCAGATGGGGGATGATTGCCCACCTGCTTGACCATGCCCAGAAAACTTCTTAGCTCTGCCACGTTTGTTGGCTCTTTCATCTCAGAGATGGACTCTGTTTTCTGTGGGTCGGGACTTATGCCTGTGTCCGCGATGACGTGACCTAGGAAAGTCACTTTGGCCTGTGAAAGATCACATTTCTCCACATTCAGAGTTATACCAGCTTTTTCCAGTCTCTGCAGGGTGGCATGGAGTCGGGCATCGTGCTCCTTCTGGTCGCGACCCCATACCAGCACATCATCAATGTGGCAGACCACCCCTTCAAGTCCTTCAATGACCGCCGACATCATGCGCTGAAAATGCTCGGGCGCCGAGTTGATGCCGAAAGGTTGAAGTGGAACCGCCCAAAGGGTGTTATGAATGTTGTCAACTTGGCGGACTCCTCCGACAAAGGAATTTGCCAGAAGCCCATGTTAGCGTCCAGTTTGCTGAACACCTTAGCTCCCGCAAGCATCCCAAGGCTTTGTTCGACAGAAGGCAGCACGAATTTCTCTCTGCACACGTACTCATTAAGTCCCGTAAAGTCCACGCACAGTCTCAGCCTGGGACTGTTCCTCTTTGGAACTACGACCATGCCGGCGCACCAGTCCGTAGGTTCCTCCACTCGTGTGATAACTCCAAGCTCTTCCATCCTGCAGAGTTCCTCCTTTACTTTTCCCATTAAAGGTATTGGAATCCTCCTAGGGGTTTTGAGCGAGTACGGGACAGCGTTTGGTTTGAGTTTAATGTGGTACGGTTGCTGCACTTCACCCAGTCCATTGCACAGTTTGGGGTAAGTAGTTTTCAGAGTGTCCTTTGAAACAGCATTAACACGCACCAGGAGGCCAAGAGCTGTAATGGCGGGCAGGCCTAACAGTGGTGTGCTAAGGTTTTTAACTACATAGACCTTCTCTGTTGTCAACTTTGTTCCGTACTTGAGCTGTAGCTTAGCGAATCCTGCAACATCCAGTGGCGTCCTCCCTGGGCCTAACCGTGGTTTTTCTGGCTGCTGGAGAACGGGCAGAGCTTTTGGAAATACTTTGACCAAGTCTGATTCTGCTATTGCAGTCACATCTGCTCCCGTGTCGAGTTTGAAAGTCATTTTTTTGTCTTTCACCTGTAGCTCTGCAGTCCATGCCTGGTTGTCTGTAGAAACTTTGCTCCTCTTCCTCCTCAATACTTTGTACTGTCTTACTTTGTCTGCAGACACGCTGGTAGTGCCCTTTCTTTCCACAAGAATGACATGTTGCATTGTTGGCGGGGCACTCCTGTTTTGGATGAAGAGAGCCTCCGCATTTGTAGCACCGTGCATTAGATGTGCTTTTACTGTTAAACTGCTGTTGAGCTTTCGCCGTTTTGAATCTTGACTTAAACTTGGATTTGTCATACTGTTGTTTTGTTTTTAATGACTCTGTCCACAGAACTCACGTTCATTTGCATCACGTTACTTTCACCTCTCAGAGCAGTTTGTTGCTTTTTAATCTCTTCTGATTGTCTTGCCATGTTTACAGCTTTTTCCAGGTCCAAGTTCTTTTCCATTTGCATGCGCTCCGACAGCCTTGTGTCGGCCAAGCCCACTACTATTCTGTCTCTTATGAGCTCATCATGGAGTGTACCATAGTTACAATGCTCCGCTAATGCATGTAGGGCAGTTACGAATGCATCTACAGTCTCATTTGGCTCTTGTTTGCGCATGTTGAACCGTGCACGCTCATACACAACATTTTTCTTGACGATGAAAAAGTTATGGAAGCCGTCTCTCACTTTGCAGTTTTCCCGCTGCTCTGCATCGGTTAGCTTTAAGCCTCTCAGGACGTCATCCGCTTCGTCTCCCATGCAGTATATCAATGTGTTGACTTGATTTTCCTCCGTACTTGCTGACAGATGACTTGCCTGGCGAAATCTCTCGAAGCGACGTATCCACTTTGTCCATTCATGTGGTTTGGAAAAATCAAAGGGCTCCGGTGGCTGTATGCTAAACGTAGCGCTGGGAGTGCTAGCTGCTGTGCTAACTCCTGCCCTCGGCCGTTCATCTTCACCGTCCGACATTTCTGCACACTTTTCCGACGAGCTGGAGTCGGGTCAAGACCCCGATGAGGACGACGAGCTGGAGTCAGGTCAAGACCCCGATGAGGACGACGAGCTGGAGTCGGGTCAAGACCCCGATGAGGAAGACGAGCTGGAGTCGTGTCAAGACCCCCATGAGGACGACGAGCTGGAGTCGGGTCAAGACCCCCATGAGGACGACGCGCAGCAGTTGAGCTTCCCTGAGACGGTTTCTGACAGTTTGTGCAAACCAATGGTTTCAGCAGCTGTCTGAGTGGCTGGTCTCAGACGATCTTGGAGGTGAACCTGCTGGATGTGGAGGTCCTGGGCTGGTGTGGTCACACGTGGTCTGCGGTTGTGAGGCCGGTTGGATGTACTGCCATATTTTCTGAAACGCCTTTGGAGACGGCTTATGGTGAGAAATGAACATTCAATGCACGAGCAGCAGATCTGGTTGCATTCCTGCTGTCAGCATGCCAAGTGCACGCTCCCTCAATGCTTGTGGCATCTGTGGCATTTTGCTGTGAGACAAAACTGCACATTTCAGGGTGGCCTTTTATTGTGGGCAGTATAAGGTACACCTGTGCACTAATCATGATGTCAGATCAGCATCTTGATGTGGCACACCTGTGAGGTGGGATGGATTATCTCAGCAAAGCAGAAGTGCTCACTATCACACATTTGGACTGATTTGTGAACAATGTTTGAGAGAAATGGTAATATTGTGGATCTGGAATGAATTTTAGATCTTTAAGTCCATCTCATGAAACATGGAGCAGAAACAAAGGGGTTGTGTTTATATTTTTGTTGAGTGGAGTGCACATGGGGGACGACGGATGGAAATTACAATCCGGTGTGGCTTGTTTACATGCATGAGACCCATGTACGTTCATTAACGGGCACTGTCCCAAATAAACCAATAAGTGATTTTCCACTGGGGTATTTCCCACAATAACGAGCGCGCCTGAAGGTAGCATCACTCTTTCCTCCTCTTGACTCGCTGCTGTGGGTTTAAAGATGTTTATAAGTTGTTGTTGTTTGTGTTGTTGTTGTGTGTTGTTGTTTGTGTTGTTGTTGTGTGTTGTTGTTGTTGTTTGTGTTGAATGTGGAAGCACTTTGGGCAGAGCTGTTTTTAAATGTGATCTAGAAATAAAGTAAGTGCTGCTTTAGAAGTGCAGTGTTTCTGGGCTCATATATCACGCTCTCTGCTGCCCTCTGCTGGCCTTGTTCTGCTACAGCCGTGTCCTCTGCTGCCCTCTGCTGGCCTTGTTCTGCTACAGCCGTGTCCTCTGCTGCCCTCTGCTGGCCTTGTTCTGCTACAGCCGTGTCCTCTGCTGCCCTCTGCTGGCCTTGTTCTGCTACAGCCGTGTCCTCTGCTGCCCTCTGCTGGCCTTGTTCTGCTACAGCCGTGTCCTCTGCTGCCCTCTGCTGGCCTTGTTCTGCTACAGCCGTGTCCTCTGCTGCCCTCTGCTGGCCTTGTTCTGCTACAGCCGTGTCCTCTGCTGCCCTCTGCTGGCCTTGTTCTGCTACAGCCGTGTCCTCTGCTGCCCTCTGCTGGCCTTGTTCTGCTACAGCCGTGTCCTCTGCTGCCCTCTGCTGGCCTTGTTCTGCTACAGCCGTGTCCTCTGCTGCCCTCTGCTGGCCTTGTTCTGCTACAGCCGTGTCCTCTGCTGCCCTCTGCTGGCCTTGTTCTGCTACAGCCGTGTCCTCTGCTGCCCTCTGCTGGCCTTGTTCTGCTACAGCCGTGTCCTCTGCTGCCCTCTGCTGGCCTTGTTCTGCTACAGCCGTGTCCTCTGCTGCCCTCTGCTGGCCTTGTTCTGCTACAGCCGTGTCCTCTGCTGCCCTCTGCTGGCCTTGTTCTGCTACAGCCGTGTCCTCTGCTGCCCTCTGCTGGCCTTGTTCTGCTACAGCCGTGTCCTCTGCTGCCCTCTGCTGGCCTTGTTCTGCTACAGCCGTGTCCTCTGCTGCCCTCTGCTGGCCTTGTTCTGCTACAGCCGTGTCCTCTGCTGCCCTCTGCTGGCCTTGTTCTGCTACAGCCGTGTCCTCTGCTGCCCTCTGCTGGCCTTGTTCTGCTACAGCCGTGTCCTCTGCTGCCCTCTGCTGGCCTTGTTCTGCTACAGCCGTGTCCTCTGCTGCCCTCTGCTGGCCTTGTTCTGCTACAGCCGTGTCCTCTGCTGCCCTCTGCTGGCCTTGTTCTGCTACAGCCGTGTCCTCTGCTGCCCTCTGTTGGCCTTGTTCTGCTACAGCCGTGTCCTCTGCTGTAGACTTTAGCCCTTATGTTCCATCAGGGGCTTTTTCATATGATGATGTTGATGCACTTCAGTTCTGCACAAAATGAATAAAGGTTGAAACATATAAAACGTTGGTAGTTCAGGCGACTGGATAATTGAAGAGCCTTAAATGACCAATAGCCAAAAATAAATAAAACTTACACAGAAAAAGACTCGTTTTCCAAATAAAAAAAATAGTTTGGGCAGAAATTGGATTCACATTTTAAAACACCCTGAGGTCAAAGGTCAGGGTAACGCTGCATTTTGTGACTTTTGTGTTGTGTTTTTGTGTCATGTGTGTGGCTGTTGTGTTTTTGTGTCATGTTTGTGACTGTTGTGTTGTGTTTTTGTGTCATGTGTGTGGCTGTTGTGTTGTGTTTTTGTGTCATGTGTGTGTCTGTTGTGTTGTGTTTTTGTGTCATGTGTGTGGTTGTTGTGTTGTGTTTTTGTGTCATGTGTGTGTCTGTTGTGACACTTGAAGCTTTGGGATCTGGTTAGGGTTCAGACGGGGGTCAGAGGTCAATGCTCAGTTGAGGCGGGTCACATTTAAACCTTTATTTAGAAAACAAACAATATAACATTTTAAAAAGAGTTAAAACCCTCATGTGTGACCTCAGACTGTGACCTCATGTGTGACCTCAGACTATGACCTCATGTGTGTGACCTCACGTGTGTGACCTCATGTGTGTGCCCTCAGACTGTGACCTCATGTGTGACCTCAGACTGTGACCTCATGTGTGACCTCAGACTATGACCTCATGTGTGTGACCTCACGTGTGTGCCCTCAGACTGTGACCTCATGTGTGTACCTCAGACTGTGACCTCATGTGTGTACCTCAGACTGTGACCTCATGTGTGTACCCTCAGACTGTGACCTCATGTGTGACCTCAGACTATGACCTCATGTGTGTGACCTCACGTGTGTGACCTCAGACTGTGACCTCATGTGTGTGACCTCACGTGTGTGAACTCATGTGTGTACCTCAGACTGTGACCTCATGTGTGTGCCCTCAGACTGTGACCTCATGTGTGTGCCCTCAGACTGTGACCTCATGTGTGTACCTCAGACTGTGACCTCATGTGTGTGCCCTCAGACTGTGACCTCATGTGTGTGCCCTCAGACTGTGACCTCATGTGTGTGCCCTCAGACTGTGACCTCATGTGTGTGCCCTCAGACTGTGACCTCATGTGTGTGACCTCAGACTGTGACCTCATGTGTGTGCCCTCAGACTGTGACCTCATGTGTGTGCCCTCAGACTGTGACCTCATGTGTGTGACCTCAGACTGTGACCTCATGTGTGTGCCCTCAGACTCGGTGCGGATGGTCGGGGGGCGGAGCCTGTGTTCAGGATCTCTGCAGATCCGGGACCAGTCCTTGGCCCAGTCCTGGGCCGGGGTCTGTGAGGGGGCCTTGGACCGTCGCGGGGCAGAGGTGCTGTGCAGGGAGCTGGGCTGTGGGGCTCCTCTCCTCCAGGGGGCGCTCTCTCCTCTGGGGCAGACGTTCCACTGTGAGGGCCACGAGTCTAAGCTGATGGACTGTCCCCGGACCAGGACCGGCCCAGAGACCTGCCCCACTCTCAACCTCACCTGCAAAGGTAAGGGGGCGGGGCCTGTAAGGGGCGGGGCCTGGAGAGGGGCGGGGCTCACCTGTGTTTGTGTACAGAACCACTGAGGCTGGTGGGAGGGGCCAGTCGCTGTGAGGGGACGGTGGAGGCGGAGCTCAGAGGAGAGTGGAGACGAGTGCTGAACTATGACCGCTGGAACCTGGAGGCGGCGACCGCCGTGTGTCGAGACCTGGACTGTGGATCTCCTGTTTCTACAGAAAAGAGAGACGGGTCTGACATGAGTAAAGTGTGGAGGGTCGACACTCACTGTGTGAAGAAGAACTCTGTGAGGGACTGTCTCTCCGATCATGGCTCATCTTCTTTCCTCTTCCAGGTTATTTGTTCAGGTTTGTTTAAATCCAGAGTTTCTTCTTCTCACAATCTCTGCTCAGAGTCAGTTCATTGAATGTGGTGCTGCCCCCTAGAGGAGGACACAGATAATGCTCTGCTCCCATTGGCCGAGGCGGGGAGTACTCAGTTACTTTTACTCAAGTACTTTATGTAACTGTTTGCACTAACTTCATCCCAGATATCAAAATTGGTATGGGCCAGTTGTGGCCCACATCAGACACATTCATTTGGCCCACATACCGCATGGATTATTGGCCCAAAGGCGGTCCGCTTTCGGTTACCTTATCTGGCCCACATCAAATCCAGAACAGTGCCGATGCTTAGCCGGAAGTGCACCATACTATCCAAAGGTGGTCCAGATCTGGCCCTCTCATGGCCAAAATGTGGCCCAGATGTGGCTCAGTGCCGTATGAGGACACCATATCTGGCCCACATGACTTACTTTTGGCTCATCTGGCTGACATACTGCGTGGATTATCGGCACAAAAGCGGTCCACATTCGGTTACCTTATCTGGCCCACATCAAGTCCAGAACAAGGCCAACTTTTAGCCGATCATAGTTACGTTACACACACAAAACTAAAAAAATAATTGAAAGCCTGACAAAGATGGCACAAAAAGTGCAAGAAAAAAACAATCGATGAAAAGGTGATAAATCGTAACAAATGCGACACAAACAATAAAATGTGCTCTGTTACGGTGGGGGTTAAGGGGTTAAAACTGTACAATCAAAGTATTTTAAAGTTGGGCTTAAATCTTAGCACCGGGAGCCGCTCGACAGGGTTTGGTTTATTATGATTTTTATAGCACATCCCAGTTTCCACCTTAACATAGTGACGTGACTGTGCCAAACCCCGGTGAAGCCCATTCAGCCAAACCCCGGTGAAGCCCATTCAGCCAAACCCCGGTGAAGCCCATTCAGCCAAACCCCGGTGAAGCCCATTCAGCCAGACCCCGGTGAAGCCCATTCAGCCAAACCCCGGTGAAGCCCATTCAGCCAGACCCCGGTGAAGCCCATTCAGCCAAACCCCGGTGAAGCCCATTCAGCCAAACCCCGGTGAAGCCCATTCAGCCAAACCCCGGTGAAGCCCATTCAGCCAAACCCCGGTGAAGCCCATTCAGCCAAACCCCGGTGAAGCCCATTCAGCCAAACCGCGGTGAAGCCCATTCAGCCAGACCCCGGTGAAGCCCATTCAGCCAGACCCCGGTGAAGCCCATTCAGCCAAACCCCGGTGAAGCCCATTCAGCCAAACCCCGGTGAAGCCCATTCAGCCAAACCCCGGTGAAGCCCATTCAGCCAGACCCCGGTGAAGCACGTGGGACGCCTGTGCCGTTAACGTGAGGCTTTACTCGACAGACTGAATCAGAAGCGTATCCTACGTCACTACGTTGGGCAGATCATTAGAAACGTACAAGATGATGCTGTGACATTGAACACACCACATCTCCCCTTTTTCTAAAAACAAAACAAATGCTGTTCTTTTCCTCTTTCTCTCTATTGTTTTACACTTTTAAGTGTACATATTTAACTTTTGCTGTGACTTAGCATGTGACATTAAACTTTGCACTCTTAAAACTTAAAGCAGAAACAGGACAACAGTCGGTGTATTATGTAACTTTTTCCTCACAGATCTAACCTTTTAGGTTTAACAACAACTCCTCCTGATCTAGTTCTAACAACATGAGTGTTTTTGTTCAAATGGTTCGTATGACACACTCTTTTTATCACACTTGTCATGCAAAGGAATCAAATGCAAGCGATTGCGTCTCACTGTCCCATGTGGGAAGTCTACTGTGTGAGATCTCGGTGTTTTAGCTTCAGTCACCCACACATGTTCACCTGGTGACAACTTGCACAAAGGTTTTGCTCGATGACGCTTGTTGTAGTTGGAGATGTCTGACATCCTCTTCTCCCTTTCCTTTTGAGCGAATGTGTCGCTGTTCTGCAGTGTTGGGGCCAGCTGCGAGGGAAGGGTCGGTAGAGTTGTCCACAGGCGTCGGCCCATGAGAAGTTCAGCAGGGCTGTATCCATTTTGGAGAGGAGTAGCTCTGTAGGCAAGGAGAGCTAAATATGGGTCAGATGCTTTTTTCAATAAGTTTTTCACAGTCTGAACGGCACGTTCCGCTTCTCCATTACTTTGCGGAAACCTTGGGCTACTCGTGATGTGTTGGAATCCATAAGCAGCTGCAAAGTCTGTGAAAGTCTGTCCGGAAAACTGAGGCCCATTGTCTGACATTAGGACCTCGGGGATGCCATGACGAGCAAAAAATGATTTAAGGTGAGTAATGTCGTCCTTGGATTAGGTTTTGTTTAGTGGGGCAATCTCAACAAACCTGGAAAGATAATCCACAGCAAGAAGGTAAGTTTTCCCTCCTAGCTCGAACAGATCTGTACCCACTCTCTGCCACGGACGGTCAGGGCATTCTTTGGCATAAGCGGCTCATTTCTGTTGTGTCTCTCTTGGATGCATGTTCTACACCTTAACACCATTTCACTTATTTGTTGGCTGAGCCCAGGCCACCATACTGTCTGGCGAGCACGAGCTTTGCATTTTACAACGCCTTGGTGTCCTTCGTGTAGTTGTGTTAACATTTCGCATCGTTGACGGAATAACGAGTCGTGAATCTTTCAACAGCAACTGTCGGTCACAGTGAGTGTGGCTCGGTCAGGCCAGTAGTTTCGCAGTAGTGGTTCTTGTTTTGCGTGATCTGGCCAGCCTTGACTGCACATGTCCATGACTCGAGCACACTCACTGTCCAGTTTCAGCTGTTCCTTGAGTGTTTGCATATATGATGAACTAACAGGCATATTTTCAATAATGCTGTCAACATATATATCTGTGTTTTCCATGAAGTCTTTTTCAGATTGTGTCTGTTTTGCTTCCGGTGGTGAGCGGGACAGAGTATCTGCTGTCCAGAGCGATTTTCCTGGTGCGTACTGTACCTTATACGAGTAACGCATGAGCCTCATTCTGAAGCGCTGAATCCTTGGTGGAAGTAGATCCAGGGCTTGTCCTCCCAGTAATGAAACAAGAGGCTTGTGATCCGTTTCCAGGCAGAAGTCTTTGCCTATCAGGAAATCACGGAACCGCTCACACGCCCATGTAGACGCTAAGTCCACTTGTGCATAACGTTGTTCCGTAGGAGACAGTGACCTCGAAGCATAAGCTACCGGTCTCCAAACTTCCTCCCACAGCTGTAGAAGAACACCTCCTAACCCGTATGATGAAGCATTGGCTGATACTTTAGTGTCTCTGGTTGCGTCATACATTGCCAGCACGGGGGGGTGAGGTTAGGGCATCCTGCAGTGTTTTGAACGCTTTGACTTGATCTACGCCCCAATACCAACTGTTCTTCTTAGACAAAAGATCTCTCAGTGCTTTGTCTTTCTCTGCCAGATGGGGGATGATTGCCCACCTGCTTGACCATGCCCAGAAAACTTCTTAGCTCTGCTACGTTTGTTGGCTCTTTCATCTCAGAGATGGACTCTGTTTTCTGTGGGTCGGGACTTATGCCTGTGTCCGCGATGACGTGACCTAGGAAAGTCACTTTGGCCTGTGAAAGATCACATTTCTCCACATTCAGAGTTATACCAGCTTTTTCCAGTCTCTGCAGGGTGGCATGGAGTCGGGCATCGTGCTCCTTCTGGTCGCGACCCCATACCAGCACATCATCAATGTGGCAGACCACCCCTTCAAGTCCTTCAATGACCGCCGACATCATGCGCTGAAAATGCTCGGGCGCCGAGTTGATGCCGAAAGGTTGAAGTGGAACCGCCCAAAGGGTGTTATGAATGTTGTCAACTTGGCGGACTCCTCCGACAAAGGAATTTGCCAGAAGCCCATGTTAGCGTCCAGTTTGCTGAACACCTTAGCTCCCGCAAGCATCCCAAGGCTTTGTTCGACAGAAGGCAGCACGAATTTCTCTCTGCACACGTACTCATTAAGTCCCGTAAAGTCCACGCACAGTCTCAGCCTGGGACTGTTCTTCTTTGGAACTACGACCATGCCGGCGCACCAGTCCGTAGGTTCCTCCACTCGTGTGATAACTCCAAGCTCTTCCATCCTGCAGAGTTCCTCCTTTACTTTTCCCATTAAAGGTATTGGAATCCTCCTAGGGGTTTTGAGCGAGTACGGGACAGCGTTTGGTTTGAGTTTAATGTGGTACGGTTGCTGCACTTCACCCAGTCCATTGCACAGTTTGGGGTAAGTAGTTTTCAGAGTGTCCTTTGAAACAGCATTAACACGCACCAGGAGGCCAAGAGCTGTAATGGCGGGCAGGCCTAACAGTGGTGTGCTAAGGTTTTTAACTACATAGACCTTCTCTGTTGTCAACTTTGTTCCGTACTTGAGCTGTAGCTTAGCGAATCCTGCAACATCCAGTGGCGTCCTCCCTGGGCCTAACCGTGGTTTTTCTGGCTGCTGGAGAACGGGCAGAGCTTTTGGAAATACTTTGACCAAGTCTGATTCTGCTATTGCAGTCACATCTGCTCCCGTGTCGAGTTTGAAAGTCATTTTTTTGTCTTTCACCTGTAGCTCTGCAGTCCATGCCTGGTTGTCTGTAGAAACTTTGCTCCTCTTCCTCCTCAATACTTTGTACTGTCTTACTTTGTCTGCAGACACGCTGGTAGTGCCCTTTCTTTCCACAAGAATGACATGTTGCATTGTTGGCGGGGCACTCCTGTTTTGGATGAAGAGAGCCTCCGCATTTGTAGCACCGTGCATTAGATGTGCTTTTACTGTTAAACTGCTGTTGAGCTTTCGCCGTTTTGAATCTTGACTTAAACTTGGATTTGTCATACTGTTGTTTTGTTTTTAATGACTCTGTCCACAGAACTCACGTTCATTTGCATCACGTTACTTTCACCTCTCAGAGCAGTTTGTGGCTTTTTAATCTCTTCTGATTGTCTTGCCATGTTTACAGCTTTTTCCAGGTCCAAGTTCTTTTCCATTTGCATGCGCTCCGACAGCCTTGTGTCGGCCAAGCCCACTACTATTCTGTCTCTTATGAGCTCATCATGGAGTGTACCATAGTTACAATGCTCCGCTAATGCATGTAGGGCAGTTACGAATGCATCTACAGTCTCATTTGGCTCTTGTTTGCGCATGTTGAACCGTGCACGCTCATACACAACATTTTTCTTGACGATGAAAAAGTTATGGAAGCCGTCTCTCACTTTGCAGTTTTCCCGCTGCTCTGCATCGGTTAGCTTTAAGCCTCTCAGGACGTCATCCGCTTCGTCTCCCATGCAGTATATCAATGTGTTGACTTGATTTTCCTCCGTACTTGGTGACAGATGACTTGCCTGGCGAAATCTCTCGAAGCGACGTATCCACTTTGTCCATTCATGTGGTTTGGAAAAATCAAAGGGCTCCGGTGGCTGTATGCTAAACGTAGCGCTGGGAGTGCTAGCTGCTGTGCTAACTCCTGCCCTCGGCCGTTCATCTTCACCGTCCGACATTTCTGCACACCTCTCTCCCTTTTCCCCCCTGATGGACCCTTAGTGCCTTTCTCAGTAGCCACACACTTCTGACACCGTGTCGTGTTCCTTAGTTGTAAGAAATAATCCGTGGGACGACTGTGTGCTGTTAACATGAGGCTTTACTCGACAGACTGAATCAGAACAGCGTATCATACGTCACTACGTACAGACACTGTAAACCCGGACAATTCACCATTAATTACAAAACAAATTAGGCCTCATTTGACACAAATATTTATTTTTTGTTAAACATGTAAAATTCATCTAAATAAAAATACAAAAATCCAACATTGGCATTTTGAATCCTTAAAATAAATAGCATGAATTAAACCTAGTTGCTACTTTTCTTAAATATAATTTTATTAAAAATGTAAATGTAGGTTTTTTTGAGTCCGGTGACGTCATCTCCGTGAATGGCAGCTTAGTTCGGCAGCGCTCTTGAAATTTTATTCTTTTCACCCCGTAAATACATCAGATTCATTTTCTCTCTCACTGTAATAGACAAGGGATACACGGGGCGAACATGGTGAAAAGAAATCCAAAAGCAAAAGGTTCGGCTGGAGAAGGGACACCTGAACGTGATGCGAGCGATTTAGAAGCTAACGAAGATGCTAATGCTAGCTCAGGTGCTACTGCTCAAGCTGCCGCTGACCAGGCCTCGAGTCTTCACGCTACATCGTTGACCATGCTATCGGAATTACGAGACTTTCGTAAAGACTTCCAAGACTTTAAAACCGAGCTAATTACAGTCAACCAGAAGATTACGGAGGCTGAAACTCGTATTGAAAATGTCCAAGAACGGGTCCAAAATGTGGAGCAAGTGCTAGCTAAAATGCTAAAAGTTATGAGGGATCAGGAAAACAAACTCCTCGATCAAGAGGGTAGATCTCGCAGGAATAACTTGAGACTGTATAACGTTCGCGAAGGGGCTGAGGATGGGTCACAGATGGTGGTTTTTGTGGAGAAACTACTTCGGGAGAGTCTGGAGATCCCGGTGACGGTGAGCCTGGGCATTGTGAGAGTACACAGAGCACTGGGCCCCAAGCCATCGGGGACTGAGGAGAAAACACGGTCAATAATAATAGGATTCGCACGTTTTACAGTCAAAGCAGAAGTTTTGCGTAAAGCATGGGCCAAGAAGACTGTGCTTTGGCAAGGAAAGCGAATATACTTCGATCAGGACTATCCTCCAGCTATTCTACAGAAGCGCAAGGAATACGCTGAAGCGAAAAAAGTTTTGAAACGCCACAACATCCGATTTCAGACCCCCTTCCCTTACAAATTGAGGGTGTTTTACGAGAACGAGACCCGACTGTATCAATCGGCGCAGGAGGCAACAACCGATATGATCACCAGAGGCTTTCTAGTAACAAGGATAACGACGAAAGAAAGCCCGGCGGAGCAGCTGGCGCGGTCGGCGTGGACCATGGTAGGAGCGCATCATCGACGGGAGGATGAAGAAACTCGTGAACAAGTTATCCGGGAAAGACTTCAGATCTACAGGAGACTTACACCACCTGCCACAGAACATTAAAGACAAGAATTCGACACCACTTTGGGTAAATATGCCACGCTTTTCTTTTCACCAATAAATGAGGAAAAGGCATGTAAAAAGACTTTTAAGATAGACTTTGGGATGGAAGCACAGAGCTGCCATAGGGGCCCTCTCTCCTATGTGAAGAGAGGCTTTCCCCTACTGTTTGACACTTTTACCACCATACCACAGGGTCATGTTGGAGAGACCCCTACCTTGGAGTCACTTTCTTTTAATTTGTTTAGTAGTTGGTTCTTTTTTGTTTTTCATTGTTCAGAGTTATTGTTCACTCAGGGAGTTGACGCATTTGTTCATGTTTGTGACATTTTATACATTTGGTTTGTAACTAATGAATAACGGTTTGGTAAAATGTATTTCATTTAATGTAAATGGATTAACTAACCCAGTTAAACGAAGCAGAATCCTGACTAAAGTAAAAAAAAAGATCAGGTACAAGTAGTGTATTTACAGGAGACCCATTTGAACGATAAAGAACACGAAAAATGGAAGAGAATGGGATTTACAAAAATGTTTTCCTCATCCTATAAATCTGGCCGCAGACGAGGTGTTGTGATCCTTATTTCAAATAAAGTTAATTTTGAAAAGACATTTGAGTTGAAAGATAAAGAAGGAAGATTCATATTAGTAAAAGGACATGTAGATGGTAATCCAATTACATTAATGAATGTTTATATCCTCCCTGGCAGTCCACTCCGCACCTGCGCGTGATTGACGGTTTGCCTCCAGTCAATCACGCGCAGGTGCGGCCTCCGCCAACACTCCCCCTCCTATCGTTTCCACGCCCCCCTCACAAACCATCCCTGTCATCACTAGCAGAGAGCGGACACAACACAACCCTCCATGGAATTATCCCGTTAATATGGACAGGAATTATCCTGTCCATATTAACGTTTTAAAACCCCTCCCCAAAGCCCCCCCACAGTCCACAGCTAATCCATCTCAAACCACAATAAACATGGCTCTTTTAAATGTCCGCTCTCTGCAGAACAAGTCTTTTATTGTGAATGACCTGATTTTAGATAATAATCTTGATTGTTTGTTTTTAACTGAAACCTGGCTGGGTACAGATGCGACCGCGGTTCTTGCTGAGGCCCCCCCACCTAATTTTAGCAGCACCTTTTCAATAAGGAATGGGAAAAGGGGAGGTGGCACTGCTTCCATATGTACAAACACTATTGCCACCAAACCTATTTTATTTGATCCATTCCCCACTTTTGAGCACCATGCAGTTGTTTTTAGTAATCCCCCCATTTTATGTGTCACTATTTACAGACCCCCCAAAAAATGCCCTCTTTTTGTTAAGGAATTTTCTGAGTTTTTATCACTTTTACATAGCTCTTTTAATATGATTCTTTTAACTGGTGATTTTAATCTACACATAGATAATCTTTTAGACCCTGTTGCTAGGGATTTTTTAAATGTTCTTAATTATATGGATTTTACCCAACACGTCACACAGCCGACTCACGACAGAGGACACAGTCTGGACCTGGTCATCACGTATGGCCTGTCCACAGCTGTGTCTTCTGTCTCTGACCATTACTGTGTGTTTTTTAATATCACCAGTTTTACCCAGCGGGAGACCTCGGTAAGAGCTGTGAGGAAACGTCATCTCACCCCTGAAGTGGCTGCAAATTTTATTGATGTTTTAGATAAATATTCTCCTATTGTTCTACCTGCCCCCTGTGATTTTATTTTTGAAAATTTTAATAGCAAACTCAAGTCAGCGCTTGATTCTATCGCTCCTTTAAAATCCAAGAAACTCCCTACAAAACCAATTACTCCATGGAGGAATGAGGAAATTAAACAACTCAAAAGACAATGCAGGGTGGCAGAGAGAAAATGGAGAAAACACAAAATTACCATAAACTACCAAATCTTCCGTGAACAACAAACAACTTACAATAACACAGTAAGAAACACAAGAAACAACTACTTCTCAAAAATTATCAACAATAATACCCCGTTTTTTAAAACTTTCTATGGATCTCTTAGAGACGAGCTTTTACACATGATGAATCGCTCCCTTCAGACGGGGGTCTCCCTGCTGCCTTTAAGGGGGCGGTGGTGAGGCCTCTGCTGAAGAAGAGCAATTTGGACCGTAATGATTTTAACAACTTTAGACCGGTATCCAACTTACCATTTTTAAGCAAAATCTTAGAAAAACTTGTTTTTACCCAACTTAGCGACTTTATAAATGCACATGACGTCCTTGAGAAATTTCAGTCTGGCTTTAGGGTAAACCACAGCACCGAGACAGCCCTTTTAAAGATTTTAAACGATTTTAGATTAAATTATGATTCCAAAAGGCTGACAGTGTTGGTTCTACTGGATCTGAGCGCTGCCTTTGATACAGTCGACCAGACTATTCTTTTAACTCGTTTAAAACACATCGGCCTCTCTGGTGCTGTCCACCAATGGTTTACATCCTACCTCACAGACAGGACATTCATGGTAAGTGTGGATACCTGCTCCTCCAAGGTCCATAATATTACATGTGGTGTGCCTCAAGGTTCGATTTTAGGCCCAGTGCTTTTTAACCTGTATATGCTCCCTCTTGGTGATGTCATCAGGAGACATGGAGTCAACTTTCATAGTTACGCTGACGATACACAGTTGTACATCTCCATGTCTCCTGAGGACACCAGGCCAATGGATGCACTTTTTAACTGCATTTTAGATCAAATCCTGGATGGCAGAAAACTTTCTCCAGCTTAACCAGGACAAAACTGAAGTTCTAGTCATCGGTCCTCAGGCCCAGAGAGAGAAACTTTTACCCAAACTACAGTCATTGTCTTTTAATCCTTCCTCACAGGTGAAGAACCTGGGCGTGATGTTTGACTCTGAGCTGACTTTAATTCCACACATTAAGAATATCACAAAGAGGTTTTTACATCTAAAGAACATAGCCAGAGTCCGCCCCATTCTCTCTCGGGCCAACACGGAGACGCTCATGCATGCTTTTATCACCAGTCGTATTGACTACTGTAATGCCCTGCTTTCTGGTCTTCCCAAAAAGAGTATCTCAGGTTTACAACTTTTACAAAATTCAGCAGCTCGTGTCCTGACGAAGACCAGGAGGCGGGACCACATTACACCGGTTTTAGAGTCGCTGCATTGGCTCCCCGTGTGTTTCAGGATCCATTTTAAAGTTCTTTTAATGGTTTTTAAATGTCTTAATGGTCTTGGTCCTTCTTATCTTTCAGAACTGATTTTACCATATGAGCCTTCGCGGTCCCTTCGCTCCTCCGGCAGGGGTCTCCTAGTTATTCCTAAAGTCAACAGAAAGACTCACGGCGAGGCGTCTTTCCAATACTATGGCCCTCGCCTCTGGAACGACCTGCCAGAGGAGCTCAGGACCTCAGAGAACGTTCATGTTTTTAAGAGCAGGCTCAAGACCCACCTTTTTAGTTTAGCTTTTAATTAATATTTACTTATATTAACCTTATTTACCGGTTTTAGTTCTATTATTTCTTTATTTTCCCTCTTTTATCCTGTGCTATTTCACGCACAGTTTTAGCTGTTTTTAATGTATCTCTTATTAAATATTTATTTTTTATTTATTTTATTCATTTATTTTTTATGTTCTCCTAGTGGTTCCTCTGAGGGAGCCCTCTGCCCCGGGAGTGCTGGTTGGCTGTGGCCGTGCGGGCGCTCTCCTGGGGGTGCCTGGATGGAGATAGGACATCTCTCCTACACCTCCTCCGGGCCCCTGAGTTGGCGCTCTGTGGCTGTGGCCGATGGGCTGCTCCTGGTGCAGACGCTCCTTGGATGATGTTTCCTCTTTCGGTCCATCTGTACCCAGCCTTACGTACTCAACCCTATGTCCATTTTTATTTAAGACTTTTAACTGCTGGCTGTCTGTACGTATATGTGTCTGTGTGTCTGTGTGTGCGGGTGGGGGGGTGGTGGGTGGTGGGGTTGTAGTTATTTATGTATATTTACTGGTGGGGACGATTTTTATTATTTTTAATGATTTTTAAGCACTGTAAAGCACTTTGTGTTACATCTTGTATGAAAAGCGCTCTATAAATAAAGTTTGATTTGATTTGAATTGATATCCCTCCAGGGAGCGATTTCGCCTCTTTCCAAAAAATCGTAAATATAATAGTAACTGAAACTGAAGGTTTTCTGATATGTGGTGGAGATCTGAATATCCGTTTGCCGCCAGAACTTGACAGTTCAAATAGAAAAGGTCCAGATTCAAATACTTTGCATAAGAAGGTGTGTGCTCTTTTTGAAGAGGTTGGTTTAATTGACATTTGGAGGGATCTTTTTCCTAGCAGGCGAGATTACTCTTATTATTCAGCGCCACACTCTCTCTACACGAGAATTGATTATTTTTTGACTTTTGCAAAAGACAAAGACAGAATTCAGACATGTAACATGGGGACAATAGATGTGAGTGATCACGCACCTGTGTATTTAACGGTGAATTTAGATTTGTGCCCCGAGATGATCACATGGAAGTTGAATTCGAGTATGCTTAAAGATGTAAATTTTAAGGAACAAATGAAAAAAGAAATACAACATTTCCTGGATATAAATGATAATGGAGAGGTCTCGCCTGCTATTCTATGGGATACACTAAAAGCCGTAATTAGAGGGAAAATTATTGCAATAGCCTCACACAAGAAAAAGATGAGGAATAAAAAAATGGAGGAATTACAAAATAAATTGAAAGAATTTGAAATTATACACAAACAATCTCTAACATTAAATGTACTTGATGATATTAAAAACACTAGAAATGAAATTAATTATCTAGCCATCCAAGATATAAAGAAAAAGTTAATGTTTCTGAAACAAAAGTACTATGAAAGTGGGTCAAAATCCATGAAAATATTAGCGTGGAAATTAAAAAAGAAAATAGCTGAAAATACAGTAACGAAAATTAAAGACCCAAAAGCGTTTGAAACGTTTTATAAATCATTATATTCCAAAGTCCCAGGAGGAAGTGATAACGAAATTGATTGTCTACTAAATTCATTGGATCTACCAAGTCTGACCGAAGAGCAGAACGCAAGGATGACTGCAGACATATCAGAAATGGAACTCAAAAAGGCCATTAGTAGATTGAAAACCAACAAGTCTCCAGGATCAGACGGATATACGGCTGAATGGTACAAAGAATTGAAGTCCGAATTGATCCCAGTATTACTCCCTACCCTGAATTGGGTTCTGAAAAACGCAAAAACACCTCCAAGTTGGAAAGAGGCAATTGTCACAGCAATACCAAAAGAGGGCAAAGACAAAACAGAGTGTGGATCATATAGACCGATATCAGTACTGAACATAGATTATAGATTATTCACTGCTATAATGGCCAGGCGAATGGAGGATTTTTTACCAATACTGATACATAACGATCAGACAGGCTTTATAAGAAACCGGCAGACACAAGACAATATACGCAGAACTCTACATATATTAGATTGTATACAAAAGAATAAAACTAAAGCAGTACTTATAAGTGTTGATGCTGAAAAAGCATTTGACTCGGTTAATTGGGACTTTCTCTACAGAACATTACACAAGTTTGGTCTACATGATACTGTTATTAATACTATTAAGGCGCTATATATAAAAAAACGGCTACAAGAATAAAACTTAATGGTTGCTTATCAAGTAGCTTCATTTTGGAAAGAGGTACACGGCAGGGTTGCCCGTTGTCTCCCCTTCTCTTTGCATTGTATCTAGAACCGTTGGCCCAAATGGTGAGACAAAATCCGCATATCAAGGGTATAACTGCGGGGAGGGGGGAGCACAAGCTAGCTTGCTATGCGGATGATATTTTGGTATATGTGGGACAACCAACAGACTCCCTTCCAAGACTAATGCGGCTATTTGAACAATACGGTCGGCTCTCTGGGTACAAGATAAATATGAGTAAAACCCAGACGCTCACATTCAATTACAACCCGCCATTGATGATAACTACAAAGTATCCTATGGTGTGGCAGGCTGAATCATTAAAATATTTAGGCATTAATATACCAAAAAATGTATCAAAAATTGTTGAACTTAATTATACTCCACTGAATAAAAAGATAAAAGAAGATCTGAAAAGGTGGAATTTAATTCCTTACTTCTCTCTATACTCGCGTATTGAGTCCATTAAAATGAATATCTTACCACGACTACTATATTTGTTCCAGACTTTACCAATACAAATTGATCAAATTCAGTTTAATGAAATGGACAAAATGCTATCGAGATATATATGGGAAACATACATGAAATACAGGTGAAACATACATGAAACACAGGTGAAACAGACACAGGGGAAACATACATGAAATACAGGTGAAACATACATGAAACACAGGTGAAACAGACACAGGTGAAACATACATGAAACACAGGTGAAACATGCATGAAACACAGGTGAAACAGACACAGGTGAAACATACATGAAACACAGGTGAAACATACATGAAACACAGGTGAAACATGCATGAAACACAGGTGAAACAGACACAGGTGAAACATACATGAAATACAGGTGAAACATACATGAAACACAGGTGAAACAGACACAGGTGAAACATACATGAAACACAGGTGAAACAGACACAGGTGAAACATACATGAAACACAGGTGAAACAGACACAGGTGAAACTTACAGTGAGGAAAATAAGTATTTGAACACCCTGCTATTTTGCAAGTTCTCCCACTTAGAAATCATGGAGGGTCTGAAATGGTCCTCGTAGGTGCATGTCCACTGTGAGAGACATGATCTACAAAAAAAAAATCCAGAAATCAATGTATGATTTTGTAACTATTTATTTGTGTGATACAGCTGCAAATAAGTATTTGAACACCTGAGAAAATCAATGTTAATATTTGGTACAGTCGCCTTTGTTTGCAATTACAGAGGTCAAACGTTTCCTGTAGTTCTTCACCAGGTTTGCACACACTGCAGGAGGGGTTTTGGCCCACTCCTCCACACAGATCTTCTCTAGATCAGTCAGGTTTCTGGGCTGGAGTTTGAGCTCCCTCCAAAGATTCTCTATTGGGTTTAGGTCTGGAGAACCTTGATCTGCTTCTTACAGAGCCACTCCTTGGTTCTCCTGGCTGTGCTTCGGGTCATTGTCATGTTGGAAGACCTCGACCCATCTTCAATGCTCTAACTGAGGGAAGATCTCGCAATACATGGCCCCGGTCATCCTCTCCTTAATACAGTGCAGTCGCCCTGTCCCATGTGCAGAAAAACACCCCCAAAGCATGATGCTACCACCCCCATGCTTCACAGTAGGGATGGTGTTCTTGGGATGGTTCTCATCATTCTTCTTCCTCCAAACACGTTTAGTGGAATTATCATCTGACCACATGACCTTCTCCCATGACTCCTCTGGATCATCCAGATGGTCCAAACTTCAGACGGGCCTTGACATGTGCTGGTTTAAGCAGGGGAACCTTCCGTGCCATGCATGATCTCAAACCATGACGTCCAAGTGTATTACCAACAGTAACCATGGAAACGGTGGTCCCAGCTCTTTCCAGGTCATGGACCTGCTCCTCCCGTGTAGTTCTGGGCTGATTTCTCACCTTTCTTAGGATCATGGAGACCCCACGAGGTGAGATCTTGCACGGAGCCCCAGTCCGAGGGAGATGGACAGTCATGTTTAGCTTCTTCCATTTTCTAAGGATTGCTCCAACAGTGGACCTTTCTTCACCAGCTGCTTGGCCATTTCCCCGTAGCCCTTTCCAACCTTGTGGAGGTGGACAAGTGTCTCCAGTGTCTTTGGACAGCTCTTTGGTCTGGGCCATGTTAGTAGTTGGAGTCTTACTGATTGTATGGGGTGGACAGGTGTCTTTATGCAGCGAACCACCTCAAACAGGTGCATCTACATTTAGGATCATAAATGGAGGTGGACATTTTAAAGGCACTAACAGGTCTTTGAGGGTCAGAATTTTAGCTGATAGACAGATGTTCAAATACTTATTTGCAGCTGTATCATACAAATACATAGTTAAAAAAATCATACATTGTGATTTCTGGATTTTTTTTTTTTAGATGATGTCTCTCACAGTGGACATGCACCTACGAGGACAATCTCAGACCCTCCATGATTTCTAAGTGGGAGAACTTGCAAAATAGCAGGGTGTTCAAATACTTATTTTCCTCACTGTATCTTCTCTTAGACTCGGTGCGGCTGGTCGGGGGGCGGAGCCTGTGTTCAGGATCTCTGCAGATCCAGGACCAGTCCTTGGCCCAGTCCTGGGCCGGGGTCTGTGAGGGGGCCTTGGACCGCCGCGGGGCAGAGGTGCTGTGCAGGGAGCTGGGCTGTGGGGCTCCTCTCCTCCAGGGGGCGCTCTCTCCTCTGGGGCAGACGTTCCACTGTGAGGGACACGAGTCTAAGCTGATGGACTGTCCCCGGACCAGGACCGGCCCAGAGACCTGCCCCACTCTCAACCTCACCTGCAAAGGTAAGGGGGCGGGGCCTGTAAGGGGCGGGGCCTGGAAAGGGTTGGTGCTCACCTGTGTTTGTGTCCAGAGCCGCTGAGGCTGGTGGGAGGGGCCAGTCGCTGTGAGGGGACGGTGGAGGCGGAGCTTAGAGGAGAGTGGAGACGAGTGACCCCCTTTAACCCCTGGGACCTGGAGGCGGCGACCGCCGTGTGTCGAGACCTGGACTGTGGATCTCCTGTTTCTACAGAAGTGAGACGAGGGTCTGAGAGTAAAGTGTGGGGCGTCCGCGCTGACTGTGTGAAGAAGAGCTCTTCTGTGAGGGACTGTCTCTACGATCGTGACTTATCTAAGTTCCTCCTCCAGGTTATTTGTTCAGGTTGGTTTAAATCCAGAGTTTCTTCTTCTCTTCCTCTCAGTTTGTGCTGGAGTGGATGGTTAGAGTCAAACATCAGATACTGGTCAGTATGAGTTCCTTCCTGTAAAGCTCTGTCTGAAGTTGTCCGTTTTCCCCTATGATAACTTTACACTCTACAAAGGCAAGTTCTTTCTCTTTGGCGTCGAGTAAATGTCATGCTGGGGTCACAGCGTTGGTGTGATCTGTAGAAGGTCCCACTTCCTTCTCTTTAATTCTGATCCAGTGGCTGGGTTTGTCTCCTGGGTCTGAGGCCAAGGCCTTCCTCTCCATGTCCTCCATGTAGAGGTTAGCCTGTAGAGGTTAGCATGTAGAGGTTATCATGTAGAGGTTAGCCATGTAGAGGTTAGCCATGTAGAGGTTAGCATGTAGAGGTTAGCCATGTAGAGGTTAGCCATGTAGAGGTTGGCCATGTAGAGGTTGGCCATGTAGAGGTTAGCCATGTAGAGGTTAGCCATGTAGAGGTTAGCATGTAGAGGTTAGCATGTAGAGGTTAGCCAAGTAGAGGTGAGCCATGTAGAGGTTAGCATGTAGAGGTTAGCCATGTAGAGGTTAGCCATGTAGAGGTTAGCCATGTAGAGGTTAGCCATGTAGAGGTTAGCCATGTAGAGGTTAGCATGTAGAGGTTAGCATGTAGAGGTTACCCATGTAGAGGTTAGCATGTAGAGGTTAGCCATGCAGAGGTTAGCATGTAGAGGTTAGCCATGCAGAGGTTAGCATGTAGAGGTTAGCATGTAGAGGTTAGCATGTAGAGGTTAGCCATGTAGAGGTTAGCATGTAGAGGTTAGCCATGTAGAGGTTAGCCATGTAGAGGTTAGCATGTAGAGGTTAGCCATGTAGAGGTTAGCATGTAGAGGTTAGCCATGCAGAGGTTAGCATGTAGAGGTTAGCCATGCAGAGGTTAGCATGTAGAGGTTAGCCATGTAGAGGTTAGCCATGCAGAGGTTAGCATGTAGAGGTTAGCATGTAGAGGTTAGCATGTAGAGGTTAGCATGTAGAGGTTAGCCACTATGGGTGAGACTGGAGAGCCCATGGCACAGCCGTGGATCTGTCTGTAGAAGCTGCCCCTGACCTGAAAGTATGTGGTGCTCAGACAGATCTCCAGAAGTTGGCAGATGTGGTCAGGAGTGAGCTGGGTCCTATCTGCTAGAGTGCTCTCCTCAGGCTCTTCCTCACCGCTGTGAAGCTGCTGAGGTCGGGACAGATGTAAACAGTGCTGTCACATCGTAAGACACCATGGTTTCATCTGTTTCCAGCTGCAGGTGTTTGATCTTCTCCACAAACTCCTTGGTGTTTTCCACATGGTGTTCTGTGTTGCCGACCAAGGGGGATAAGATGAACTTGAGGTGTTTCTCCAGATTATAGGTGATGGAGTAGATGCCACTCACGATGGGTCTGAGAGGAAAACCTTCCTTGTGTATTTTTGGCAGACCATAGATACAGAGAATGGACTCTCCCGGGTAAAGCTTGTAATACAGCTTTTGGTCAATTATTTCTTCTTTTAGTTTCTGAAGATGCTCTATAATGTTCTTCCTGTACCCGCTGGTAGGGTCTCTTCTCAGTCGCTCATACGTGTTTTCCTCAAAGAGCAGCTGCTTGACCTTGGTCTCGTAGTCAGCTGTGTTGAGGACAACTGTGCATCTACCTTTATCCGCTGGAAGGATGGTGATGCTCTCGTCCTTCTTCAAAGCTGCCAAAGCTCTTCTTTCCTCTCCAGAGATGTTGGAGGGAGGAGGTCTGGAGCTCTTGAGTGCTGCTGAGATTTTCAGTCGGAGGTCCCCTGCTTCAGGCTCAGTCATCCTGTTATTCCTAATGGCTGATTCTGCTGCTGTGATGACGTCCACTGTAGGAATGGATTTGGGTGTGATGGAAAAATTCAGCTCCTTGTAGAGCATGCTCTTCTCCGCCTGGGAGAGTTCCCTGAAGGAAGGTTTTCCTCTCAGACCCATCGTGAGTGGCATCAACTCCATCACCTATAATCTGGCGAAACACCTCAAGTTCATCTTATCCCCCTTGGTCGGCAACACAGAACACCATGTGGAAAACACCAAGGAGTTTGTGGAGAAGATCTGCAGCTGGAAACAGATGAAACCATGGTGTCTTACGATGTGACAGCACTGTTTACATCTGTCCCGACCTCAGCAGCTTCACAGCGGTGAGGAAGAGCCTGAGGAGAGCACTCTAGCTGATAGGACCATGTTCACTCCTGACCACATCTGCCAACTTCTGGAGATCTGTCTGAGCACCACATACTTTCAGTTCAGGGGCAGCTTCTACAGACAGATCCACGGCTGTGCCATGGGCTCTCCAGTCTCACCCATAGTGGCTAACCTCTACATGGCTAACCTCTACATGCTAACCTCTACATGCTAACCTCTACATGCTAAACTCTACATGCTAACCTCTACATGCTAAACTCTACATGCTAACCTCTACATGCTAACCTCTACATGCTAACCTCTACATGGCTAACCTCTACAGGCTAACCTCTACATGGCTAACCTCTACATGGCTAACCTCTACATGCTAACCTCTACATGGCTAACCTCTACATGCTAACCTCTACATGCTAACCTCTACATGGCTAACCTCTACATGCTAACCTCTACATGGCTAACCTCTACATGGCTAACCTCTACATGGCTAACCTCTACATGCTAACCTCTACATGGCTAACCTCTACATGCTAACCTCTACATGGCTAACCTCTACATGCTAACCTCTACATGGCTAACCTCTACATGCTAACCTCTACATGGCTAACCTCTACATGCTAACCTCTACATGGCTAACCTCTACATGGCTAACCTCTACATGCTAACCTCTACATGGCTAACCTCTACATGGCTAACCTCTACATGCTAACCTCTACATGGCTAACCTCTACATGCTAACCTCTACATGGCTAACCTCTACATGCTAACCTCTGTATGGCTAACCTCTACATGCTAACCTCTACATGGCTAACCTCTACATGGCTAACCTCTACATGCTAACCTCTACATGGCTAACCTCTACATGCTAACCTCTACATGGCTAACCTCTGCATGGCTAACCTCTGCATGGCTAACCTCTGCATGGCTTACCTCTACATGCTAACATCTACATGCTAACCTCTACATGGCTAACCTCTACATGCTAACCTCTACATGCTAACCTCTACATGACTAACCTCTACATGCTAACCTCTGCATGGCTAACCTCTACATGCTAACCTCTGCATGGCTAACCTCTACATGCTAACCTCTTCATGGCTAACCTCTACATGCTAACCTCTACATGCTAACCTCTACAGGCTAACCTCTACATGCTAACCTCTACATGCTAACCTCTGCATGGCTATTCTCTGCATGGCTAACCTCTACATGGCTAACCTCTACATGGCTAACCTCTACATGCTAACCTCTACATGGCTAACCTCTACATGGCTAACCTCTACATGCTAACCTCTACGTGGCTCACCTCTACATGGCTAACCTCTACATGGCTAACCTCTACATGGCTAACCTCTACATGGCTCACCTCTACATGGCTAACCTCTACATGGCTAACCTCTACATGCTAACCTCCACATGGCTAACCTCTACATGCTAACCTCTACATGCTAACCTCTACATGCTAACCTCCACATGGCTAACCTCTACATGCTAACCTCTACATGGCTAACCTCTACATGGCTAACCTCTACATGGCTAACCTCTACATGCTAACCTCTACATGCTAACCTCTACATGGCTAACCTCTACATGGCTAACCTCTACATGCTAAACTCTACATGCTAACCTCTGCATGGCTATTCTCTGCATGGCTAACCTCTACATGGCTAACCTCTACATGGCTAACCTCTACACGCTAACCTCTACATGCTAACCTCTACATGCTAACCTCTACATGGCTAACCTCTACATGCTAACCTCTACATGGCTAACCTCTACATGGCTAACCTCTACATGCTAACCTCTACATGCTAACCTCTACATGCTAACCTCTGCATGTAGAGGTTAGCATGGCCTCAGACCCAGGAGACAAACCCAGCCACTGGATCAGAATTAAAGAGAAGGAAGTGGGACCTTCTACAGATCACACCAACGCTGTGACCCCAGCATGACATTTACTCGACGCCAAAGAGAAAGAACTTGCCTTTGTAGAGTGTAAAGTTATCATAGGGGAAAACGGACAACTTCAGACAGAGCTTTACAGGAAGGAACTCATACTGACCAGTGTCTGATGTTTGACTCTAACCATCCACTCCAGCACAAACTAGGGGTCATCATGACGCTCAGACATGGAGCTAAAGAGGTGCTACCAGTGCAGAAGGAAAGAGGAGCAACATGTCCAGAGAGCCCTCTCAGACTGTGGCTCCTCCCTGGTCCTTCACTAAAGCACAAAGGGCAAGAAGACCCAAAGAACCAGACCGACTCCAGAGCCCAGAAGAACCAGACAGACTCCAGAGCCCAGAAGAACCAGACCGACTCCAGAGCCCAGAAGAACGGGAGGTAGTGCCGTATGTAGCCGGGGTCTCAGAGGAACTTCAGAGGATCTTCAGGCAGCACAGGATTCCAGTGAACCACAAACCGGTGAACACACGGAGACAAACATGAGTTCATCCCAAAGACAAAACTCCGAGCCACAAACAAAACAATGTGGTTTATTCAATCCAATGCAAAGAAGAAGAATGCAAACAACATTATATTGGAGAAACAAAACAAGTTTTACAGAAGAGACTTTATCAACACCGAAGAGAAAGCACAAGTGGCCCTCAGTCGGCGGTGCACCTCCACCTCAAAGCCTCCAACCACTCCTTTGAGGACGAGGAGGTCAACATTTAGCTAAAGAAGAACGTTGGTTTGAAAGAGGAGTTAAAGAAAAAAAACCCCTCCATGAACTGGAATGGCCTCAGATTTAATCTCCCGTCACTTTACTCCAATCTCCTTCAGGAGAAACCGACAGGGCGGGGCCAGTCCAAGGAGACGGCCCCTCAGCCAACAACAGAACAATAGGCAGGTAATTAGCAGTGATCATCTATGAATAGTACAGGACTGACCGATACTGAGGTGAGCAGATCGTTACAGACGCTCTACTTCAAAGGTGTTTACCCACAGGTGAGAGTAGCTGTGATTAGAGGGGAGGAGCCAACCCTAACTCCTCCCCGTTGGTCTATATATTCAGCTGCGTCCATAGTGGGCCCTTTGTCGCTGACGAAGCCTTTTGGATGAGAGGCGAAACGTTCGAAGACTTCAACGACTGAGCACAGAAGATGAATCACGTACCTTCATTTATATAAAATATCTGTATTTCCTGTGTGTCCTGAGTGTTTCTGAGCTGAGAGTCACCAGTGAGGTCCTCCTTTGTGAGATAATAAAGGCTTATCTTCTCTTAGACTCGG
Source organism: Proterorhinus semilunaris (assembly GCA_021464625.1). NCBI lineage: Eukaryota > Metazoa > Chordata > Actinopteri > Gobiiformes > Gobiidae > Proterorhinus > Proterorhinus semilunaris. The sequence continues at coordinate 221,077 of JAJBBP010000026.1, read as the reverse complement.
TGCGGCTGGTCGGGGGGCGGAGCCTGTGTTCAGGGTCTCTGCAGATCCAGGACCAGTCCTTGGCCCAGTCCTGGGACGGGGTCTGTGAGGGGGCCTTGGACCGTCGCGGGGCAGAGGTGCTGTGCAGGGAGCTGGGCTGTGGGGCTCCTCTCCTCCAGGGGGCGCTCTCTCCTCTGGGGCAGACGTTCCACTGTGAGGGCCACGAGTCTAAGCTGATGGACTGTCCCCGGACCAGGACCGGCCCAGAGACCTGCCCCACTCTCAACCTCACCTGCAAAGGTAAGGGGGTGGGGCCAGGGGCGGGGCCTGGAGAGGGGCGGGGCTCACCTGTGTTTGTTTCCAGAGCCGCTGAGGCTGGTGGGAGGGGCCAGTCGCTGTGAGGGGACGATGGAGGCGGAGCTCGGAGGAGAGTGGAGACGAGTGACCCCCTTTAACCCCTGGGACCTGGAGGCGGCGACCGCCGTGTGTCGAGACCTGGACTGTGGATCTCCTGTTTCTACAGAAGAGAGACGAGGGTCTGAGAGTAAAGTGTGGAGGGTCATCACTGCCTGTGTGAAGGAGAGCTCTTCTGTGAGGGACTGTCTCTACGCTGACTCATCTGACCTCAGCTTCCTCCAGGTTACTTGTTCAGGTTGGTTTAAATCCAGAGTTTCTTCTTCTTCTTTTCCAGGATTGCAAAGTCGGTGTTACATTTTCTTTCCATATTTTGGTAATTTGTTTAATAGCCGTTATTCTCATGATATTGAACAATGGGATATCTAAGCTTCGAATTTTATCCATAATGTCTAGACCCAATAGGTGTTTGATTTCCAAATGTCCTCTTATGCGTAGTAGTGTTTTTATCGCACATTTTACTTTTCCCCAGAATGGTAAAACAACGGGACAGGCAAAAAACATAAGGGTAAGATTTGCCCTTTGTTCCCCACACCTTCTCCAACATTCGGTCTCCCCTGTGGGTGAATATTTTCCACTCTGTACTGGGCTGATAAAAAACCTGACACACACTTTCCAGGCAAATTCACGACAACATTTTGAGTAACTTTAACGTTTCCTTTTACACATTGATCCCAATCTTCTTGTTCTATTTTAATATTCATTTCTTCCTCCCATTTACATTTAGCCTTGTTTTCCACTATCATATATTCTTGTAATAATTCATACAATTCACAAATCTTTCCTTTATTTTTATTAACAAGCTATTGTATTAATTTATTCTTGTTGTGTTTCAAATGTTTCATTAAATATCTTATTTGCAAGTATTTAAAGAAATGCTTCTTATCAATGTTAAATGTAGATGCAATCATTTCAAAGGAGTCTATAGTATTGTTTGTTACCATCTGAGTGTATGTTATCAGCCCTTTATCTGCCCAAACCTCAAGGCTTTTATCCAACTTATTTGCCATGAGATCTGGATCGTGTCTCATTTCTCTAAGCATAACCAATCCATTATCAATTTGTGTTACTCTACAAATATTTTTCCGGCTTTTTAATGTACTTAAGACACAAAAGTTCTGTCCCTGATGTTTTTTCCTTTGAGATTTTTCCAGAAAGGGAAGTGTTCTTAAAGATGTATCTACCAACGCCCTTTCAATATTAATCCACTTTGGTTCACTTTTTGTAATTATCACTTTTATAATTATGAGTATTTGGGTTGCATAGACGTAATTCTGTAAATTTGGTAATTCTAATCCCCCCTCCTCTTTGGGTTTTAACAGGAGTTTACATTTAATTCTATGCTTTCTGTTGTTCCAAATAAAGTCTGCAATCATCCTGTTCCAAGAGTAAAAATTAGTTCTTGACAATGATATCGGTATTGCTTGAAATAAAAATAAGTACTGGGGTATCATCATTTTAATTATTTAAATTCTACTTAGTATTCCCAGTGAAAATAGTTTCCATCTATTCATGTCCATTCTTAACTTTTTTTCCAGTGTACCATAATTCAACTCAAAGAGGTCCCCTGTACACTCCTAAATATTTTACTTTTGACGCTTCCCAGTTGAATTTATACTTGTCCTTCAGAGCTTGACAAATGGGATTACCTATTGTCAACGATTCACATTTACTTTCATTGAGTTTAAATCCAGATAGTGCACTAAATTCTTTAATGGTGTCCATTAATTTTGGAGTCTTCAGGTTTCGTGAGGTAAATTATGATATCATCAGCGTTTAACGCTAGTTTATGAACCTCACTCCCAATCTGAATTCCTATTATGCTTTCATTTTGTCTAATTGCTGCTGCGAGCACTTCTATATACATTACAAATAATAACGATGAGAGAGGATCTCCTTGTCGAGTTCCTCTTTGGATTGTGAACCGTCTCGATAGCGTTCCATTTGTCTTCACTCTGGAGGTAGGATTACTGTATAGTGCCTGTATCCATGACTTCCATTTGGGCCCCGAAGCGTTCCAACATTTCAAACAAAAAAGGCCAACTCACTAAATCAAAAGCCTTCTCGGCATCAATAGAGCTCCGGACCCCACGTGACCAGTTCTGTTTACGACGCCATTTTGGCAGTAGACACCTAGCGTCAAGAAGAGGTAACGAGGAGAATGGACTGCAGCAGTCAACTTTCAGACAGCGATAAACAGCGATACGTCAATAACTTAACAGACTACAAATTAGTGATCCATATTTAGCTCCTGGTGTGCCTTTTAAAACAATAGAGCAGGTGGCAGGCGGCGTGGGACTCCCTAATCTACAATATCCTGATATAAACAATTACTTAATCAACTTTCCTTCACACTACACCGGAGACGCGCTGAAGGCCTACAAAAGTCTGGAGGGATTCAAGTAGACTCAATCGGGATTTGTGGCCGAGGTTTTGCTGTGGAGTTTACCTCAAAAAGACTTGTTTATCGTCCCTGCGGTAAGTAGCCGTAGCTTTAAGCTAGCATAAACTGCGCTTTTCATATTACGCTGCCCACAAATATAACGAACTACAAACGCTTTTACAATTGAACTCTTTAGTGCCTCTTTCACATCTAAAACAGTTAGTATTCCATATGTATAAAGAAAATTGTGCTTGTTTTAATTGATACTTGTAAAAAGGTCTATTGTAAATATTGTATTGTTATTCACTGTTATGAAACAGGGCGCTCATGAAAAAGAGTGTCTCGTACTCTCATTGGGCCTTCCCTGTATAAATAAAGATTAAAAAAAAAAAAAAAAAACTGGGCTGTAAGCGAGTGGCAGAAAAAGCGACAGTTTTACCGCTGATTTGTGTTACAGGTAAATCATTCACAAAGATTAAATGACCCCTCCCTGAGACCATGGGCAGTGGTCAGAAGAGATGGCGTAGGGCTAGGTGCTCATTGTAATTGTACGGCAGGCCAGGGCGAGTGCTGCTCTCATGTGTCCGCCACGCTGTTCAGATTATGGCAGCATAACTAAGAAAGAGAGGAAGAAACAACAGTGACATCCAAAAAGTGTAAATGGGACAGACCAAGTGAAACTGCTATGAAGAAGGTGGAGTACCTGCAGGGAAAGGATATTGTGTTCAATAACACACAGGGGTCTAAAAAGCAGAGCAAGACCCAAATGCCCTCTGTTAACCCCAAAGCCATCCCACCACTGACCCCAAGTGAGCAATCCCTGCTCTACAACAGCCTGTCTCAGTGTTGTGCAAAAGATGGTAGTCCTGTCTCTTGTACAGGAGCATTCAGAATCATATGTGCCCAAAACAGTAAGCTTGGATCTGCCAGAACCCTCACAAGCTTATATGAGAAAGAAATGAGAGATGTGAGTAGAGATGAGCTTCAGGAAAGAGTGGATCGTTTGTTTGAGCAGTTGTCAGTGAGTAAAGAGCAGGTGAGGTAGTTTTGTTATCTGTATTTACATAGTGATAATCATATGTGTTATGATTTATTTAGTGATGACTTTTTTGTATTTTCAGAGTGAAATTGTTGAGAAGGAGACACAAGATCAGTCAAAGTCAAAAATTTGGTTTGAACAGAGAGCAGGTAGAAATCTAAGTTACCTATGTAACTATAGTTCTACGAACACCTTTCGTAGAACTATAGTTACATAGGTAACTTAGATTTCTACTTCAATGGTATGCTTGCCCTTAGGCTGCGCTATTGCATAAAGCAACGCGCAGCCGTGGCCGACCAATGTACTCCCAGCAGGCATGGACTCGCATGATTGGAGCGGGCCCGGGGCAACGCCATGCGTCCCAGGGAGCGTTGCCGCTCCCTGGGTAGCAGGGGCCCACGGGCAGAGTAAGGGGCAACCAATAGCCGTTAACAACGCCAGCGGTTCTCACCCAGACACAAACTAATGGGGGACGTCCGCACTAGCCACCTCTCCCAAGAGCGCTAGTGCGGACTCCACCCTTGATAACGAGGGTGCCCAAAGCCACCTCTCCCAAGAGCGCCGATCACCCGAAAAATAAGAGTGTACGTCCAGTTCGGCCAGGCCGCCTCTCCCAAGAGCGCCTGAAGCACCGAACCAAACCAAACCAGGTCATCCCTTCCCGGACCCACCCTGGGCTCGGGGGGGGATTCACGACCGTCCACCATCCAAAACAACGTGGGCAACTGAACCCGCAGCAACGTCCTGCAGATAAGACTGCACAAACGTCGAAGAGGACGACCAAGAGGCTGCCATGCAGACCTCCTCAATCGAAGCGCCACGGAGTAGTGCTGTAGAGGCCGCCACTCCACGTGTGGAGTGAGCCCTGACCGCTGCCGGCGGAGGGAGTCCTTGTGCCTCATATGCAGCGCGGATGGCGAGGCATATCCAGTGGGCCAAACGTTGAGAGGACAATGGGGCACCCTTGTTCCTTACCCCAAAGCCCACGAACAACTGATCGGAGCGTCTGACATTGGCAGTCCGTTCAAGATAGTGACGTACCGCCCTGATCGGGCAAAGGCGGTGTCGTCGTTCATCCCCCACCGACGCATGCGGAGGGGGAAAGAAGGGTCTAATTCTGATCACCCTCGACCTGAAGGCGGATGTAATGACCTTCGGCTGAAAGGCCGGGTTGGGCCAGAGTTCCTCCTTTGTGAGATCAATAAAGGCTTATCTTCTCTTAGACTGTGACCTCAGACTGTGACCTCATGTGTGTGACCTCAGACTGTGACCTCATGTGTGTACCTCAGACTGTGACCTCATGTGTGTACCCTCAGACTGTGACCTCATGTGTGACCTTAGACTGTGACCTCATGTGTGACCTCAGACTGTGACCTCATGTGTGTGCCCTCAGACTGTGACCTCATGTGTGCCCTCAGACTGTGACCTCATGTGTGTGCCTCAGACTGTGACCTCAGACTGTGACCTCAGACTGTGCCCTCAGACTGTGACCTCATGTGTGACCTCAGACTGTGACCTCATGTGTGTGCCCTCAGACTGTGACCTCATGTGTGACCTCAGACTGTGACCTCATGTGTGTACCTCAGACTGTGACCTCATGTGTGTGCCCTCAGACTGTGACCTCATGTGTACCCTCAGACTGTGACCTCATGTGTGTGCCTCAGACTGTGACCTCAGACTGTGACCTCATGTGTGTACCCTCAGACTGTGACCTCATGTGTGACCTCAGACTGTGACCTCATGTGTGACCTCAGACTGTGACCTCATGTGTGTGCCCTCAGACTGTGACCTCATGTGTGACCTCAGACTGTGACCTCATGTGTGTACCTCAGACGGTGACCTCATGTGTGTACCCTCAGACTGTGACCTCATGTGTGTACCTCAGACTGTGACCTCATGTGTGTACCTCAGACGGTGACCTCATGTGTGTACCCTCAGACTGTGACCTCATGTGTGACCTCAGACTGTGACCTCATGTGTGTACCCTCAGACTGTGACCTCATGTGTGCCCTCAGACTGTGACCTTATGTGTACCCTCAGACTGTGACCTCATGTGTGTACCCTCAGACTGTGACCTCATGTGTGTGCCCTCAGACTGTGACCTCATGTGTGTACCTCAGACGGTGACCTCATGTGTGTACCCTCAGACTGTGACCTCATGTGTGCCCTCAGACTGTGACCTTATGTGTACCCTCAGACTGTGACCTCATGTGTGTACCCTCAGACTGTGACCTCATGTGTGAGCCCTCAGACTGTGACCTCATGTGTGACCTCAGACTGTGACCTCATGTGTGTACCCTCAGACTGTGACCTCATGTGTGTGCCCTCAGACTGTGACCTCATGTGTGTACCCTCAGACTGTGACCTCATGTGTGTGCCTCAGACTGTGACCTCATGTGTACCCTCAGACTGTGACCTCATGTGTACCCTCAGACTGTGACCTCATGTGTGTACCCTCAGACTGTGACCTCATGTGTGTGCCTCAGACTGTGACCTCATGTGTGTACCTCAGACTGTGACCTCATGTGTACCCTCAGACTGTGACCTCATGTGTGTACCTCAGACTGTGACCTCATGTGTACCCTCAGACTGTGACCTCATGTGTACCCTCAGACTGTGACCTCATGTGTGTACCCTCAGACTGTGACCTCATGTGTGTGCCTCAGACTGTGACCTCATGTGTGTGCCTCAGACTGTGACCTCATGTGTGACCTCAGACTGTGACCTCATGTGTGTACCCTCAGACTGTGACCTCATGTGTGTACCTCAGACGGTGACCTCATGTGTGTACCCTCAGACTGTGACCTCATGTGTGTACCTCAGACTGTGACCTCATGTGTGTGCCTCAGACTGTGACCTCATGTGTGCCCTCAGACTGTGACCTTATGTGTACCCTCAGACTGTGACCTCATGTGTGTACCCTCAGACTGTGACCTCATGTGTGAGCCCTCAGACTGTGACCTCATGTGTGACCTCAGACTGTGACCTCATGTGTGTACCCTCAGACTGTGACCTCATGTGTGTACCCTCAGACTGTGACCTCATGTGTGACCTCAGACTGTGACCTCATGTGTACCCTCAGACTGTGACCTCATGTGTGAGCCCTCAGACTGTGACCTCATGTGTGTACCCTCAGACTGTGACCTCATGTGTGTGCCTCAGACTGTGACCTCATGTGTGTACCTCAGACTGTGACCTCATGTGTGTGCCCTCAGACTGTGACCTCATGTGTGTGCCCTCAGACTGTGACCTCATGTGTGTGCCCTCAGACTGTGACCTCATGTGTGTACCCTCAGACTGTGACCTCATGTGTACCCTCAGACTGTGACCTCATGTGTGTACCCTCAGACTGTGACCTCATGTGTGACCTCAGACTGTGACCTCATGTGTGTGACCTCATGTGTGCCCTCAGACTGTGACCTCATGTGTGTGCCCTCAGACTGTGACCTCATGTGTGCCCTCAGACTGTGACCTCATGTGTGTGCCCTCAGACTGTGACCTCATGTGTGTGCCCTCAAACTGTGACCTCATGTGTGACCTCAGACTGTGACCTCATGTGTGACCTCAGACTGTGACCTCATGTGTGTGACCTCATGTGTGCCCTCAGACTGTGACCTCATGTGTGTGCCCTCAGACTGTGACCTCATGTGTGCCCTCAGACTGTGACCTCATGTGTGTGCCCTCAGACTGTGACCTCATGTGTGTGCCCTCAAACTGTGACCTCATGTGTGACCTCAGACTGTGACCTCATGTGTGACCTCAGACTGTGACCTCATGTGTGTGACCTCATGTGTGCCCTCAGACTGTGACCTCATGTGTGTGCCCTCAGACTGTGACCTCATGTATGTACCCTCAGACTGTGACCTCATGTGTGCCCTCAGACTGTGACCTCATGTGTGACCTCAGACTGTGACCTCATGTGTGTGCCCTCAGACTGTGACCTCATGTGTGACCTCAGACTGTGACCTCATGTGTGTACCCTCAGACTGTGACCTCATGTGTGTACCCTCAGACTGTGACCTCATGTGTGTGCCCTCAGACTGTGACCTCATGTGTACCCTCAGACTGTGACCTCATGTGTGTGCCCTCAGACTGTGACCTCATGTGTGACCTCAGACTGTGACTTCATGTGTGACCTCAGACTGTGACCTCATGTGTGTGCCCTCAGACTGTGACCTCATGTGTGTACCTCAGACTGTGACCTCATGTGTGTGCCCTCAGACTGTGACCTCATGTGTGTACCTCAGACTGTGACCTCATGTGTGACCTCAGACTGTGACCTCATGTGTGTGACCTCAGACTGTGACCTCATGTGTGCCCTCAGACTGTGACCTCATGTGTGACCTCAGACTGTGACCTCATGTGTGTACCCTCAGACTGTGACCTCATGTGTGACCTCAGACTGTGACCTCATGTGTGTACCCTCAGACTGTGACCTCATGTGTGTACCTCAGACTGTGACCTCATGTGTGACCTCAGACTGTGACCTCATGTGTGTGCCCTCAGACTGTGACCTCATGTGTGTACCTCAGACTGTGACCTCATGTGTGACCTCAGACTGTGACCTCATGTGTGACCTCAGACTGTGACCTCATGTGTGTACCTCAGACTGTGACCTCATGTGTGTGCCCTCAGACTGTGACCTCATGTGTGACCTCAGACTGTGACCTCATGTGTGTGACCTCAGACTGTGACCTCATGTGTGTGCCCTCAGACTGTGACCTCATGTGTGACCTCAGACTGTGACCTCATGTGTGACCTCAGACTGTGACCTCATGTGTGTGACCTCAGACTGTGACCTCATGTGTGTACCTCAGACTGTGACCTCATGTGTGACCTCAGACTGTGACCTCATTTGTGTGCCCTCAGACTCGGTGCGGCTGGTCGGGGGGCGGAGCCTGTGTTCAGGATCTCTGCAGATCCAGGACCAGTCCTTGGCCCAGTCCTGGGCCGGGGTCTGTGAGGGGGCCTTGGACCGTCGCGGGGCAGAGGTGCTGTGCAGGGAGCTGGGCTGTGGGGCTCCTCTCCTCCAGGGGGCGCTCTCTTCTCTGGGGCAGACGTTCCACTGTAAGGGAAACGAGTCTAAGCTGATGGACTGTCCCCGGACCAGGACCGGCCCAGAGACCTGCCCCACTCTCAACCTCACCTGCAAAGGTAAGGGGGCGGGGCCTGGAGAGGGGCGGGGCTCACCTGTGTTTGTGTCCAGAGCCGCTGAGGCTGGTGGGAGGGGCCAGTCGCTGTGAGGGGACGGTGGAGGCGGAGCTCAGAGGAGAGTGGAGACGAGTGACGATCTATGACCCCTGGGACCTGGAGGCGGCGACCGCCGTGTGTCGAGACCTGGACTGTGGATCTCCTGTTTCTGCAGAAGTGAGACGAGGGTCTGAGAGTAAAGTGTGGAGGGTCATCACTGACTGTGTGAAGAAGAGCTCTTCTGTGAGGGACTGTCTCCACGATGGCTCATCTTCTTTCCTCTTCCAAGTTATTTGTTCAGGTTGGTTTAAATCCAGAGTTTCTTCTTCTCACAATATCTGCTCAGAGTCAGTTCATTGAATGTGGTGCTGCCCCCTAGAGGAGGACACAGATAATGCTCTGCTCCCATTGGCCGAGGCGGGAGTACTCAGTTACTTTTACTCAAGTACTTTATGTAACTGTTTCCACTAACTACACATAGAGTATCACTCAGACTGTAGTACTGTATCGTGTAAGTATACAGTGCCTTGCGAAAGGCGAAACATCTCCAGGTGTTAGAACGGCCAAGTCAAAGTCCAGACCTGAATCCAATCGAGAATCTGTGGAAAGAACTGAAAACTGCTGTTCACAAACGCTGTCCATCCAACTTCCCTGAGCTCCAGCTGTTTTGCAAATATTTCAGTCTCTCAATGTGAAAACTGAGGACTTACAGCAGTAATCGCAGCACAAGGTGGCGCTACAGAGTATTCACTTAAGGGCTGAATCATTTTGCACGCCCAATTTTTCCGTTTTTTATTTGTTAAAAATGTTTGTTCGTTTCCCTTCATGATTGTGTCCCACTTGTTGTTAGTTCTTCACAAAAAATTACAGTTTTATATCTTTATGTTTGAAGCCTGAAATGTGACAAAAGGTCAAAGTTCAAGGGGGCCAAATACTTTCACAGGTACTGTATACCAGAAACTCCACATCCTCCACTGATCACCAATGAAACTACAGGTCAACCAGAAACACAGCGACTGTCTTCACCACTGACTCAGTCCACAGGAGGATCTGAACAACACTATTTTCATTTAGTCCAAAATCCAAATGTCCAACGTTCTACTGTCTGTCCATGTCCTCGTCCTCAGACACGTCCTCTGTAAATATATGACCAGAGATTTGTTTAGTTTGTGACATTACGCTCTATATTTGACAGAACTTTCCACTGCATTGTTCTGGACGTCCTGCTCCAGGCCACAGCATCTACAATGTTCAGAACCTGAAGCTCTGGCTCAGGTTTCTCTGTCACAAACGTCTAAGGCTGAAACGACGCGTCGACGTAGTCGACGTCATCGATTACGTAAATACGTCGACGCAGTTTTTGTGCGTCGACGCGTCGCTTGTTTACATCATGGCGGCGCGCGATGCGAGCGAGGGGAAAAAGGCACGCCAAAAGTAATCAAAAGTGTGGGAGTATTTCCAGAAACGGCCAAATAATGTTGTTTATGCACACTGTGTCGAGCGGAAATGGCCTACCACAGCAGCACAACGGCTATGAACGAACATTTAAAACGAAAACACCCGACAGCGTTCATGCCATCAACCAGTCAATCGGCCGCGTGAGTAATTTTCATTACACAAAAACATTAATGTATTATTTGTATCTGCGTTGTAAATTCATAAACTAAAGCACTGTTCCGCTCTGAGAGGAGTCAAAAACGCGCGTGTCTAATGCTACATAACGTTACGTTAGTTGTGTAACTAACTAAACTACCTTTGTACAACATTAACAGTTATGTACAAACGAACAATTAACTTTAATCATACAATCATTGTTGTGTGCTGGTTATTTATTTTTTATTTTGCGCATTTTAAAGCAAATAAGCAATACTTTTACTTTTATTCAAATGTTTACAGTGAGTGTTCCAGAAATTACACATTTTATAGGCTACTGAGTTGCACATTGAGCCATAATTTTATTTGGTTAAATAAAAGCCATGCCATTTGAAAATACTGGCCTACGTCAATTTTTTCCCCTTCATTTTAAATGAAAAAATAATCGGTAAAAGGAAAAATAATCTATAGATTAATCGAAAAAATAATCTATAGATTAATCGATTAATCGAAAAAATAATCTATAGATTAATCGATAGAAAAATAATCGTTAGCTGCAGCCTTACAAACGTCCTTCACCGTCAGAGAAACTTCTGTAAACGATGAAGAGTTTCTGGTTAATGTGACCTCTGCTCCTCAGATCTGCTGAACGTCCCGGAGGTGTCTGTGTCTGAGGGGGTGTGGGCTCCGCGGGCAGAGGGCGAGCTCTGGGGGCCGCGGGCACAGGAGGGTGACTGGGCGTCGCCGGGAGAGGGCGGGGTCTGGGTGCAGATGGGGGCACATTTCCGGGTCAAATGCTCCGTGGAGCCGCAGTACCCGGGAGGCTCCTTCCAGCTGCTCTCCCCCACCCTCAACCTCACCCTGCCCGCCCTCAATCACTCTGCCCACTTCCTGTTTACTGACGTAGGCCCCGCCCACAAAGGGAACTACACCTGTGTTTACCTCCTGGAGGTGTTCAACCACAACTTCACCTCCAGCAGCTCCACCTACATCCACCCAGGAGGTAAGGCCACAGAGGAACTACACCTGTGTTTAAACAGCTCCACCTACATCCACCCAGGAGGTAAGGCCACAGAGGAACTACACCTGTGTTTAAACAGCTCCACCTACATCCACCCAGGAGGTAAGACCACAGAGGAACTACACCTGTGTTTAAACAGCTCCACCTACATCCACCCAGGAGGTAAGACCACAGAGGAACCACACCTGTGTTTAAACAGCTCCACCTACATCCACCCAGGAGGTAAGGCCACAGAGGAACCACACCTGTGTTTAAACAGCTCCACCTACATCTACCCAGGAGGTAAGACCACAGAGGAACTACACCTGTGTTTAAACAGCTCCATCTACATCCACCCAGGAGGTAAGGCCACAGAGGAACTACACCTGTGTTTAAACAGCTCCACCTACATCCACCCAGGAGGTAAGGCCACAGAGGAACTACACCTGTGTTTAAACAGCTCCACCTACATCCACCCAGGAGGTAAGACCACAGAGGAACTACACCTGTGTTTAAACAGCTCCACCTACATCCACCCAGGAGGTAAGGCCACAGAGGAACCACACCTGTGTTTAAACAGCTCCACCTACATCCACCCAGGAGGTAAGACCACAGAGGAACTACACCTGTGTTTAAACAGCTCCACCTACATCCACCCAGGAGGTAAGGCCACAGAGGAACTACACCTGTGTTTAAACAGCTCCACCTACATCCACCCAGGAGGTAAGACCACAGAGGAACTACACCTGTGTTTAAACAGCTCCACCTACATCCACCCAGGAGGTAAGGCTACACATGTGCTGGGTATTGACTAGCTCGGGCAGGTGTATGTGTGTTGGGGGGTCTGGGGGGGGGATAAACCAGGCTCACTCTAGCCTGGTCCGGCCCGGGCTAAGAGCAGACTGAGCACAAGCTAAGTTTCTTCTTCGTAAAATCCAACACCAATGGGCAACGTAAAGGAGACTGCTAAGAGACTGGTGAGAGACTGGTGAGAGACTGGTGAGAGACTGGTGAGAGACTGTTGAGAGACTGGTGAGAGACTGGTGAGAGACTGGTGAGAGACTGATGGGAGACTGGTGAGAGACTGGTGAGCTCACCATCCTCTCACGAGCTGTTCACGAGCCTCTCACCAACCGCACAAGAAAACTTGCATCTAGTAAACTTGAGTCTGGTCTTTGAGTCTGGTCTTTGAGTCTGGTCTTTGAGTCTGGTCTTTGAGTCTGGTCTTTGAGTCTGGTCTCGGATGTGTGTTCCTCTGCTGCAGCGCCCCCCAGAGGTGTCCCAGTGACAGTGCGTCCGTCTGAAGCCACAGGAAGCTCAGGGACAGTTACAGTCACCTCGTCTCTGGTCCTTGATCTCTGTCCTGTGTCTGTCCACAGCAGACCCTCCACAGACCTCAGCAGACCCTCCACAGACCACAAGAGAACCTCCACAGACCACAGGAGAACCTCCACAGACCACAGGAGAACCTCCACAGACCCTGACCCTGGTCCTGGTCCTTGTCAGTGTGGCCCTCATCACCACGGCAACCATTCTGGTCATCTGCTGCAAGAGACGCGCTCGCACCGGCAAGTATCTCAGTGTCCAAATGTCCTAAACGTCTGGGACAGATCCACACGACTGAATATCTCAGATATTCATTCACTATTTTATTCATTCACTATTGTATTCATTCACTATTTTATTCATTCACTATTTTATTTATCACTATTTTATTCATTCACTATTTTATTCATTCACTATTTTATTCATTCACTATTTTATTTATCACTATTTTATTAATCACTATTTTATTCATTCACTATTTTATTCATTCACTATTTTATTCATTCACTATTTTATTCATTCACTATTTTATTTATCACTATTTTATTCATTCACTATTTTATTCATTCACTATTTTATTTATCACTATTTTATTTATCACTATTTTATTTATCACTATTTTATTCATTCACTATTTTATTTATTCACTATTTTATTCATTCACTATTTTATTCATTCACTATTTTATTTATCACTATTTTATTCATCACTATTTTATTCATTCACTATTTTATTTATCACTATTTTATTCATTCACTATTTTATTTATCACTATTTTATTCATTCACTATTTTATTCATTCACTATTTTATTCATTCACTATTTTATTCATTCACTATTTTATTCATCACTATTTTATTCATTCACTATTTTATTCATTCACTATTTTATTTATCACTATTTTATTCATTCACTATTTTATTCATTCACTATTTTATTTATCACTATTTTATTCATTCACTATTTTATTCATCACTATTTTATTCATTCACTATTTTATTTATCACTATTTTATTCATTCACTATTTTATTTATCACTATTTTATTCATTCACTATTTTATTTATCACTATTTTATTTATCATTATTTTATTCATTCACTATTTTATTCATTCACTATTTTATTCATTCACTATTTTATTTATCACTATTTTATTCATCACTATTTTATTCATTCACTATTTTATTTATCACTATTTTATTCATCACTATTTTATTCATTCACTATTTTATTTATCACTATTTTATTCATTCACTATTTTATTCATTCACTATTTTATTCATTCACTATTTTATTTATCACTATTTTATTCATCACTATTTTATTCATTCACTATTTTATTTATCACTATTTTATTCATCACTATTTTATTCATTCACTATTTTATTTATCACTATTTTATTCATCACTATTTTATTCATTCACTATTTTATTTATCACTATTTTATTCATTCACTATTTTATTCATTCACTATTTTATTCATTCACTATTTTTTGCAAACCAGCACAAATATGGAAACATTTGCAACAAACATCTACATTTAAATCGCTTTGTCGCTCAAAAAGATAATTGTCCTGAACAGACGACAAACACTGACAGAACCCCCCCCCCCCCCCCCCCCCCCCATTCTTTTGTTCACTTTTTTATTTTCTTGACATTTTTGCCAATTTTTTCCCCTTTTTTCTTCCCAATATATCCCACTTTTTTTGCCGTTGGAGATAAAGTCGATCCCCTCCTGTAGCCCCCCCCTTAACCTGGGGGAGGGTTTGACCTGAATGATCCTGGAGCTCTGTGGTCGGGGGCTTGGTGCCCCTGGTAGGGTCTCCCAGGGCAAACAGGTCCTAGGTGACGTGTCAGGAGCCCCTTATGAGAGACCAACAGGCCCGGTTAGAACCATGAGGCCGTCCTTCTGTGGACCCACCACCTGCAGGGGGCGCTATAGGGGCTGGTGCAGCTCAAACAGCTGCCCCCACGACCCGGCAACGGACAAGTGGAAGAAGATGGATGTGTGGATGGAAGATGAAGTCAATATGATAAATGTACATATCTCAAATTAAAAACTAAACTAAACAACACTTCATTGCTGCTCCTCTGGTACTCTACGACTACATTGCCCTGATGTGTCATTAAACATCAGGATTCGAACCACTGACCCTACGGTCACAAGACGACCCGCTCTACTTCGTCAGCCTAGCGGGCACGTGTGTGTGGGGGGGTGCAAGGCCAATGAAACGTATGTCTCCGATTTCAAAGCAGAGTTCGTATGTTCGAATGGGGGTCATTTGTAGTTTATGAAGCATTTGCATAATTTGTTGAAAAATTCACCGCAAACAAAGCGTAAAACTTAGTAAAGACCTGTGGCTCTGACGCCCCCCCCCCCCCCCAACCCCCCCCCTCAGCAGACCCTCCCCCCCTCCTCAGCAGACCCCCCCCTCCTCCTCCTCCTCAGTTAGCTCAGTCTGTGTTCACACATGTAGGAGCTTTGTAGGTCGAGACCGCCTTAGCTCCAACTGTGTTTACTACAAAGTTAGTTCAGTCCGTGTTCACTCATGTAGGAGCTTTGTAGGTCGAGACCGCCTTAGCTCCAACTGTGTTTACTACAAAGTTAGTTCAGTCCGTGTTCACTCATGTAGGAGCTTTGTAGGTCGAGACCGCCTTAGCTCCAACTGTGTTTACTACAAAGTTAGTTCAGTCCGTGTTCACTCATGTAGGAGCTTTGTAGGTCGAGACCCGCCTTAGCTCCAACTGTGTTTACTACAAAGTTAGTTCAGTCCGTGTTCACACATGTAGGAGCTTTGTAGGTCGAGACCGCCTTAGCTCCAACTGTATTTACTACAAAGTTAGTTCAGTCCGTGTTCACTCATGTAGGAGCTTTGTAGGTCGAGACCGCCTTAGCTCCAACTGTGTTTACTACAAAGTTAGTTCGGTCCATGTTCACACATGTAGGAGCTTTGTAGGTCGAGACCGCCTTAGCTCCAACTGTGTTTACTACAAAGTTAGTTCAGTCCGTGTTCACACGTGTAGGAGCTTTGTAGGTCGAGTCCGCCTTAGCTCCAACTGTATTTACTACAAAGTTAGTTCAGTCCGTGTTCACACGTGTAGGAGCTTTGTAGGTCGAGTCCGCCTTAGCTCCAACTGTGTTTACTACAAAGTTAGTTCAGTCCGTGTTCACACGTGTAGGAGCTTTTTAGGTCGAGACCGCCTTAGCTCCAACTGTGTTTACTACAAAGTTAGTTCAGTCCGTGTTCACTCATGTAGGAGCTTTGTAGGTCGAGACCGCCTTAGCTCCAACTGTGTTTACTACAAAGTTAGTTCAGTCCATGTTCACACATGTAGGAGCTTTGTAGGTCGAGACCGCCTTAGCTCCAACTGTATTTACTACAAAGTTAGTTCAGTCCGTGTTCACTCATGTAGGAGCTTTGTAGGTCGAGACCGCCTTAGCTCTAACTGTGTTTACTACAAAGTTAGTTCAGTCCATGTTCACACATGTAGGAGCTTTGTAGGTCGAGACCGCCTTAGCTCCAACTGTGTTTACTACAAAGTTAGTTCAGTCCATGTTCACACATGTAGGAGCTTTGTAGGTCAAACCGCTTTAGCTCCAACTGTGTTTACTACAAAGTTAGTTCAGTCCATGTTCACACATGTAGGAGCTTTGTAGGTCGAGACCGCCTTAACTCCAACTGTATTTACTACAAAGTTAGTTCAGTCCGTGTTTACTCATGTAGGTGCTTTGTAGGTCGAGACCGCCTTAACTCCAACTGTATTTACTACAAAGTTAGTTCAGTCCGTGTTTACTCATGTAGGTGCTTTGTAGGTCGAGACCGCCTTAACTCCAACTGTATTTACTACAAAGTTAGTTCAGTCCGTGTTCACACATGTAGGAGCTTTGTAGGTCGAGACCGCCTTAGCTCCAACTGTATTTACTACAAAGTTAGTTCAGTCCGTGTTTACTCATGTAGGTGCTTTGTAGGTCGAGACCGCCTTAACTCCAACTGTATTTACTACAAAGTTAGTTCAGTCCATGTTCACACGTGTAGGAGCTTTGTAGGTCGAGACCGCCTTAGCTCCAACTGTGTTTACTACAAAGTTAGTTCAGTCCGTGTTCACACATGTAGGAGCTTTGTAGGTCGAGACCGCCTTAGCTCCAACTGTATTTACTACAAAGTTAGTTCAGTCCATGTTCACACATGTAGGAGCTTTGTAGGTCAAACCGCTTTAGCTCCAACTGTGTTTACTACAAAGTTAGTTCAGTCCATGTTCACACATGTAGGAGCTTTGTAGGTCGAGACCGCCTTAGCTCCAACTGTATTTACTACAAAGTTAGTTTAGTCCGTGTTCACTCATGTACCATCTGCGACGGTGGCGCAGATGGTAGTGGGTCGTCTCGTGATCGGTAGTTTGGGGGTTCGAATCCCACCTCCTGAAGGTGCATGCTGTCGTTGTGTCCTTGGGCAAGACACTTCACCCACCTTGCCTCCAGTGTCTGCGTACATTGGTGTATGAATGGGTGAGAGGTTCCTTGCTGTAAAGCGCTTTGAGTGCCTGATGTAGGTGGAAAAGCGCTATATAAGTTGAGACCATTTACCATTTACCATTTACCATGTAGGAGCTTTGTAGGTCGAGACCGCCTTAGCTCCAACTGTGTTTACTACAAAGTTAGTTCAGTCCATGTTCACACATGTAGGAGCTTTGTAGGTCGAGACCGCCTTAGCTCCAACTGTGTTTACTACAAAGTTAGTTCAGTCCGTGTTCACACATGTAGGAGCTTTGTAGGTCGAGACCGTCTTAGCTCCAACTGTATTTACTACAAAGTTAGTTCAGTCCATGTTCACTCGTGTAGGAGCTTTGTAGGTCGAGACCGCCTTAGCTCCAACTGTGTTTACTACAAAGTTAGTTCAGTCCGTGTTCACTCATGTAGGAGCTTTGTAGGTCGAGACCGCCTTAGCTCCAACTGTGTTTACTACAAAGTTAGTTCAGTCCATGTTCACACATGTAGGAGCTTTGTAGGTCGAGACCGCCTTAGCTCCAACTGTGTTTACTACAAAGTTAGTTCAGTCCGTGTTCACTCATGTAGGAGCT
The DNA here is from genome assembly GCA_021464625.1 of Proterorhinus semilunaris. Classification (NCBI taxonomy): domain Eukaryota; kingdom Metazoa; phylum Chordata; class Actinopteri; order Gobiiformes; family Gobiidae; genus Proterorhinus; species Proterorhinus semilunaris. The sequence goes on along the minus strand of JAJBBP010000026.1, from coordinate 203,073 downwards.
TTGTAGGTCGAGACCGCCTTAGCTCCAACTGTGTTTACTACAAAGTTAGTTCAGTCCATCTTCACTCATGTAGGAGCTTTGTAGGTCGAGACCGCCTTAGCTCCAACTGTGTTTACTACAAAGTTAGTTCAGTCCATCTTCACTCATGTAGGAGCTTTGTAGGTCGAGACCGCCTTAGCTCCAACTGTGTTTACTACAAAGTTAGTTCAGTCCGTGTTCACACATGTAGGAGCTTTGTAGGTCGAGACCGCCTTAGCTCCAACTGTGTTTACTACAAAGTTAGTTCAGTCCATCTTCACTCATGTAGGAGCTTTGTAGGTCGAGACCGCCTTAGCTCCAACTGTGTTTACTACAAAGTTAGTTCAGTCTGTGTTCACTCATGTAGGAGCTTTGTAGGTCGAGACCGCCTTAGCTCCAACTGTATTTACTACAAAGTTAGTTCAGTCCATGTTCACACATGTAGGAGCTTTGTAGGTCGAGACCGCCTTAGCTCCAACTGTGTTTACTACAAAGTTAGTTCAGTCCATGTTCACTCATGTAGGAGCTTTGTAGGTCGAGACCGCCTTAGCTCCA
>JAJBBP010000026.1:42500-197500 GCA_021464625.1 Proterorhinus semilunaris | reverse complement strand
ATATAATCCTAACACAGATTTACACGGACTTCCTAACATTGTTATGATGTCACTTGTATGTTGATCAAATAAAAGCTTCTTCCAACAAATTCATTCTTCTGAGGCTTTTTTCCTTAACCGGACCGCAGCAAAAAACTCATTATTGTGGTGACCCCGACGTGACCCCGACGTGACCCCGACGTGACCCCGACGTGATCGTCTTTTTGTAGAGACGTAGAAAGTTGTTTGCAAAACTCCGTCCGTCGGGGACTGAGAAGAGGACCCCGCGTACGGGAGCCGAGAGGACCCCGCGTACGGGAGCCGAGAGGACCCCGCGTACGGGAGCCGAGAGGACCCCGCGTACGGGAGCCGAGAGGACCCCGCGTACGGGAGCCGAGAGGACCCCGCGTACGGGAGCCGAGAGGACCCAGCGTACGGGAGCCGAGAGGACCCCGCGTACGGGAGCCGAGAGGACCCCGCGTACGGGAGCCGAGAGGACCCCGCGTACGGGAGCCGAGAGGACCCCGCGTACGGGAGCCGTGAGGACCCCGCTTACGGGAGCCGAGAGGACCCCGCGTACGGGAGCCGAGAGGACCCCGCGTACGGGAGCCGAGAGGACCCCGCGTACGGGAGCCGAGAGGACCCCGCGTACGGGAGCCGAGAGGACCCCGCGTACGGGAGCCGAGAGGACCCCGCGTACGGGAGCCTCACCAAGAAACCAACAACTGTCGACACAAGAAGGTGAGACGGGAACCTTTTCTATAAATTCGGTCAAATTGGTTTTGAAAAACAAATTAGTTGTGGTTCATTGAATGGGACTTTATTTACAAATGTTTAAATAATTTAAACAATAAATGTTTTATATATATATAAGGAGCTTTTATTAGAAAAATACGAAAATTCCTGAATTCCTTCTCTCGTGCCTTTTGGTACAAGTTATAAGCAGCTGCAGAAAAGGAAAGATTCTTTCAGGCACGAGAGAAAAATATATTGAAAGGAATTCAGAAAAGTCCTATATACCTGCGTTTTTTGGAGCAGAATCAAATATACCAAAATAAGATAAAAAGTGTAGACAGTTGTGTGATTCAGACAGCTTTGTAGTTTTTAATTTTTTTTTTTTTTTTTAAGAAAACTAAATAAAAACTATATAAAAATAACTGAATGTTCATTTTTACGAGTATAAAGTATAAAAACATAGGGACAGTGAAGAGTATAGGAGGTTTTTTTTCATAAAATAATTTAAGTGTATGTTTTTTTTGGTATAAAATGTGCGAATAACCCAATAAACGAAATACCTGAAATTTTATTATAAGAACATTATTATTCATAACAAATAGTGAAGTTAAAAATCAAAATAAAAGAGATAAACGTAAGTCAAAAATAATAAAAATTCAACAATAGTTAATCAAAATCTTGTAATTCTCAAGTCATATCTAATCACGGTGAGTTTAGGCGTTTATTGCTCGTGCTCATAACGTTGGCAAATTCAACATGAGAAAAAAACATGAGAAAAAAGGAGCCCAAGAAAGAAGAATGTACAAATGGGCAAAACGAGACTTCAAAGAGCTGTCGTCAACTCTCGTAATGAAACCCACGGATGAAAATAAGAAAGTTTCAACACAACGATACACCAGGGAAATGTCCCAAAGACCTACAGGCATTTACCCAGTGCATGAAGACGACAGAAGACGGAGATACAACACACGCTCACAACCACTGCCAACATCTTACAACCACCTCGGAGGAGGAAGAGGAGGACGTCTTTGGAGAAACAAAATGGAGTAACCCCACGAGAGGAGGCACAGATGCGCAGTCGTCTAACAAAAACCATAAGCAGAGCACAAAGCCAAGAAGACACAAGCAACCCTTTATACTGCCCGTCCTCTACAGAAGGTCTGATTACCATGACTCATGATGACCAACATAAGAAGACACAAGCAACCCTTTATACTGCCCGTCCTCTACAGAAGGTCTGATTACCATGACTCATGATGACCAACATAAGAAGACACAAGCAACCCTTTATACTGCCCGTCCGCTACAGAAGGTCTGATTACCATAACTCATGATGACCAACATAAGAAGACACAAGCAACCCTTTATACTGCCCGTCCTCTACAGAAGGTCTGATTACTGAAAAGAATGATTGTTTCTAATCAATGATGTCTTGCTTAGAGAGCAATTTAGCAATAGAAGTGTTGTTTTTACATTGTGAAGCCTCTCAGTTTTCTGTTACAGTGGAGTGGAAAAACACAGAGCTGATGTGCAGACGGGCTCCGAAAACAGACCCCATGCACACGTAAACAAAGAGATAACATGGGCCCAACCAAGGCCGGCTGGCAGACATGGGCCGATAAGTGGAAAGTGCCAGACTCGTACGATGGGAAACTGATGCGCTTAGTATAGGCTCATGAATATTATAATTTGAGGTGTGGTGTGAAGAAGTCTGTGTCCCCAGAGAGTTCAGTCTTCTCCGTGTGGGGTGCTGACAGATTGAGTGTTAGGGACCTGGGGAACAGACGCGTCTGTGTGAGGTGACCTGTGAATAAATCCTCGTGTCTTTAAGTTCCTGGTTTCATAGTCATCTCTTTATCCTGGTGTGTTTATTAGCCTGATAGTGCAGTGTTGACGACTAACTTTCTAATCCCCCTTCCAGTGTGAATGCGCATTGTCCAACGGTGGTAATGGTAAATATGGAAAAGTAGAGACGACGTGTTAATCATATTTTATTGTGTACAAGGTGACCACCGCAAGGACAAAGAAAAGAGGTTTTCTTCATTGGTGACCCCGACAGTGCTGAAGGGGGGGTTGGAGTCGTCAACTACGGACGTCGGCGGAGGTCCGGTCCCATAAATCATCGCGCTAGACATGCCAGGTGTCTTATCTTCCAAAAACCACTCAACCACGGCTTCATGGACGCGTCCACTCTAGAATAAGGTAAGACTGCTTTTGACTACTATTTTTAACGAGTGTCAAAGTACGTCTATTGGCTATTTTTGTCTAAATTTTAGTTAGGAGTATAGTCAACGAAGCTAAGTGTTGGATGGTTTAAATCTGCATTGATGTTTGGAAGTAAGAAGGGAAAACACGTCATAACTAAGATACCGAACCAAATACCGAACCAAAATAGAAGTTAAGAAATTGGGAGTATAACTACAGAAGCGAGAGTTTATCTACAGGACTACGCGTTGGGGATATCCCGGTAAAAGCTGATAAGCACGTAGTACGTCCGACCAGCACCGCGGACGCGCGGGCTGGAGATAAGAGTTGTGACACGGCCGTTGACAGTCCGAGGGGCTGTCTGAAATAGGGTCGGGGACCCAAATAAAGAGTACTTAAAGGGTCGTGGACCCAGGGTCGTGGACCCAAATAAAGAGTACTTAAAGGGTCGTGGACCCAAATAAAGAGTATTTAAAGGGTCGTGGACCCAAATAAAGAGTATTTAAAGGGTCGCGGACCCAAATAAACAGTATACTTTCACGAGGAAAAGCACGTAAGTTTACAATGAATAAAGGACGAAACGAAGGTAAGAGAATGTGGGAATTAAAAACTTGTGAAGAATGGGTGAGGGATTTGGGAAATTCCTCACCATGGTGGAAATGGACACGCAAAGGACAACGGAAGGCGAAAAAAAACATGAGAACAAGGGAGCCCTGGATAGAAGAATGCATAAATGGAAAAGAAGATAATGGAGAAAGCAGAAATGGAGACAAAATGAGGAAACGAGTGGAACCAGTCCTTGAACTGGCCACAGCAGAATGGACGAGAAAGAACAAAATATTCTCCCCCGAGTCCGGGGGCGGGACCCAAATGCCGGTAAGGACGGATTCCGCTTTGGCCCCTACGGCCCCGCCTCTATATGTCCCCGCCCACTTGGGAGCATATCCACAGTTAGCAGTACAAGGGGTAGTGGATGTGGACTTTAAAGGCTCACATCTCTTATCTGACAAGGAATCAAAAGCAGTAATGGACATACTAAAAAGAGAATTACCCACTCGTATCTTCGGGCCCTCCCCCGGCAGAGGGGGACCCCGCCCCGACAACTTACAAACCCCTGTCTAGTGTGGAGTTGCAACACTTGAAAGACATTCTACCGCCCCTGCAGAATGGGGGGAAAAATTGGTTCCGTACATTAGAGTTGCAGTGTGCTAACGCGCAGCTAGCGGTGGGGGACTTAAAAGGCCTTGTTTCTGCCTGCGCCCCCCCACACGCAGTCACTCAGATCCTGAGGCTCACAGGACTAAAGGACGCCCCAATGTATGAACCTTTTGATCCATATTCAGAAGCGTTTATCGACCAAGTGGACCAAATGTACCCACCCCCTTGTCCACAACCTCCTTCGTTTCCCACGTATATGGCAGGCGCTTGCCCCTCACAATTTATGGATAAATGTATCCAACTGTACATCTCCTCTATGCATGTGCACCCATATAGGGAGCCTCAGACTTCCTGCTTGTTCTTGCAGAACGTGCTGGACGTTCTGCCCGAACCGGTCAAAACAAATTTGAAAAATGTGCCGGGATTAACCGCAGACTCCACGTTGTTCCGGACACATTTCAAACACCACGCTGACATCTTTAACAAGCAGTGTCAAGACAAACTGCAAAACATTGAAACCATGCAGGAGGAACTCCTGAAAAATCATGCTGACTCTCAACGAATGACCGTAGCCAAGAAAGACAGGAAGACTCAGATGGTGGCAACCACTCCCATATTTACACCTACACGATCGCCCGACGCACCAGCAAGCGTCTTATACGCGTCCCATCAACAGCCGTCCGGCCCGACCTCTCAAATGCACATACATGTCCATGGGATGGGGGGACAACCAACAGGGAGAAGGGGTGGTTTCAAGGGACGTAAGGGAAGGGGATCTGGAGGAGCGGGTTTTGGGGGACGGGGAGCCGCAGCTCAAGCACCGACGGGATGTTTTTCCTGTGGGTCACCGGACCACTACATACGGGATTGCCCTGACGCAGGCTGTTTCAACTGTGGAGACCAGGGTCACTGGTTACGGGATTGTCCAGAGCCCCCAACACAAGCCCTCGCGCCAAGGGGTCGCGGGGGCCGGGGTGCTCTGCAGCCGGGGTCTATCCGCGGAGGGGGCTTCCTACCAGGACAACAAGCGCCACCGCCTTGGCGCGGGGGCGGAGCAAGAGGTTGGGGAGGCAACTACCCGGTGTACGACACACACGGGGGCCTGCCCGACGGATACACGGATGAACACTAGGGTTGCCCGGTGAGTCCTGGCCCCACCCCGGAACCATTTGTCACGGTAGAGGTGGGTGGGGAGAAGTTGATGATGTTGGTGGACACAGGGGCGACGCACTCCACGACTAGGAGAGCTACGCCTGGAATGTTAAGCACAAGGAGCATCTGTCTCTCGGGACTCACGGGACAAGCGACCCCTCTACGCATGACAAAAGAATTGACTTTGAAACTTGCCGGACAGACATTTAAATCCTCCCTGATATATTCACCACAGACACCAGTGAACTTATTGGGGCGAGACATCTTGCAGGCCACAGGGGCAGTGATCAACTGCTCACCGGACGCTATGTATATCACCTGGCCGAATGGACATTGTGTGGCCTGTACACCTACCAGGACATATGGACAGTATGTATTTCGAGAAGAAGACGTGATGAATGGTGTTTCTATCTATTGGCTACGACTGGAACCTGGTACTCTGGAGTTGGAAGGACTATATGCGAAGATGCTTGAATGGAAACCATGGTTCAGCCTGCTCCACCCCTATGCCCCTCCAAAGGATCCCCTACACTGCACCCTATTTGACGATCGCAACTCGGACGCTCAATACCAATTGGCATTCGATTGTGAGGTTAGAGGTAACACCTATTCACACACTTCCTCACACCTCTATGTACATGAATCAGGTGTGGTTGCCCCAGTGACTCTCCCAGAGGAAATCATGCCATTTTATAAACGTGACACCTTAACGGCCCCACATGTCTCATTGTTCCTGGGACCAGGACATGAGGCTCGAGAATTGGGACCCTTAACACATGTGCTGAACAAAGCGTTGGATTGGGAATGTACTGCCATGGGTGATGTACAGTATAGCCCGAGCACCCAGGCCTATAAAATTGATATAGGGTGCTCATCAGATACCTCAGTAGCAGAAGAAGAGATTGTTTCTCGCTCTCATGGCCGTGAATTGACGGATCATGAAGGAGCAGCGGCCATGCTGGCCCAATTCCCGGAGGACTTGTGGTCAAGGGGTCCGGCGGACATTGGTTACTGTACTAAAATCGATCCTGTCAAACTGGATGTAATCCCAGGATCTTGCGTGTATGTTCCTCAACGTCACTTTAGGACCAAAGAACAGCGGGAGGGTATTGAAACGGCGTTAACAGACTTATGGAAAGCAGGAGTTTTAGAATTATCAGACTCGCCTTGGAACACTCCGTTAAACCCGGTTCCCAAACCAGATGGCACCTTCCGACCGGCACACGATTTGCGTAAAGTGAATGAGGTAACCACCACACCACTTTTGCCAGTCCCAGACCCACACAAATGTCTGTCAGTGCTTTCTCCAGACATGGGTTATTTCTCGGTAATTGACTTAAAGCATGCCTTCTTCACCATTCCACTGGCTCCTGAGAGTAGGTACCAATTTGCTTTCACCCATGAAGGTGTAAAATTACAATATAAAGTGCTTCCTCAAGAACACAAGAACTCACCGGGAATCTTCAACCAGGTACTTAAAAATTGTTTGGCACCCATCACGGTGTTGCCTGGTTCAGCTGTCCAGCAGTACGTGGATGACCTTCTTATTGGAGCAGTTACGGCTCAGGATTGTTTGGACATGACTGCAGCAGTGTTGAGTCGCTTACACCTGTGGGGTTTTAAGGTCTCAAAATCTAAACTTCAGTGCTGTCACCCCCAGGTTTCTTTCTTAGGGAAAGTGATTGGCGCAGACAGTCTTGCCCCAAGCGCCTCCCAGAAACAATCGATCTTAAGTGCGGATCGGCCAGAGATGGTCCGCTCGCTGCTCTCCTTCCTGGGGTTGGCCAATTACTCACGCCACCATGTTCCTGATTATACGGGCCTGACAGCACCCCTGAGGGACGTCATCAAGGCCGCGGGTGTCCGAGACTTGCAGGCCAGTTTGGTCTGGACGGAAGAGGCGGATAGGGCCTTCACTGATTTGAAAAAGGCTTTGGCCTCCTGTGCTGACTTGGCGATACCTAACTATCACATACCTTTTCACCTTGACACGACCATCACCTCATGCTCTGGACATGCAGTGTTATGGCAGAAGGGCTCCACGGGGAGACGCAATGTGATTCTTTATGCTTCTACCTTGCTGGATCCCGTGGCGAAAAAATCGACGGATTGCGCTTTATATGCTGACACTTTGGCTTCCCTGTTGAGGAAAGTGGCGCATGTGGTCATGGGTCATCCGTTGGTGGTTTATACCACCCATTCAGTGGTGGCCTATGTCCAGTCCAAGACCTTTGCCCTGACTCCGCAAAGACAGCTTAAGCTGGCGAATGAATTAACGGCCCCAAACCTGACTTTCGCAGCTGACGATGCACCAACGGTTTCCACAGGCATGGGGCTGCCTGGACTACCTCATTGTTGCCAAAACTTTTCTCAGAGGCAATCGGAAATCCGGGCTGGATTGTCCGACAAACCTCTCCCACACTCCAGGTCATTGTTCACGGATGGACATTGTCACAGACTTCCTGATGGCTCTTTGTCCGCGGGGGCGGCGGTTGTGGAGCTTCTCCCTCCCGATCGCACCCACGTGGTGGCGCAGTGGGGCCCGGAAGGGGGTTCCTCGGCGCAGTATGCAGAACTTATGGCTCTGAAATTGGCCCTGGAAATATCACAGGATCAGGAGGTTACCATCTTCACGGACTCAGCCTATGTTTGTGGTGTAGTCCTTAGAGACTTAGCAGGGTGGGTGAAGACTGGCTTCTTGACTGCTAAGGGCACTCCGGTAGCCCATAAAGAACTTTGTGAGGAAGTCGCACATTTGTTGCTACTGCCACGCACTTTGGCCGTAGTTAAGGTGCCGGGCCACTCGAAGGCGGGCTCCATGACGGCCATTGGAAATAGAGCCGCAGATTTGGCGGCCAAAACAGCGGGTAGGTATCCCTTAGAGAACAATGTCCCACAGGAACGTGCTTGGGCCATGATACAACAAATACAGCTCCCTATTCTAGACTCGGTCACTCATATATCGGATGTGGGGGTTACGGTGGCGAGTGTGGGTGGACGGCTTGTTGCCCACGCTGGAAACGGTCAGTTAGGGATGCCACTAGACGTGTGGGATCGTGTGTCGCTCCTGGCCTCGTCTTTGCCCCCAGGGCGACGACATGAGTTGGAATTACATCTGGACACCTATTGAAAAACCCGTGTACGGGGACACTTCCTCCTTCCAGGGTCTGCTGAGTGTATTAGACTGTCAGACAGCACATAGTAAGTATGACTCTGACTTCTGGACACGGCACCCGAAGGCCCAACCCCATGGGGACGGGGTCTATCGGGGGCCCACGGGGTTGACTTTCTTGACCTCTTGTATGGAGGAACAAGTTCTGACGGAGATACATGGAGTTCATCACCAGGGTCCGCGGGCCATGACCCGTTTGTTGGAACAGTATTACTATCATCGTACTCCTTTTTTGTTGTGTAAAACCTTTGTACAGGCTTGTGTTGGCTGTGGCAGGTTTAACCCGCACCCGCATCACAGGAGTGGGGCGGGTCTTGTCAAAACTGGACGTTTCCCCGGTGAGGTGATTCAGATTGACTTTACCGACATGCTTGTACCCGTGAAGGGCAAGCGCTTCCTTTTGGGAATTGTGGACACGTTCTCTGGATGGCCGGCTTTCTACCCTTGCAAAAAAGAAAGTTCGGCTGAGGTTATGGCAGTGCTTTTGAAGGAATGGATCCCACTTTTTGGTGTCCCTTCTGAACTACATAGTGACTCTGGCACTCATTTCACGGCAACGGACGTGAAAAATCTGTGTTCCCTGCTGGGAATAAACAAATCATTCTCGTGTGTGTACTATCCCCAGGGGAATGGTAAAGTGGAGCGCATGAACCGCACCCTCAAGACGGTGTTGGCAAAAATGTTACAGGACACCCCCAAAAGCACTTGGTTGTCGGCTCTCCCGGCTGCTCTGTTCCACCTGCGCTCCTCGGTGAATACTAACACGGGTTTCACCCCGTTCGAATTGATGTTTGGCAGGGCTATGCCCGGGGCGTTGCCGGGGGCTAACTCCGCCCCATTACCGGAGGTTGCGACCATCTTCCAGTTCAGGCCGTACTTTGAGGCTCTACAGTCAGTACTCAGGGAACTGACCCCAATTGTACAAAACGATGTTGTTGTTTCTGATCATACAGCGCACCTGCCTGAGCAGGTATACGTCAGGAACCACGCTCGTACGGCCTGGCACAAACCACGGTATCTTGGACCTTTCACGGTGACTCAAAGGACTGCCACAGCTGTGAAAGTTGACGGTCGGGATAACTGGTACCACTGGACTCATCTTAAACCCTGCTCAAACTCCACGGGGCTAGTGTGGACCGACCCTGAACGTATTGGGAATGTTAGTGGGACCAATGGCCCCACTGAAGGGGGAGGGGGACAACCCCCACCCCCACCCAGGAGATCACAAAGACTCCGCAATCAGAAAGAGAATGCGGCAACTTAAAGATGAAATGTGGCGTACGGGCCCCTTACGGTGTCCATACTGGGTGTGGGGACTGATACTGGCCTTAAGTATGACAATGATACCAATTATGATAAGGGTGGATGACCAAAACAGTTGTGAGGGGCTAGTAAGGGGACATCCCTTTCCCCAGCTAAAGGCGGAATACCTGAGAGTGTGTCGTCAAAGAGGCACAAAACCAGGCGGAAACTTGGTAATCTATTGTAGTCAAAAAGGAACATTGGCGGTAAAAATGAGAGGTCCAGTGTCAGACCAACACACCCGGGAATGGATTACTCGATGTACAGAAAGGGCAAAGAAAACATGGGAGAACCGAAAGAATGAGAAAGTTTTGTTGAAGCCAAGGTTTTTTGATGTATCTAACATGTCTGTTCCCACAGAAGGCGATGGATCTAGGAAGCGACGGTCTCTGAATGTAGAAGGCCTGGGTCCCGACGAGAATCAATGGGTAAAACTAGCTAAGCACACGCCCGACGAGAATAAATGGGTAAAACTAGCTAAGCACACGGCCAGGGTTACCAACTCAACCCCGCCCTGTTGGGTGTGCTCTTTCAGGCCCCATCATGCTGCAGACGTGCCGTCCACGGTCCCAGTCCCGATTTCGAGTAGGGCCTCGATTTGTCTATTGTGGCTCCTCCACCATTGGGGTAAAGGGAAGGGGGTCCTACCGGGGTGCGAGCCATACGAGGAGTATGCTAGTCCCTCACAGTGGGTGAGGCCAGGGAGGTGGACGACCGAAACCAATAACACCGTAAGGGAGGGGATACGGTTTGCGGGCGTGGCACATTTTAGGAAGGAGCTAGTGGCGCCTCTTGGGTTTAAGCGGGAATGCATGCAGGGGGACCGGCACTTGGGTAAAACATCGTGCTTAGATTACCTGGGGGATGGGTTTTCTGTAAAAAACCAAACTTGGGCCGAGAGGGTAGAAAAATTCCACAGTGACCTCGTAAACAAAACCGAGATAGAATGTAGTGATTGTTCATTTTTCGGGCAAGCATGGCAGTTAAACCAAACCACGTGGGCTAGGGTGGTGGGAGTGACTCCCCTCGGCTACTCCGCGTTAATACCAGTCCCAACGAGATGGGGATTTCCCACCCCGGTCGGACACGTCTGGCTATGTGGCGGTAATAGTTATTTGTCCCTGCCGAGTGGTTGGTGTGGGACCTGCACCCTGGCTCGTTTGAAGCCCTCATCCATTGTGGTGTCAGATACACTAATGCAAGAAGCCGTACAAGAATATAGACACCATAACCTACATAAGCACGCCATGAGAAAACGGGCCGCCCTAAAGGTGGGAGGCCGGACCCTTGGCCAAGCGTACGTCCCGTTCTCAAATAACAATGGCCGAACGCCCTTGTACGGGGATGCGCGGGGGATGTTGGGTACTCTTATTCCTATGATTGGTACCGCGGCCACCCAGAAGCGGTTAAACGAGGTTTGGTGGGCTCTGGAGGATATCACTGAGGTCATTGGCGAGGTCGTGGACCAAATGGAGAGGAGCCCAGAGCTAAAGGCCGTAGCGGCGGTGGCCATGCAAAACAGGGTAGCCTTAGATGCCTTATATGCAGAACGAGGGGGTATGTGTGCGGCAGTGGGCATTGACCACTGTTGTACATACATCCCCGATGACTCTGGGAATTGGACAGCAATAAGGGATAAGGTAAGGGAGTTAAGGGGTTTCCTAAAGTCCCAAGAAAACCAAGGTCCACAATGGACTTGGCTCAATTGGCTAAATTCCGGTTCCTGGATCCATGTCCTTCAAAAGGTGGGTATATTAATTGGTGTAATACTGTTGATGTGTTGTGTGTTGTTCTGTTGTGTTCTCCCTCTCGTCCGCAGCATGGTCTCCAGGGCTCTGGGGACTTCGGGGGGATTGTACGCAGCTGTGACCCTGCCCCCGGAGGACCCAGAGGCCGGGGACAGGTCCCTGCCTGAAGGGGGAGAGCCGAGCCTGTATCAACTCAGGGCATTTAAGGCTCTGGGATATGAATGGGAGGACACACGTGGCTCAGAATAACTTTAAGAACCATATGATGAGTGTTATGTTGTGATTTGCTTCGCTGTGCTTATATTTTGCAGGAATGTTTATTTTCCTATTAATTCGAGATGGAGCCTATGGAACTGAGGAAGTGAAATGTATCATTGAACCCAGTCCTGGGAGATACCGGTTCCGGATGGAACGATTCGTGAGTGGTGATTATACATGGGAGGACAGTGATGATTTCACAGGGCTGGAGGATGTGGTCGAGTATGCCCAGGCCAAACTCGACACCTGGTGGTGGCACTATACATTGGGCGGGGGACAACTATGTTTTGACGACGGCTGTACCTTCATTAATTAGAAACAAGGAAATGGCCTCTTCGAGGCCAGAAGGGGGTATGAAAAGAATGATTGTTTCTAATCAATGATGTCTTGCTTAGAGAGCAATTTAGCAATAGAAGTGTTGTTTTTACATTGTGAAGCCTCTCAGTTTTCTGTTACAGTGGAGTGGAAAAACACAGAGCCGATGTGCAGACGGGCTCCGAAAACAGACCCCATGCACACGTAAACAAAGAGATTACATGGGCCCAACCAAGGCCGGCTGGCAGACATGGGCCGATAAGTGGAAAGTGCCAGACTCGTACGATGGGAAACTGATGCGCTTAGTATAGGCTCATGAATATTATAATTTGAGGTGTGGTGTGAAGAAGTCTGTGTCCCCAGAGAGTTCAGTCTTCTCCGTGTGGGGTGCTGACAGATTGAGTGTTAGGGACCTGGGGAACAGACGCGTCTGTGTGAGGTGACCTGTGAATAAATCCTCGTGTCTTTAAGTTCCTGGTTTCATAGTCATCTCTTTATCCTGGTGTGTTTATTAGGCTGATAGTGCAGTGTTGACGACTAACTTTCTAATCCCCCTTCCAGTGTGAATGCGCATTGTCCAACGGTGGTAATGGTAAATATGGAAAAGTAGAGACGACGTGTTAATCATATTTTATTGTGTACAAGGTGACCACCGCAAGGACAAAGAAAAGAGGTTTTCTTCATTACCATGACTCATGATGACCAACATAAGAAGACACCATCTAATGCCGACCCCCCCCATATCGGGCTCCTAACTCAACGCCTGCATCATGTCTGTATCCAGTCTCCGACATCCAAACTACAGCCACTAGTCGTGTGTTAACGCCCCCGATGACTCACAAGGGGACACCCCTGCTGACCAAACCTGAAGACCAAGTGCTGCCAAAATACAGTCCTTAAGTCCCCGGCTCACCCGACAGGCGAAATGATAGATTTCTTTATTAGAGAGTAGAGTTTCATCAGCGTGGACCCCCTCACGTCCACTGTTTACGTCGGTGAAAGAGGCCCCCAAGCTTGTACATGAACTACACTCAAATATAAATCCTGATGTTGCAAAGTTATTCCCCAATGATACACATACACAGGCAACATGAAGCAATATTTTTCAGACCCTTGAAATCCATGTACACATGTAAATGTGCCCAACATGTAAAGAAATTAGCAACTACCTTGTTCAGTCTTGTGAACTCTCCACTTGGGTCAAAGCCTGGCATCCATAAGATTGGTAGTATATATTTTATTTTAATAAATGTTTCCCCAAAGATAAATTCTGCCCTGATGAATATTCATCTTCTTCCACTTTTTCATAGTGATGATGTAAAAACGTTTGGATTCAATGCAATATTCGAGCCACTGCTGCAGATCTAAAAATCCTTGAGAACAATGGAATTGATGTTCCTTTCTCTGAGGAACCTCCACATGGTACAGTCGCTCAAGTAACTGGGGACAATTTGGCACACACTTCTTGGATATGTTCAGTCATGTTGTGCAAACTATTGTTGCCATTGTTGCTTAGCTGATGAGGATTCCTGCCAAACTGTTTTCTGTGATGATGAACGAGCAGAACATTACGCAGTAGAGAACCACATGCTCAGCATTGAGAGGACATTGAAGAAGACCCTGCTCTTCCCTCCTCCTTTGGAGTCACTCACTCAGGCCTTTTGTACAGTTGGGGAGGAAACCTACACAGACACAGGAAGAACAAACTCCACAGACCACGGTTCCTGCTTTGGCTTAGGACCTCTGGCTCTGAGAGGAGCAACCCTGTCCAGGACTCCAGAGCAGGTGGAATTAGGACCTACGGCTCTGAGAGGAGCAACCCTGTCCAGGACTCCAGAGCAGGTGGAATTAGGACCTCTGGCTCTGAGAGGAGCAACCCTGTCCAGGACTCCAGAGCAGGTGGAATTAGGACCTACGGCTCTGAGAGGAGCAACCCTGTCCAGGACTCCAGAGCAGGTGGAATTAGGACCTCTGGCTCTGAGAGGAGTAGTAGTATTTATTTATTTGAACAGGGACAGTGTACAATATACATTAGCCTCAGAAAGGAGAGATGCATTGTACCAGGTTATAGCAGTGGTGCTAATTTCCACCTGCAGTCCCTGGGCCTATTGTACATGTTTTTAGTGGTAGGGGAAACCGGAGTACCCGGAGGAAACCTACGCAGACACGGGGAGAACATGCAAACTCCACACAGAAAGGCCCCGTCCAGGTGGGAATCGAACCCGGACCTTCTAGCTGTGAAGCACGAGTGCTAACCGCTGTGCCACCGTGCCGCCTGTCCAGGACTTCAGAGCAGGTGGAAATAAAAGAGTTCATTAATTGCGTCGTGTCCATAAATGCAGCGGAGTTTAGATGATCCAGAGGTGATGCAGTTTAGGATGTGATAGTTTAGTGTTTTTTCCTGGAGGCCCCGCCCACTTTGAGCTCTTTGTCTCAGCACTTCCTTTGTAGTGACTCTTCCTGTAGAGCGTGAAGTCCGTTCATTCACTGTTTCTCTGCGCGGGATAAAAACGGCTTTGAGTCCGAGCAGAACCGTCTCCAGTCCTGTGTAACTAATACGAGTGAAGGGGCGGGGCCAGTCCTGTGTAACTAATACGAGTGAAGGGGCGGGGCCAGTCCTGTGTAACTAATACGAGTGAAGGGGCGGGGCCAGTCCTGTGTAACTAATACGAGTGAAGGGGCGGGGCCAGTCCTGTGTAACTAATACGAGTGAAGGGGCGGGGCCAGTCCTGTGTAACTAATACGAGTGAAGAGGCGGGGCCAGTCCTGTGTAACTAATACGAGTGAAGGGGCGGGGC
This sequence comes from Proterorhinus semilunaris, assembly GCA_021464625.1. Classification (NCBI taxonomy): domain Eukaryota; kingdom Metazoa; phylum Chordata; class Actinopteri; order Gobiiformes; family Gobiidae; genus Proterorhinus; species Proterorhinus semilunaris. The sequence continues at coordinate 182,678 of JAJBBP010000026.1, read as the reverse complement.
CAGTCCTGTGTAACTAATACGAGTGAAGGGGCGGGGCCAGTCCTGTGTAACTAATACGAGTGAAGGGGCGGAGCCAGTCCTGTGTAACTAATACGAGTGAAGAGGCGGGGCCAGTCCTGTGTAACTAATACGAGTGAAGGGGCGGGGCCAGTCCTGTGTAACTAATACGAGTGAAGGGGCGGGGCCAGTCCTGTGTAACTAATACGAGTGAAGGGGCGGGGCCAGTCCTGTGTAACTAATACGAGTGAAGGGGCGGGGCCAGTCCTGTGTAACTAATACGAGTGAAGGGGCGGGGCCAGTCCTGTGTAACTAATACGAGTGAAGGGGCGGGGCCAGTCCTGTGTAACTAACACGAGTGAAGGGGCGGGGCCAGTCCTGTGTAACTAACACGAGTGAAGGGGCGGGGCCAGTCCTTTGTAACTAATACGAGTGAAGGGGCGGGGCCAGTCCTGTGTAACTAACACGAGTGAAGGGGCGGGGCCAGTCCTGTGTAACTAATACGAGTGAAAGGGCGGGGCCAATTCATGACCACGCCCACCAGAACTTCCAGAATAAAGTGAATATAAATAAAGTTTGATTCGATTGAAGGTAAAGGTAATAGTTTATTTCCTGCAGAGGGCGCCGCTCTGCACAGACCCACATCAGAGAAACATTGCTGACCTTTACTACATAAAGGAGAGACTTACTGCAGAGCGGCTCAGACTGTGACCTCATCTTCATACGCACTATAGAAACCTGCACTGCTCATACTGTTTATTTTATTTTTTATTGTTTACCTCTATTTCCTGTTTCTGAGTTTGCATTTCCTGTGTGTCCAGAGTGTTTCTGAGAGTCACCAGTGAGGTCCTCCTTTGTGAGATCAATAAAGGCTTATCTTCTCTCAGACTGTGACCTCATGTGTGTGACCTCAGACTGTGACCTCATGTGTGACCTCAGACTGTGACCTCATGTGTGTGACCTCAGACTGTGACCTCATGTGTGACCTCAGACTGTGACCTCATGTGTGTGACCTCATGTGTGCCCTCATGTGTGACCTCATGTGTGCCCTCATGTGTGTGACCTCAGACTGTGACCTCATGTGTGTGACCTCAGACTGTGACATCATGTGTGTACCTCAGACTGTGACCTCATGTGTGTGACCTCAGACTGTGACCTCATGTGTGACCTCAGACTGTGACCTCATGTGTGACCTCAGACTGTGACCTCATGTGTGTACCTCAGACTCGGTGCGGATGGTCGGGGGGCGGAGCCTGTGTTCAGGATCTCTGCAGATCCAGGACCAGTCCTTGGCCCAGTCCTGGGCCGGGGTCTGTGAGGGGGCCTTGGACCGTCGCGGGGCAGAGGTGCTGTGCAGGGAGCTGGGCTGTGGGGCTCCTCTCCTCCAGGGGGCGCTCTCTCCTCTGGGGCAGACGTTCCACTGTGAGGGAAACGAGTCTAAGCTGATGGACTGTCCCCGGACCAGGACCGGCCCAGAGACCTGCCCCACTCTCAACCTCACCTGCAAAGGTAAGGGGGCGGGGCCAGGGGCGGGGCCTGGAGAGGGGCGGGGCTCACCTGTGTTTGTGTCCAGAGCCGCTGAGGCTGGTGGGAGGGGCCAGTCGCTGTGAGGGGACGGTGGAGGCGGAGCTCAGAGGAGAGTGGAGACGAGTGCTGAACTATGACCTCTGGCACCTGGAGGCGGCGACCGCCGTGTGTCGAGACCTGGACTGTGGATCTCCTGTTTCTACAGAAGAGAGACGAGGGTCTGACAGTAAAGTGTGGAGGGTCTTCACTGACTGTGTGAAGAAGAGCTCTTCTGTGAGAGACTGTCTCCTCGATCATGACTCATCTTCTTTCCACCTCCAGGTTATTTGTTCAGGTTGGTTTAAATCCAGAGTTTCTTCTTCTCACAATCTCTGCTCAGAGTCAGTTCATTGAATGTGGTGCTGCCCCCTAGAGGAGGACACAGATAACGCTCTGCTCCCATTGGCCGAGGCGGGAGTACTCAGTTACTTTTACTCAAGTACTTTATGTAACTGTTTCCACTAACTGCACGTAGAGTATCACACAGTACTTTTACTTCTACTGCAGTAGTTTATGTTGAAGTAATAGTACACATAAAAAACTACTTCAATCTTACAGAGCCTCTGGAAAGTACTAATACACCTTGAACTTTTGCACATTTTGTCACATTTACCCTAAACATAAAGATTTTATTTTGAATTTTTTACTGAAAGTTCACACACGAGTAACAGACAGCTGTGAAGTGAAAGTGGGCGGAGCATAAGTATTCATACAGCATTTTCTGAGTGCATTAAATTGCCTTTATAACATTCCTAATGACTGCAGAAAGTTCACACCTTGCCCTGACCATTAAATAGAGGCCACCTGTGTGTGATCTACTCTCAGTATAATTCCAGCTGTTCTGTGAGGGCCTCAGAGCTATGGTCAGAGTGTATTGGTCACTAAACAACATCATGAAGGCCAAGGAGCTCACCAGAGAGGTCAGGGATAAAGCTGTGGAGAAGTTTAAAGCAGCGTTAAGTTATACAAAGATCTGAACATCTCACGGAGCACTGTTCAATCCATCATTCAGAAATGGAAAGAGTATAGCACCACTGAGAACTTACCAAGACACGGCCGTCCACCTAAACTAACAGACCGAACAAGGAGAGCACTGGTCAGAAATGTAACCAAGTGCCCCAAGATAACTCTGGAGGAGCTGGGACGTCCTGCCGCTGAGCTGGGGGAATCTGTACATGGGACAACTATAAGTCTCTACACAAATCTGGCCTTCATGGACGAGTGGCAGAAGAAAGCCATTATTGAAAGGATAAGAAATACCGTTTGAAGTTTGCTAGAAGTCCTATGGAGGACACAGCTCCATGTGGAAGAAGGTGCTTTGGTCAGATGAGACGTTCTGTATGGAGCAAACCTAACACTGCTCATCGTCCTGAGTGCACCCTCCCCAGGGTCAAATATGGGGGGGGGAGCATCATGCTATGGGGCTGCTTTTCCTCAGCGGGGACTGGGAAGATTGTAAGAATAGTTGGGAAGATGGATGGAGACATTTTGGAGGAAAACCTGCTGGAGTCACAAGAGAACTGAGGCTGGGGCGGAGCTTCACCTTCCAGCAGGACAATGACCCTAAACACAAACATGTACAATGGAATGGTTTAAAAACAAACATATGAATGTGTTAGAACGGCCCAGTCAAAGTCCTGACCTAAATCCTATTGAACATCTGGAAAGACCTGAAAACATCTGTTCACAAACGCTCTCCTTCTAATGTGACAGAGCTGGAGTTGTTTTGTAAAGAGGAATGGGCTCAAATGTCAGTCTCTACATGTGCAAACCTTGTAGAGTCAAACCCCAGAAGACTTGCTGCTGTTATTGCAGCAAAAGGGGGTTCCACAAAGTATTCAGTCATGCTGTATGAATACTTATGCTCCGCCCACTTTCACTTTTCTATTGTTTGAATCAATAACAGAATCATGTTTCACTTCACAGTCGTCTGTTACTCGTGTGAACTTTCAGTAAAACATTCCAAATAAAATCTTTATGTTTATGGTAAACATGACAAAATGTGCAGAAGTTCAGGATGTGTTAGAACTTTCGAGACGTTCTGTATATATTTCATTTCATTTCATTTTATTTATTCTTTTTTCCATGATAATGCAACACAACATGTGTACAATAATCCAAAAAACACAACAATAATACATTTCATGAAAAGAAGAACAGGAGTAGGATGAAGAAAAAATCTTATAAGCTCCTACCCCATTCTAAATAAAAAAAACTATACAAATTAGATGGCCTCACCGATGCCAAAAAAGTAACAATAGCCCAAACCAGATGTTATCAACTTTTCTTTTTCTATATATATTTGTTCAATTATTAATAATTTTGCTAAAACAACAGTGATGCAATGGGGACTACAGCAGCGACGGAAACAATGACGAGGCCATCGAACTACACAACGCACACCCACATATACATACAGGCAAGCATGCACGGACACACACAGGCACACCCACAGCACACACACAAAAAGACGAAGAGGATCTATTGATGTATTTGTGATGAGCCCTATGCTGTGTGTTGCATTAAAAAAACAAGGTTTGAATGGGCAGCTGTCGAAAGATGTTTGACCTCCCACAGCTGCCCCGGCACCTGCTTACCCTACATCAGTGATTGACAGAGTTATGCCCTAAGATAGGTGTTGTGTTTAAAAAGACAGGAGTTAGTGGAAGTCCAGAGGTGCTATGCCCCTGACATTCCCTCCATTCCTGCTTACCCTGTACTGAAGAGGATATGTATATGTATTTGTGATTGGCCCTGTGCTGTATGGTGTATTAAAAAAGCATGGTTTGTATGGGCGGCTGTTGAGAGACATATGACCTCCCACAGCTGGCCAACACCTGCTTACCCTGCACTGAGAATTCATTTATTTTTTTCCTCTTTTTTTAAGTTTTTAAATTATTTTTCAATGCGTACTGTAAGCATCCCCGTATGCACCCATACACCCACACTCAGGTACTCACCACACAACCAGACAGTCCCGCCATCGCCCCCATCACCACCGCCGCACCACTACATCACCACCGTCGTTATCAGCATTATTATTGTAAATTTAACAATTTTCACATTCATCTTTGTATAAGTGAAGAATATTCTGTTTATACTTGTATTTGAATTGAAGAATATTTGAACAACATTTTAGATCGTTTTCTAGAGAGTTCCATTGTTTCACACCAGATACTGAGACACACATTTGTTTGAGGGTATTTCCTGCGAAAGGTTGTTTAAAGTCATTATTTCTTCTGCTTGTCTCACTATTTACAGTAAAAAGGATTTGAAGTCCATGCGGTAACAGGCAATGTTTTGCTTTATGAACAACTAATAAAGTTTGTAAAGAAACCAAGTCCTTCAATTTGAGTAGTCCTGACCTCAGAAACAGTTCTGTAGTATGTTCTCTTGGAGCAACTCCATTAATTATTCTTATAGCCCTTTTTTGCAAAAGAAATAAGGGCATTAAATTAGTAATATAAGAATTACCCCATACCTCCAAACAATACATTAAATATGGCAAAATAAAGGAGCAATATAGGATTCTCATTGCCTTGTAATTCAACATAAACTTTACTTTACTCAAAACAGCAATGTTTTTACGAATTTTATTTCTTACGTAGGCTATGTGCGACTTCCACTTAAATTTTTCATCAATGAGTACTCCTAAAAACATAAATTCTGACACTCTCTCAATAGTTATTCCATTTAAAGTCAAATTAACACTTTCAGGGCATTTTTGATTTGTAAACAATATCCATTTTGTTTTGTTTAAGTTTAATGACAATTTATTGTTATTAAACCATTTCTGAAGTTGGACCATTTCTTGTTCAATAGTTTTCATTAATGTTCCTAAATTCTTCCCCGATACAAAAAAATTTGTATCGTCCGCAAAAAGAACAAAACTTAAAATCTTTGATTCCTCACAGAGGTCATTAATATATAATGTAAAAAGTTTAGGCCCCAGCACAGAGCCTTGAGGGACTCCACACTGTATTGTTTCTAACTTAGATTCATGGCCTATATACTCTACATATTGTTGTCTATTTTCTAAGTAACTACTAATCCAGTTTAATACTACACCTCTAATTCCATATGTCTGTAATTTAGATATCAATATACCGTGATCAAGAGTGTCAAAGGCCTTTTTAAGGTCAATAAAAACTCCAACTGTGTGATTTTTATTCTCCAATTCTGTAGTAATGTCCTCTGTGATTTTCATCAAAGCCATAGCTGTTGAGCGGGTGCTTCGAAACCCAAACTGATTATCATGTATCAAGGAATGTTTTTCAAGAAAATAATCAAATTTTTTAACAAAAATTTTCTCCAGAATTTTGGAAAATTGAGAAAGCAAAGATATAGGCCTATAATTTGTGAGACTATGCCTATCACCCAATTTAAAAAGGGGAACAACCTTAGCCACCTTCATTTTATCTGGAAAGAAACCTGTATTAAAAGACAAATTGGTTATATATTTTAATGGTCTAATGATACAATGTATAGTTTCTTTGACAATATACATATCTAAGCCATCACTATCGCATGAATATTTACTTTTCAATTTAGAGACGGTAGAAATAATTTCACTCTCACTAACTTCGCCAAGAAATATTTGTGTCTAACATGACTTTCCTTTGGCTAAAGTTTATGGATTATTATTTAAAACATTATTTGTTGTTTTGTCTCATTAACATGAAACAAACATGAATCAGACTTTACTCCAACAGTTACTCGAGTACTTCTGTACTTTTACTGGAGTGGCTGTTTGGGTCAGTACTTTTAAATCTACTTTGAGTGAAATGATGTTCAGAACCTGAAGCTCCGGCTCAGGTTTCTCTGTCACAAACGTCCTTCACCGTCAGAGAAACTTCTGTAAACGATGAAGAGTTTCTGGTTAATGTGACCTCTGCTCCTCAGATCTGCTGAACGTCCCGGAGGTGTCTGTGTCTGAGGGGGTGTGGGCTCCGCGGGCAGAGGGCGAGCTCTGGGGGCCGCGGGCACAGGAGGGTGACTGGGCGTCGCGTCCAGCTGCTCTCCCCCACCCTCAACCTCACCCTGCCCGCCCTCAATCACTCTGCCCACTTCCTGTTTACTGACGTAGGCCCCGCCCACAAAGGGAACTACACCTGTGTTTACCTCCTGGAGGTGTTCAACCACAACTTCACCTCCAGCAGCTCCACCTACATCCACCCAGGAGGTAAGACCACAGAGGAACCACACCTGTGTTTAAACAGCTCCACCTACATCCACCCAGGAGGTAAGGCCACAGAGGAACTACACCTGTGTTTAAACAGCTCCACCTACATCCACCCAGGAGGTAAGGCCACAGAGGAACTACACCTGTGTTTAAACAGCTCCATCTACATCCACCCAGGAGGTAAGACCACAGAGGAACTACACCTGTGTTTAAACAGCTCCATCTACATCCACCCAGGATTTAAGGCCACACATGTGCTGGGTATTGGTGGGTACATGGGGGATCAGGCCTCCTGACACGGACTATTGAGGAGATCAGGCCTCCTCACACGGACTATTGAGGGGATCAGGCCTCCTCACACGGACTATTGAGGGGATCAGGCCTCCTCACACGGACTATTGAGGGGATCAGGCCTCCTCACACGGACTATTGGGGGGATCAGGCCTCCTCACACGGACTATTGAGGGGATCAGGCCTCCTCACACGGACTATTGAGGGGATCAGGCCTCCTCACACGGACTATTGAGGGGATCAGGCATCCTCACACGGACTATTGAGGAGATCAGGCCTCCTCACACGGACTATTGAGGGGATCAGGCCTCCTCACACGGACTATTGAGGGGATCAGGCCTCCTCACACGGACTATTGAGGGGATCAGGCCTCCTCACACGGACTATTGAGGGGATCAGGCCTCCTCACACGGACTATTGAGGAGATCAGGCCTCCTCACACGGACTATTGAGGAGATCAGGCCTCCTCACACGGACTATTGAGGGGATCAGGCCTCCTCACACAGACTATTGAGGGGATCAGGCCTCCTCACACGGACTATTGAGGGGATCAGGCCTCCTCACACGGACTATTGAGGGGATCAGGCCTCCTCACACAGACTATTGAGGGGATCAGGCCTCCTCACATGGACTGAAGCCCGGGTTTGAAGCGGGGACACGACTCTGAAAGACTTGGAGTTTCTGGACACTGCTCAACAGGACCGGTGAGAGTTTTCCAGTACGTTTGTTTTCGGGGTGCGTAGTGTGCCTGCACGGGCGCTTCAGCTGCGACCTCGCGCTAATAGTTTACGTGCCTTTAAACCAGCTGTTGCTAAATCAACAAAGTCTGTTATGGCCTCTGAAGCAACAATAAACCATATTTTGTTGCTTAAGCTCATGTATTCAGTCATTATTCAATAATATACTAAAAATCCATATGAAAAAACTTACTTCTCACTGTTCTCAGGTCAAATATTTATATGCGATTAATTTCGATTAATTAATTACAAAGCCTGTAATTAATTAGATTAATTTTTTTAATCGAGTCCTGGCCCTAATATATATGTATATGTATATGAGGCGAGGCGCTCCTACTGTTTCCTCACAGGAGCCTTCAAGGAACATGCGGGTCCTACAAATAGAGGGGACGTCTGCGGAGTTGGATTCAGGAGACTTTTTGGTTCTGACAGAAGACGGCGAATTGTTTCGGGTGGCAGAAAAGCAATGGTCTTCTTTGCACGACCGCACGGACTTTGTTATCGAGGCAGAGGTGGAAGCAGATAGGATTGTGTCGTACATAGTGAAGGACCATGAGGCAGAAGAATAGTCCTTATTGTTACTTACTATACTGTTGTGATTAGTGTTGCATTTAGCTCTTGTTATTTGTTGCTTACCTTTAGCTTGAGTTGTTCAATGATCAATAGCTTCCTCTCTTTAAAGGTGCATTGCGTCACATTTTGGACTATACAGTTGCCATCATTTATTAGTTGCCATCATTACAAAAATGCTCCTAATGACCAGCTCAACACAGGAAAGGCTATGACTGCACTGGGTAATCAAAGAATGGATTTGGATAAGAACTAGTTCATTGTATGCTGGCGGTAAATACTTCATATTCCAAATATGTATTTATTTATTATGTTGTATGTACAGTTTGGGGGCCCATATGAGTAGATTATTAGTTAAAAAATCAAGTCTAGTATCTGGGATGATTACACTGGGTAATTACACAAAAAAATATTTTTTGAAAATAGTCCAGGGTTTTCCAGCTGAATTAGACTCATGTTGATGCTCTGAGTCCGAAAATGACCTTGGTTTTGCTCAATCAGGTCAGGATTTTTTGCTACAGAAATGCTTTAAAAATCGATTTTGCGTCAAAAACAAATTTCTGCGGATCATCAGCTGAGAAACCCTGGACGTTTTTTCCGTTTTCCTCAAGAAATAAAAGTCAACGTATCCAAAGTCATTCAGTTTTTATTTACTCAAATTTGTTAAGCAGAATTCATAATAACGTAGTCGTACGTGATCCGTAACACTATGGCTGTATCTCAAAACGTTGACCTGATGGAGCAAAATGCACGTGATGTTCGGACTCAGAACACCAACATGAGTCTCAATCAGCTGAGAAACCCCTGACCATTTTTTTGCTGTCAACTTGTGGAACTGTGGTCGTGCCTTTTTCTGAAACTGCATTCTCCTTCCTTTTCTTACGCACCAACACTCGAAATGCGCATTCCGTTGAAGCAAAGGTCTGTCCTAAACAGACCACGCAGCAGCAGAAGTGTCTTCTAAGCATCGATGCAGACTCACAGGTGTGTGCTACACCAGAGAGCAGCCCTATGAGCAACACGCACCAAACTATTTCAGTTCCATGTTTATTTAGAACAGTCCATTTCTACAGCCATATAGATATTTGATAATGAAAAAGGAAGCAGAAATTAGACCAAATATGATTTCATTGGCAGGTTTGAAGAAGCCAAAATATAATCTAAGTGCAAATTAATGTTCAGTTTAAAGTATTATCAAACATGTGATTCTTGTAACATTAGTGGGCAGTGCTGTAACGGTAAAGGGGGATGAGGGAGAGTCTGAAAGCCACAGCTCCAAGTCTCTACTGAAGGACCTTTTTCTGAGGAATTAGTGTGAAGCAAAAGGAAGGAGGAAGCAGTTTCGGAAAGGGCCACGGTCAGATGCCACAGACGCACTTTTTTTTCTAGGCCAAAGTCACAATTTGATGGGGAAAAAAATCTTACTTCTCTGAAATTCATTAATGCCAACTTAATAAATCCCAGTATATCTAAATGCATGCCTTCATTATAAGACTGTGATAAACAGAAACATACATTTACCTGTAATCTGAGGCGTTTTATTGATGATCTTTAGAAGAGTGCTCATCAGAATCATTCCTCTGTTGTCCAAAGTCCTTTAGACAGACAATCACAGAAGCATCTTGTATGTGGCCACAGATGGCAGGTTCTCCCACTGTACAAATACAGACAAAGCACATTTTACGTTTTTAACAGAAAGTACACAGTCCAGAATCAAAGTAATATCTCAGGAGCCAAATGAGAATTCAGAGCTTAGATTAATATGATATTTATTAGCGTCAGATAGTCTTCAAAATGTGTTAGGAGTATTGCTATTAAAGACCTCGACATGAGTGTTGGATAGCAGTTTGCAAATGCTTAGCTTTTTTCCCCCTGTATTTAAAAGCCTGAATTTATTAGATTTGTCGCCCAGCCATACATAAATATATACTATAACCATTTTTTTTTAAATGGTTAAAGGCCTTCCGTCCTGAGACCATCCTGGGAGGATTTCATCTTGTCCTGTGCATATTTTTTTTCATCCCCTGGACTACAGGACTATGTTAGTCTCGAGCCCTGACGATGACACTTACTAAAAAGAGCAGAAATCTTTGAGTGGGCATACATATACAGAAAATGTAACAACGACATTGTGCAATTCTAATAACATTCGTACAGAGTAAGCCATTCCCTTCAAAAACATATGTATCCCTGCTGGCTCTCAATTATTGTTCGTACAATAAACTTTACACGCTAGCACTACATTTACATTTTGGCATTAGATATACTGCATGTCTCCAAATCTGAATGCTGCATTTATGTAATTGCAAGCATAAAACGCGCTCAACTCACAGATACCCTCTGACTGGGGGCCAATTCCTAGGAAATGTGTGAATGAAAGAAAGGACAGCACTCCTAGTCAGAATAAGCTTTATGTGATGTAATGCCACTATGCACAGAAATGTACGTAGTTAAGTGCATAAAGTTGTGAAAAACATCCGCGGTGACCAGTCTCATTGTCAGTAGGCTAACCTATAGCTAACCTATAGCTAACCTATAGCTTTATAACGCGATGCAAACCGTTCTTAGCTAGCTAGCGTAGTAGCACTGATTTGCAAAACGCCTAAGCATGACTGACGCACTTAATTCAGCATCATGTGTCGCTCTGAATACTTCCAGGTGTCGTGCATTTACCTGTCCATAAGAAACGTTGCCAAGTCTTCATCTCTTCTGCAGTTGGGCTCACGATTCATCTGTTGAATGACTCTCCGATATAAATTCTGAATCTATCATGCAATCGTTTTTCTGCAACTTTAGTAGATGGACTTTGGAACGGTTTACATTTCTTGTAAGAAGTAGCGGGCAGTCGTAGCTTCTGAGCGCGTGCTGGTTGCTGTGAATTATGACGCTGGTTGTTGCGCTCCACGTGTCCAGGGACAGCGCGTGCAAGATGTGTCAATCAACATATTGCTTGCATTTTATTGGTTCAACACAACGGGGAGTGGACTCTTGAGTAGTTGCTCAGATCAGGGAAGGAGGGACTTAACAAAAATATAATAATACTTACTTACTGTATATCACAATGTGAGGCCAGGAGGTTTAATTGGTTTATTGATGGAATGCCCCTTGAGATGTGCCATCTCGTTTTCGAGGGGGTCCATAAACACAAGACACAAATAACAATTAACCAGACACAGTACAAGACAGTTTTGTTCTTTCCCTCTCCTTTCAGATGAGCTTAAAGGATATCTTGGAAGGCAATTCGACAACGTTTTGCCGTCTTCGCATATCTGTTATTGCGGAGACAAGCCGTCCAAAGGTCCTGCTGTGGGATAATGTAACTTTAGGTGCCCGCCCGGACAGAGTAAAGCAGAACAAGGTCATCGCCTTTACAGATGGCGAGATTGTGTCGAGCGCCACAGATGGCGAGATTGTGTCGAGCGCCACAGATGGCGAGATTGTGTCGAGCGCCACAGATGGCGAGATTGTGTCGAGCGCCACAGATGGCGAGATTGTGTCGAGCGCCACAGATGGCGAGATTGTGTCGAGCGCCACAGATGGCGAGATTGTGTCGAGCGCCACACTCTGAGGCCTTAGGCCACAAATTGATTGCTGGAAATTATTATGCGATTAAAGACTATGGAGTTTGGAACAATAAATTAGAAATTAAAAACAAAACTATTGCATTCAACTCCAAGCCATTCCCTGTCCCGGAAGACCTCATCAAAGCCACACACAAACACAATCAGCCACACAAACACAATCAGCCACACAAACACAATCAGCCACACAAACACAATCAGCCACACAAACACAATCAGCCACACAAACACAATCAGCTACACAAACACAATCAGCCGCACAAACACAATCAGCCACACAAACACAATCAGCCACACAAACACAATCAGCCACACAAACACAATCAGCTACACAAACACAATCAGCCGCACAAACACAATCAGCCACACAAACACAATCAGCCACACAAACACAATCAGCCACACAAACACAATCAGCCACACAAACACAATCAGCCGCACAAACACAATCAGCCACACAAACACAATCAGCCACACAAACACAATCAGCCACACAAACACAATCAGCCACACAAACACAATCAGCCACACAAACACAATCAGCCACACAAACACAATCAGCCACACAAACACAATCAGCCGCACAAACACAATCAGCCGCACACAAACACAATCAGCCGCACAAACACAATCAGCCACACAAACACAATCAGCCACACAAACACAATCAGCCACACAAACACAATCAGCCACACAAACACAATCAGCCACACAAACACAATCAGCCACACAAACACAATCAGCCACACAAAAACAATCAGCCACACACAAACACAATCAGCCACACAAACACAATCAGCCGCACAAACACAATCAGCCACACGAACACAATCAGCCGCACAAACACAATCAGCCACACAAACACAATCAGCCACACAAAGCCACACACGGAAGACATACAGCCACATACAGTTGTGCCAATAAGTTTACACACCCTGGTGAATTTTTTATTTGTTTATGTTATTAAAGAATAATGGAGGGAGAGTCCTTCATCAGCCACAGTATTAGCCAACAGTCCTTTTGGTATTTCATTTTGTTATGATGATTTGTAATGAGTGCACATTTTTTTCACAATAAATGGCTTCACAACATTGATCATAAGTGAAAACATTTGGTTTGCGGTTTTCATTCATATTCTTTGAGAAATTGCCAAAAAAAATCAATAAAAATCCACCAGGGTGTGTAAACTTATTGGCACAACTGTATATATTGTTCTAATGTATGGCCCCCTCCTCCCCGCAGATGTTCCCATTGAAGTGGGAAGGCAAGACGGGTGCTCCTCTGCGGGATGTCCTTTTAGACCATGTCAGTATTTTTCTTTTTTGTGTACCTTTTACTTCAATTTGAGTATAAGTGTTTACTTTGTATTTTTTTCTTTTCTTTTACAGGGAGGGACACCACTCCAAGTGACACTTTGGAGGGAGGCCACCCTTTTGGAGCTCGCAGAGGGAAAGCATGTGGTCCTTCACCACCTTAAAGGCCACATGTTTGGGAGCATGTTCAAATTAAACAGCACAACCCTCACCACAATCAGTGTAGGTTTTTCTTCTCCTTCAGTGTCATTGTTTTTGTGTGTAATTACAGCTGTTAAACCCATGTGGTAAAACTTTAGAATATGGCGTGCTGTATGAAAAAGTATATTTATTTTGGTAATTCAACCTAAAATGTAACTAATATATGATATAGACTCATTACATGCAAAGTGACACAAGTCAAGCCTTTATTTGTTATCATTTGGATGATTATGGCTTACAGTCCATTTTTAAAATATTGTAATTTTATGAGATGTTTAATTTGGGGTTAACAAGCTGAGCCATAATAGTCAACATTATAACAAATAAAGGCTATACATATCTCACTTGGCATATTCATGATATTCTCATTTATATGACGAGCACCTGTGTGTGTGTGTATGTGTGTGTGTGCGTATATATATATATATATATGTACTGTATATTTATATATATATTGATGAGGTGCTCCTACTGTATAATGTTTAGTAATTATTGTAATTATAGTGCCTAATCAATTGTATTTTATATTAATATACACTGTCCCACTGCAGCAGTAAACTGTAGACTTTTACAATAGTAAATATCCAGCCTTTAAATCTAATTGTATGAATATATGATTTAAGCTTCAAGTTATTTAATTTTTAATGTTCTTTGTCCTTCATTTATCCAGCATAAAAACTCAATGAGATTAAAAATCTCTTTTTCAAGAGTGTCCTTGCCTAGATTTAAGTGTCTATGACTAACGCAGTGCTGTGTGAAACAGGCCTATGGGCTGATGCATGCAGAGGCCAAAGTGTCCCACACCGGACACATTTTGATTTATTTTAACTTGTTGTGCACCAGCTGACACCCACACCACTGATGTCACTTTGTGTGACATGGCACAGAAAGTGTTATGTTTTTCCTGTTTTGTTTTTCACGAGGATTGTTATTAATTTATTTATGTTATTAACATTCAGACAGGCATTTGACACCTAACCCTGCCACCTGTCTTCTCTTAGTCTGTGTTGTTTTGATTTTTATTTTCTGTAAAGCACCTTGTGCACCTTTTGGATGTTGTTAAGGCGCTATATAAATGAATATTGACATTCAAAAAACACTAAGAATCCCCTACATCATGGACTCTCCAACCACAGCCATCTCCACCACAACTCCACCTGTTTACCAGCTCCACCTGTTTACCAGCTCCACCTGTTTACCAGCTCCACCTGTTTACCAGCTCCACCTGTTTACCAACTCCACCTGTTTACCAACTCCACCTGTTTACCAACTCCACCTGTTTACAAGCTCCACCTGTTTACCAGCTCTACTTGTTTACCAGCTCCACCTGTTTACCAGCTCCACCTGTTTACCAACTCCACCTGTTTACCAGCTCCACCTGTTTACCAGCTCCACCTGTTTACCAGCTCTACTTGTTTACCAGCTCTACTTGTTTACCAGCTCTACTTGTTTACCAGCTCTACTTGTTTACCAGCTCCACCTGTTTACCAGCTCCACCTGTTTACAAGCTCCACCTGTTTACAAGCTCCACCTGTTTACCAGCTCTACTTGTTTACCAGCTCCACCTGTTTACCAGCTCCACCTGTTTACAAGCTCCACCTGTTTACCAGCTCCACCTGTTTACAAGCTCCACCTGTTTACCAGCTCCACCTGTTTACAAGCTCCACCTGTTTACCAGCTCCACCTGTTTACCAGCTCCACCTGCTCCACAGCGCCATCTACACCATCTCCAGATACTGCTACCGAACCTGATGCTGACCATCAACAACTTCACAGAGAGCATGAGAAGGTAGCTTTGTAATGACAGTGACTATGTATGTATGAAATAGCTAATATTGTATCCTTCCTGTAGGCAGCTGCTTGGGTTGCTTGTATGACTGAAAGGGGAAACCAGAGGATGAACCCTGGACTGTTCCAGATGCTGTACGTGCTCCATCCTTCCACCTGGTCCACCTGCTCCAATGCTTCTCCTGCTGAAGAAGCTAATTCTGCTCCGCCACTGGTAAAGGCAATACTGCTATCACACGTGATGCTATCCACAGAGAGCAAGGTAGCTTGACTGATTTATTTTCTCAATGATGTTGTTGTCTTGATATATTTGACGTGTTCTCTTTCTGCTGGTAGCTCTTTGTTAGCTTGCTTTACTGAAAGAGGAAACACATGTGAACCCTGGGAATGAGTCGCTGTGTGGAAGTGAATGCTGTCTCGAGTGTCTACAACGGCCCTAAACAGCTGTTCATGATCATTATAACAGCAGGAAAAGGTAGATCAACATTAACATTAGTTATCATTTCTCTGAAGTCACTAAATACATTCATATATTTGTTTAGAAGAAGTTCATATGTGCTGCACCATGAAGCTGAGCACAGATGATCAGATTGACAGCAGTGAATAAGGTAAAGAGCTTTATTTCATAATCATTATATTTATTTCTTTTCTATGCTACATGTGAGGCTTTGATAGAGCCAATGCAAATGTACATTCTTTTACAGAGTCACTGCATCAGCAGAAACTCCAGGAAGATTGTTTTCAGCTGTCTCCCAAACCAACCAGAGACCAGAGTCGATCAGCTCCTCTATGGCCCGGAGCCGGCCCAGTCGCAGTAACTTTGTCTTAAAGCTGCATTTCTTTTATCACCAGTCGTATGGACTACTGTAATGCCCTGCTCTCTGGTCTTCACACAAAGAGGATCTCAGGTTTACAACTTTTACAAAATTCAGCAGCTCGTGTCCTGAAGACCAGGAGGCGGGACCACATTACAGGAGGCGGGACCACATTACAGGAGGCGGGACCACATTACACCGGTTTTAGAGTCGCTGCATTGGCTCCCCGTGTGTTTCAGGATCCATTTTAAAGTTCTTTTAATGGTTTTTAAATGTCTTAATGGTCTTGGTCCTTCTTATCTTTCAGAATTGATTTTACCTTATGAACCTTCACGGCCCCTTCGCTCCTCTGGCAGGGGTCTCCTAGTTATTCCTAAAGTCAACAGAAAGACTCACGGCGAGGCGTCTTTCCAATACTATGGCCCTCGCCTCTGGAACGACCTGAGGAGGAGCTCAGGACCACAGAGAACGTTCATGTTTTTAAGAGCAGGCTCAAGACCCACCTTTTTAGTTTAGCTTTTAACTAATATTTACTTATATTAACCTTATTTACCGGTTTTAGTTCTATTATTTCTTTAGTTTCCCTCTTTTTATCCTGTGCTATTTCACGCACAGTTTTAGCTGTTTTTAATGTATCTCTTATTAAATATTTATTCATTTATTTTTTATTTATCTTATTCATTTATTTTTTATGTTCTCCTAGTGGTTCCTCTGAGGGAGCCCTCTGCCCCGGGAGTGCTGGTTGGCTGTGGCCGTGCGGGCGCTCTCCTGGGGGTGCCTGGATGGAGATAGGACGTCTCTCCTGCACCTCCTCCGGGCCCCCTGGGTTGGCGCTCTGTGGCTGTGGGCGATGGGCTGCTCCTGGTGCAGACGCTCCTTGGATGATGTTTCCTCTTTCGGTCCATCTGTACCCAGCCTTACATACTCAACTCTATGTCCATTTTTATTTAAGACTTTTAACTGCTGGGCTGTCTGTACGTATATGTGTCTGTGTGTCTGTGTGTGCGGGTGGTGGGGGGGGGGGGGGTTGTAGTTATTTATGTATATTTACTGGTGGGGACGATTTGTATGATTTTTAATGATTTTTAAGCACTGTAAAGCACTTTGTGTTACATCTTGTATGGAAAGCGCTCTATAAATAAAGTTTTGATTGATTGATGTTGTTGTTTGTTACTTTTTAGAATGTGGGTGTCAGCTGGTGCCAACTTCTCTCCCCAAAATATTTTATACCTATTTCTTTTAATAACATACAGCGGTTTCATGTTTTATAGTGACACAATTATACAAATATAATGTCACTGTCGCTAATAGTTTTTTTTACATCCATCCATTTTCTTCCGCGGCCGGGTCGTCCCTTTGCCTCCTTGTGCATTTGAATGGGATATTAGTCCTGCCTCATCCAGCTGCAGTATGACAGTATACTGATATGTATTTACAAATTAAAATTCAACAGAATATTTTTATGAATATTGTCATTTGAAATTACATTTCTAGCATTTAATAACTAATTAAAGTCCATAATCAGTGTATTTCATATTTCTTTGCAGACAGTGTTGGTTGTTTCCGGTCGGACCGATTTCAGGGACGGACAAAGCTAGACCAACGCGAAAAAAAAGTTTTCAAGAATATCAAAATATTCGTTAAGAAAATTCAGGCCTGCTGAGAGGGAGCAAAATGCCAAAACCGCCGAAAATAGAGGCGAAGCAACAGGCAGATTCGGCGGTGGAAGAAGAATACGTAAGCCTCAGTCGAGTCACGGAGCTCATGGAGCAGCAGAGGGTCATGTTCAGGGAATTAATTCAACAACAGCAGGAAAACTTCAAAGGATTTATTAAACTCATCATGGAATCAACAAACACCCGCATGGATTTACAGACTAAGGACATTCAAGAACTAAAAACAAGCCTGCAGTTCACGCAAGGTGAGGTGGACACTTTGAAAGAACATAATCTGAAACTCACGGAGCGCACAAACACTTTACAAACGGACTTTTACAAAGTATGTGACAATTTACACATCATCACGGACAAACTGGAGTATCTGGAGGGGCAGAGCCGCAGAAACAACCTGGTATTTGAGGGAGTGTTGGAGTCGCCCGGGGAGACTTGGGCCGACGCTGAGGAGAAAGTTAAGGAGATACTGAAGGAGAAGCTCCAGCTACAGCACGCGGTGGAGGTGGAGAGGGCTCACCGCGTAGGGAAACACGACGGCGGGAGAGACTGGCCGAGACCCATCATCGCCAGACTACTGAGGTGGAAGGACCGTGAGGAAATCTTGCAGCGCGCCAAACGACTTAAAGGAACAAAAATCTTCATAAACGAGGACTACACGGAATCCATAAAAAGAAAACGTAAAGAACTGATGCCGGAGCTGAGAGCTGCACGAGAAAGGGGGGAGATCGCCTTCTTGAGATATGACAAACTCATTATACGTCCACGCAGCAGTACACCACATCCAGTATAAACACCGAGAAAAACGTATGGATTTTGGTATGTAAAAGCACATAATCTCACATGTCTAGTAATACATATAGTTCTATAGGAAGCACCGACTTGGACTTTTCAATAAGGAGAATTGCTGAAGCAAACTCCCAGGATTTTACATTCTCTCAATACGACCTACAGAACACTGAGATCGACATCGACCCGGAAAATAACTTTTTTACTAGAGCTACCAATGACTGTCAATACTACACAGAGGATCTGTACAATAGTAAACTTAAGAACATTAAGGCATTCACTGTAATCCACTTCAATAGTCGAAGCCTCTATGCAAACTTTGACCACATCAAAAGCTTCTTAAAACAGTTTTCCACACCATTCAGTGTCATTCTAATCACAGAAACATGGATTAATAATGACAGAGAATTTGAGTTTTCTATTGATTGGGTATGAATTTATAAGTATGAACAGAAAGAACAAGCATGGAGGGGGCGTAGCTATGTTTATAGACTCCAACTATAGTTATAAAGTAATGCAAAATAAGACCATGGTGGTGGATGATACACTTGAATGCCTTACTGTAGAGATTACAAGACAAAAAAAGAAAAATATTATTGTGAGTTCTATTTACAGAACACCTGGCTCTGATATAGATGTTTTTTCTAAGTGGATGGAGGAGCACTTTTCAGGATTAAATCATAAAGTCATGTTTGTGGGGGGAGACCTCAACATCGATCTGTTAAACCCATATAAACATAAAAAGACGGACGAATTTATAAATACTTTATTCAGTATAGGTCTGTTTCCTCTAATAACCAAACCTAGTAGAATAACAACCCATAGTGCCACCTTGATTGATAACATTTTTTCAAATGAAATTGAAAGTGATACAGTCAGCGAGTTAATGATAAATGATATTAGTGATCACCTTCCAGTTTTCGTTATGTATAAAAATGGATATGTAAAAGATGAAGAGGAAAACAAGTATTGGTTTAGAAGGGTAAAAACAGAGAAAACTATTGATGCATTTAAAAAGGAGCTTTTAGCTCAAGACTGGAGTATTGTGTACAGAGAGAATGACACGAATATGGCTTATGATGAGTTTACGCGAGTATTTCAAAAGGTATACGACAAAAACTGCCCAATGAAGAAATACTGTAAAAACAGAAAGTGTAAAGAAACACCATGGATGTCTAAGGGTTTACTAAATGCTTGCAAGAAAAAAAAAAAATCTTTACAAAAACTTTATAAGTAACCGAACAAAAGAAGCTGAGGATAAATATAAGAAATATAAAAATAAACTGACAGGTATCATTAGAAAATGTAAACAGGATTATTATAATAAGTTGTTGGATACTAATAAGAATAATATTAAAGGTTTATGGAACATCTTAAATAGTATAATTAGAAATAAACCAAGAACGATTAAGTATCCAAAATATTTCAAAGATGAGGATAACACTTTAAATAATATGAATGAAGTCGTCGAAACATTTAATAAATTCTTTGTAGATGTTGGACCAAACCTTGCTGCAAAAATTGCAAACGTTGAAAACTATAATTGTGATCTGATAGAAGCAAATCCTATGTCCCTGTTCCTCAAACCTGTGGAGGAAAAGGAGATACTGGACATTGTTAAAGGATGTAAAAATAAAACTTCGACCGATTACCATGACATGGACATGAAAACTTTAAAAACTGTTATTGAAAGTATCTCTAAGCCGTTAACTTACATCTGTAACTTATCGTTGCAAACTGGACAATTTCCTGATGGTATGAAAGTAGCAAAAGTAATTCCTCTGTTCAAAGCAGGAGATAAACATCTCTTTACAAACTACAGGCCTGTTTCCCTTTTACCGCAATTCTCTAAAATCTTAGAAAAGGTTTTTAACTCTAGACTTGACGGCTTTATCGAAAAGTGTAATTTACTCTCGGACAATCAGTTTGGTTTCAGGAACAATCACTCAACCTCACACGCGCTCTTTGATATAACTGAAGAAATAACTAATGCTGTAGATAACAAGAAATATGCAATAGGGTTATTTATTGACCTGAGTAAAGCGTTTGATACAATAAACTATGATATATTAATTAATAAACTAGAACATTATGGAATTAGGGGGGTAGCTCTACAGTGGGTCACCAGTTACTTAAAAAATAGAAAACAATGTGTGAAAATCGGTGATTATCAGTCGAGTTGTCGACAAATTGTCTGTGGTTTACCTCAAGGTTCTATTCTGGGCCCAAAATTGTTTAATATGTATATTAACGACATTTGTAAAACGTCTGAAATACTTAAATTTATCTTGTTTGCTGACGATACAAATATTTTTGCATCAGGAGAGACTTACAGCAGCTGTGTCGGATTGTTAACTTGGAACTCAAAAGTGTCAACAAGTGGTTCAAACAAAATAAATTATCTCTAAATCTGAGTAAAAGCAAAATGATGATATTTGGCAACTGTAATTCCAATGCTCAGGAAGCGATTCAGATAGAGGGTGTTGTTATCGAGCAAGTGCATGAAATCAAATTCCTTGGTGTGATTATTGATGACAGAATTACTTGGAAATCTCATATTAAATATATATCTACGAAAATTTCTAGAAGCATTTCAGTAATTGCAAAAGCAAAGCACATTTTAAACATCAAAGCTCTACATACCTTATACTGTTCTCTGATTTTGCCCTACTTATATTATTGTACTGTGGTTTGGGGTAGTACTTATAAAAACACAGTTAAACCAATAATATTGTTGCAAAAAAGAGCTATCCGAGTAATTCATAAAGTTGGGTTTTTGGACCACACAAACTCATTATTTTTAAAATCAAAGATCATGAAGTTTTGTGACATTGTTGAGTTCCAAACTGTTCAAATGTTATTCAGAGCAAGGTATAAATTGTTACCAAACCAATTACAAAGAAGGTTCTAAGAACGTACTGGACGTTATGAATTACGTGATGAATTAAACTTTAGGATTCAGAAACATAGCACAACTTTGAAAAGTTTTAGCCCAACAGTTAATGGTGTACAATTGTGGAATAAACTGGAGATGGATTTGAAACGATGTCCAAACATCAACCTGTTCAAATATAAATACAAACAAAAGACTTTTGAAATATACAGACAAGAGGAAATGTGTGGCCACTAGGGGGAGCAGTAGGATGGATTATGTGTATTTTTCCTCTATAATCTGGAAGAGTGTTGCTGCTTGGAACGGTTGTCATTCTGTTGCTCGGATTCACGGATGGAGAATTGGGGTTGGCGGGTTGTGGATCTGTTGGGAGGGACCCTCCCGGCGGGCTCTGGACCTTGTCTTTTGATGCACCACTCAGCATAGGAACATATTCTACAAAATCAGCTGTTAGGGCAGCCGTGTGGGGGTTTGTTGATTGGGAGTTACTGCCCTCTTCAAATGGCCCGCTCTACACTCTGGCTTTTTAATGCACCACACTATGCAGGGCTACAGCATACTTCACATATAACTCAATTAAATAAATATATAATAATAATGATTATGAAAATTACACCCAAATTAAAATTATACTGAGAATGGTAATGACAACTGGGAAGTATCAAGATCTCGGAGTATAATACCTATTAATGTACCTTCATAACATAAAAGTAACTCTCGGTTATCAAGGGTAAAAATCTGAAAGAAATATATGAAGGATCACATTTTTATTTTATTTTGACTGCTTTGTTCTAGACATCGTACATGAAAAAAGATCGTTGTTGTAGTTGTGCGTTGTTTCAATTAATTGTATAAACAGTTCATATATTTTTTTGTAAGTTTGTAAGTTGGTCTGTACGAATGTAGCTGCTTGAAATGTTTTAAATGTTCTTTTTTTATTTATTTTATTGCACTTGGGGGTGGGCACTCATAAGCTTTTGCTTCAGCCCACTCCTTTTGAGCACTATGTGTACTGCTCAAATAAACAAATAAACTAAACTAAAAAACTAAACTAAACAGTGTTCCACTGCAGTAGCTGACTCTGGATTGGTTCCGTTAATCGCTACTGTTAAAGGCCCTATTCTTAATTTGTACCGTTTTTAGTCAAAATGTGACAAAATGTGTATTTTTACCATCACGGCTGTCTTTCAGAGTCAATATGGTAAAAGTACTCCTTTGTGTCACACACTGACTCTTTGGGTTGACTTTACAGAACATTAACTATTTTTGTCACAAATTACTACTTTTACAACATACTGTCAACGGGCAAAAAGAACCTGTAAAAACTAAAACAAGACGAGAGGATAAAAAGAGCCAGGTATCGGGCCTTTAATATTGTCGTGGACAGTTGGTACAAAGTCCCTCCCCCAGGGGATTTTGTACCAACTTTATTTCACACTGTCTGAACAGAAAAAGGTGAAACAGTAACATTTGGTTGAACTCATTTATAGCTCCATTCTTTGTGGCATTGTTTGATCAGCTTCTTAAGTGTTAAATGATCCAGTGCTGCATTCATTTTTCACAAAGATCTTGTATTTGAGGATGGGAGAGTGTGACCATTGAGCTTCTCCAGAACATCCCAAAGATTCTGTTGGATAAATATTGATTATTCTATATATTTTGCTTTATCTTACACTTCATGATCTGTTGACTGAAAAGATGTTATTGATGTTTTGCTTTGAGTTCCAGAGTTTGAGCATAAAACTGAAAGACCTATGCTGTGTCTGGTAGATGACCCCTGCCCTTTGACAGGGGAGAGCTGTGTGTGACCGTAACTGGGACTGTGTCAAGGATAATGGATAATTAAAAGTAAACACTGTGAAGTTGTAAATGCCATTTGCTGCTTTGGGTAATGTCCCCCCTCCCTGAGGCCAAAGCAGTGATCTGTGTTAGGGGCGTGAACAAGTGAATACAAGCCCATGTGGGGGCAACCAGAAAGCCAGAGCGAGCAGGACGATGGAGCTCATCTCTGTCTGTCTCTCCTGGTCAGAACAACACTTTCATG
Organism: Proterorhinus semilunaris; assembly: GCA_021464625.1. Classification (NCBI taxonomy): domain Eukaryota; kingdom Metazoa; phylum Chordata; class Actinopteri; order Gobiiformes; family Gobiidae; genus Proterorhinus; species Proterorhinus semilunaris. The sequence continues at coordinate 159,241 of JAJBBP010000026.1, read as the reverse complement.
AAATTCTTATTTGTGCAAATGCATATGGCTCTGTTATATTATATTAGTACACATGTAGTGTTTTGTTTACATTTTAACACGTCAACTGTTTATTATTACTTTTATTACTTTCCACAATGTGACCATCATCTGATACAGTTTCTCTGTTTTTTGTGTGTTTTTTTTTCTTTTTTGTTAGGGTCTACCCTCAAACACTAGTGTTTTGTTATGAATGGAAAAATACTACTAGATACAAACATGTATACATGTACTGATATGTGCTCTATTATGCCTTTTTGGTTTCATTGCTTGTCTTAAATACAAATACATGATTCTTCCACATTTACTTCTTAGTAAAGTTTCACAGTTTCTGCGATTTCCGCAAGTTATACTTTAAAACATTCCACATGTTTGGAAGATTCTTTCTAATACTTTTGGGAATTCTTCAATTTATGGATTTTCCACAATCGGCTGGAATTCTTACAATGGGGCTTCTGCAATCTCATGGTTTAGTAAAGTTATACTTTTTCTACATTTTCTGCAGTTTGTGCATGTTCAGTTTGTGCAACTTGTCTGTCTACAGTTTTTTTCTATGCTATTGATACACATTCATTTGTATGGGGAAGCTTCCATATTCATTTTAAAAGGACTTTTGGTACAGTTGAGTCTGTCAGCGATTTATGCAAAGTAAAGAGTTTATGCAATTTCAACAGTTTCAAGGATTTCAAGGATTTTTCAGCTAAATTCCACATTAGATCTGTTCCGCAGACAATCACAATGGCTTCAGCTATTGCAAGTTTCTAGTTTTTTATGTAATGCGATCTACCAATACTCCCTTTGCGATGGACGTATTGAGCACCCTGCTTCAGGGTGAAGACCGTGCAATAACAACATTTGTCGCACCCTTTGTCCGTGGAAAAAAGAGGAACCAAAACTGACGAGTCAAGATTTTGTTTCTTAAAAAAGGATCTGAAAGTCCAACTCAAGCAAAAACCAGATGAGTCGGTAACACATGACACGCTCCAGGAGCGGCGTCGAGGACCTTCACTCACTGAGAACATGTTCTACTCCACTGGTATATTTATTATTTTATTTTATTTTTGGCGGCACGGTGGCGCAGCGGTTAGCGCTCGTGCTTCACAGCTAGAAGGTCCCGGGTTCGATTCCCACCTGGACGGGGCCTTTCTGTGGAGTTTGCATGTTCTCCCCGTGTCTGCGTAGGTTTCCTCCGGGTACTCCGGTTTCCCCTACCACTAAAAACATGTACAATAGGCCGGGGTGAATGATGTGAGTGAGTGGTTGGCGGTGGTCGGAGGGGCCGATGGGGCAGATTGGCTGCCTCGCTTCCGTCAGTCTACCCCAGGGCAGCTGTGGCTACAATAGTAGCTTACCACCACCGAGTATGGAATGAATGAATAGTGCTTAATGTAAAGCGTCTTTGAGTGTCCAGAAAAGCGCTTTATAAAAGAAGAGAACACATGACACCTGTGCTAAAGTCTCTCCATTGGCTCCTGTTCACATTAGAATCAAATAAAAAAATCCTGCTCCTCACATTTAAAGCCATAAAGGGTTTGGCCTCACTTTATCTCCAAGACGTTATCGTTCCATATCGGCCAACCAGAGCTCTCAAAACTCAGGGCTACTAGTGATTCCTCAGGTCTCCAACGTCACTGTAGGAGGAAGAGCCTTTAGCTCCAACGTCACTGTAGGAGGAAGAGCCTTTAGCTCCAACGTCACTGTAGGAGGAAGAGCCTTTAGCTCCAACGTCACTGTAGGAGGAAGAGCCTTCAGCTCCAACATCACTGTAGGAGGAAGAGCCTTTAGCTCCAACGTCACTGTAGGAGGAAGAGCCTTCAGCTCCAACGTCACTGTAGGAGGAAGAGCCTTCAGCTCTAACATCACTGTAGGAGGAAGAGCCTTCAGCTCCAACGTCACTGTAGGAGGAAGAGCCTTTAGCTCCAACATCACTGTAGGAGGAAGAGCCTTCAGCTCCAACATCACTGTAGGAGGAAGAGCCTTCAGCTCCAACATCACTATAGGAGGAAGAGCCTTCAGCTCCAACATCACTGTAGGAGGAAGAGCCTTCAGCTCCAACATCACTGTTGGAGGAAGAGCCTTCAGCTCCAACATCACTGTAGGAGGAAGAGCCTTCAGCTCCAACATCACTATAGGAGGAAGAGCCTTTAGCTCCAACATCACTGTAGGAGGAAGAGCCTTTAGCTCCAACATCACTGTAGGAGGAAGAGCCTTTAGCTCCAACATCACTGTAGGAGGAAGAGCCTTCAGCTCCAACGTCACTGTAGGAGGAAGAGCCTTCAGCTCCAACATCACTGTAGGAGGAAGAGCCTTCAGCTCCAACGTCACTGTAGGAGGAAGAGCCTTCAGCTCCAACGTCACTGTAGGAGGAAGAGCCTTCAGCTCCAACATCACTGTAGGAGGAAGAGCCTTCAGCTCCAACATCACTGTAGGAGGAAGAGCCTTCAGCTCCAACGTCACTGTAGGAGGAAGAGCCTTCAGCTCCAACATCACTGTAGGAGTTTAGTTTAGTTTATTTGTTTATTTGAGCAGTACACATAGTGCTCAAAAGGAGTGGGCTGGAGCAAAAGCTTATGAGTGCCCACCCCCAAGTGCAATAAAATAAATAAAAAAAGAACATTACAAAACATTTCAAGCAGCTACATTCGTACAGACCAACTTACAAACTTACAAAAAAATAAATGAACTGTTTATACAATTAATTGAAACAACGCACAACTACAACAACGATCTTGTTTCATGTACGATGTCTAGAACAAAGCAGTCAAAATAAAATAAAAATGTGATCCTTCATATATTTCTTTCAGATTTTTACCCTTGATAACCGAGAGTTACTTTTATGTTATGAAGGTACATTAATAGGTATTAAACTCCGAGATCTTGATACTTCCCAGTTGTCATTACCATTCTCAGTATAATTTTAATGTGGGTGTAATTTTCATAATCATTATTATTATATATTTATTTAATTGAGTTATATGTGAAGTATGCTGTAGCCCTGCATAGTGTGGTGCATTAAAAAGCCAGAGTGTAGAGCGGGCCATTTGAAGAGAGCAGTAACTCCCAATCAACAAACCCCCACACGGCTGCCCTAACAGCTGATTTTGTAGAATATGTTCCTATGCTGAGTGGTGCATCAAAAGACAAGGTCCAGAGCCCGCCGGGAGGGTCCCTCCCAACAGATCCACAACCCGCCAACCCCAATTCTCCATCCGTGAATCCGAGCAACAGAATGACAACCGTTCCAAGCAGCAACACTCTTCCAGATTATAGAGGAAAAATACACATAATCCATCCTACTGCTCCCCCTAGTGGCCACACATTTCCTCTTGTGTGTATATTTCAAAAGTCTTTTGTTTGTATTTATATTTGAACAGGTTGATGTTTGGACATCGTTTCAAATCCATCTCCAGTTTATTCCACAATTGTTCACCATTAACTGTTGGACTAAAACTTTTCAAAGTTGTGCTATGTTTCTGAATCCTAAAGTTTAATTCATCACGTAATTCATAACGTCCAGTACGTTCTAGAACCTTCTTTGTATTTGGTTTGGTAACAGTTTATACCTTGCTCTGAATAACATTTGAACAGTTTGGAACTCAACAATGTCACAAAACTTCATGATCTTTGATTTTAAAAATAATGAGTTTGTGTGATCCAAAAACCCAACTTTATGAATTACTCGGAGAGCTCTTTTTTGCAACAATATTATTGGTTTAACTGTGTTTTTATAAGTACTACCCCAAACCACAGTACAATAATATAAGTAGGGCAAAATCAGAGAACAGTATAAGGTATGTGGAGCTTTGATGTTTAAAATGTGCTTTGCTTTTGCTATTACTGAAATGCTTCTAGAAATGTTCGTAGATATATATTTAATGTGAGATTTCCAAGTAATTCTGTCATCAATAATCACACCAAGGAATTTGATTTCATGCACTTGCTCGATAACAACACCCTCTATCTGAATTGCTTCCTGAGCATTGGAGTTACAGTTGCCAAATATCATCATTTTGCTTTTACTCAGGTTTAAAGATAATTTATTTTGTTTGAACCACTTATTGACACTTTTGAGTTCCAAGTTAACAATCCGAGACAGTTGCTGTAAGTCTCTCCTGATGCAAAAATATTTGTATCGTCAGCAAACAAGATAAATTTAAGTACTTCAGACGTTTTACAAATGTCGTTAATATACATATTAAACAATTTTGGGCCTAGAATAGAACCTTGAGGCAAACCACACACAATTTGTCGACAACTCGACTGATAATCGCCGATTTTCACACATTGTTTTCTATTTTTTAAGTAACTGGTAACCCACTGTAGAGCTACCCCCCTAATCCCATAAAGTTCTAGTTTATTAATTAATATATCATAGTTTATTGTATCAAACGCTTTACTCAGGTCAATAAATAACCCTATTGCACATTTCTTGTTATCTACAGCGTTAGTTATTTCTTCAGTTATATCAAAGAGTGTGAGGTTGAGTGATTGTTCCTGAAACCAAACTGATTGTCCGAGAGTAAATTACACTTTTCGATAAAGCCGTCAAGTCTAGAGTTAAAAACCTTTTCTAAGATTTTAGAGAATTGCGGTAAAAGGGAAACAGGCCTGTAGTTTGTAAAGAGATGTTTATCTCCTGCTTTGAACAGAGGAATCACTTTTGCTACTTTCATACCATCAGGAAATTGTCCAGTTTGCAACGATAAGTTACAGATGTAAGTTAACGGCTTAGAGATACTTTCAATAACAGTTTTTAAAGTTTTCATGTCCATGTCATGGTAATCGGTCGAGGTCTTATTTTTACACCCTTTAACAATGTCCAGTATCTCCTTTTCCTCCACAGGTTTGAGGAACAGGGACATAGGATTTGCTTCTATCAGATCACAATTATAGTTCTCAACGTTTGCAATTTTTGCAGCAAGGTTCGGTCCAACATCTACAAAGAATTTATTAAATGTTTCGACGACTTCATTCATATTATTTAAAGTGTTATCCTCATCTTTGAAATATTTTGGATAATTAATCGTTCTTGGTTTATTTCTAATTATACTATTTAAGATGTTCCATAAACCTTTAATATTATTCTTATTAGTATCCAACAACTTATTATAATAATCCTGTTTACATTTTCTCATGATACCTGTCCTGACCTACCTGTACCAGTTTATTTTTATATTTCTTATATTTATCCTCAGCTTCTTTTGTTCGGTTATTTATAAAGTTTTTGTAAAGATTATTTTTTTTCTTGCAAGCATTTAGTAAACCCTTAGACATCCATGGTGTTTCTTTACACTTTCTGTTTTTACAGTATTTCTTCATTGGGCAGTTTTTGTCGTATACCTTTTGAAATACTCGCGTAAACTCATCATAAGCCATATTCGTGTCATTCTCTCTGTACACAATACTCCAGTCTTGAGCTAAAAGCTCCTTTTTAAATGCATCAATAGTTTTCTCTGTTTTTACCCTTCTAAACCAATACTTGTTTTCCTCTTCATCTTTTACATATCCATTTTTATACATAACGAAAACTGGATGGTGATCACTAGAGGAGGAAGACCCTTTAGCTCCAACATCACTGTAGGAGGAAGAGCCTTTAGCTCCAACATCACTGTAGGAGGAAGAGCCTTTAGCTCCAACATCACTGTAGGAGGAAGAGCCTTCAGCTCCAACATCACTGTAGGAGGAAGAGCCTTCAGCTCCAACATCACTGTAGGAGGAAGAGCCTTCAGCTCCAACATCACTGCAGGAGGAAGAGCCTTTAGCTCCAACATCACTGTAGGAGGAAGAGCATTTAGCTCCAACATCACTGTAGGAGGAAGAGCCTTTAGCTCCAACATCACTGTAGGAGGAAGAGCCTTCAGCTCCAACATCACTGTAGGAGTTTAGTTTAGTTTATTTGTTTATTTGAGCAGTACACATAGTGCTCAAAAGGAGTGGGCTGAAGCAAAAGCTTACGAGTGCCCACCCCCAAGTGCAATAAAATAAATAAATAAAGAACATTACAAAACATTTCAAGCAGCTACATTCGTACAGACCAACTTACAAACTTACAAAAAAATAAATGAACTGTTTATACAATTAATTGAAACAACGCACAACTACAACAACAATCTTTTTTCATGTACGATGTCTAGAACAAAGCAGTCAAAATAAAATAAAAATGTGATCCTTCATATATTTCTTTCAGATTTTTACCCTTGATAACCGAGAGTTACTTTTATGTTATGAAGGTACATTAATAGGTATTAAACTCCGAGATCTTGATACTTCCCAGTTGTCATTACCATTCTCAGTATAATTTTAATTTGGGTGTAATTTTCATAATCATTATTATTATATATTTATTTAATTGAGTTATATGTGAAGTATGCTGTAGCCCTGCATAGTGTGGTGCATTAAAAAGCCAGAGTGTAGAGCGGGCCATTTGAAGAGAGCAGTAACTCCCAATCAACAATCCCCCCACACGGCTGCCCTAACAGCTGATTTTGTAGAATATGTTCCTATGCTGAGTGGTGCATCAAAAGACAAGGTCCAGAGCCCGCCGGGAGGATCCCTCCCAACAGATCCACAACCTGCCAACCCCAATTCTCCATCCGTGAATCCGAGTAACAGAATGACAACCGTTCCAAGCAGCAACACTCTTCCTGATTATAGAGGAAAAATACACATAATCCATCCTACTGCTCCCCCTAGTGGCAACACATTTCCTCTTGTGTGTATATTTCAAAAGTCTTTTGTTTGTATTTATATTTGAACAGGTTGATGTTTGGACATCGTTTCAAATCCATCTCCAGTTTATTCCACAATTGTACACCATTAACTGTTGGGCTAAAACTTTTCAAAGTTGTGCTATGTTTCTGAATCCTAAAGTTTAATTCATCACGTAATTCATAACGTCCAGTACGTTCTAGAACCTTCTTTGTATTTGGTTTGGTAACAGTTTATACTTTGCTCTGAATAACATTTGAACAGTTTGGAACTCAACAATGTCACAAAACTTCATGATCTTTGATTTTAAAAATAATGAGTTTGTGTGATCCAAAAACCCAACTTTATGAATTACTCGGAGAGCTCTTTTTTGCAACAATATTATTGGTTTAACTGTGTTTTTATAAGTACTACCCCAAACCACAGTACAATAATATAAGTAGGGCAAAATCAGAGAACAGTATAAGGTATGTAGAGCTTTGATGTTTAAAATGTGCTTTGCTTTTGCAATTACTGAAATGCTTCTAGAAATGTTCGTAGATATATATTTAATATGAGATTTCCAAGTAATTCTGTCATCAATAATCACACCAAGGAATTTGATTTCATGCACTCGCTCGATAACAACACCCTCTATCTGAATTGCTTCCTGAGCGTTGGAGTTACAGTTGCCAAATATCATCATTTTGCTTTTACTCAGGTTTAGAGATAATTTATTTTGTTTGAACCACTTATTGACACTTTTGAGTTCCAAGTTAACAATCCGACACAGCTGCTGTAAGTCATCTCCTGATGCAAAAATATTTGTATCGTCAGCAAACAAGATAAATTTAAGTACTTGAGACGTTTTACAAATGTCGTTAATATACATATTAAACAATTTTGGGCCCAGAATAGAACCTTGAGGTAAACCACAAACAATTTGTCGACAACTCGACTGATAATCACCGATTTTCACACATTGTTTTCTATTTTTTAAGTAACTGGTAACCCACTGTAGAGCTACCCCCCTAATCCCATAAAGTTCTAGTTTATTAATTAATATATCATAGTTTATTGTATCAAACGCTTTACTCAGGTCAATAAATAACCCTATTGCATATTTCTTGTTATCTACAGCATTAGTTATTTCTTCAGTTATATCAAAGAGCGCGTGAGAGGTTGAGTGATTGTTCCTAAAACCAAACTGATTGTCCGAGAGTAAATTACACTTTTCGATAAAGCCGTCAAGTCTAGAGTTAAAAACCTTTTCTAAGATTTTAGAGAATTGCGGTAAAAGGGAAACAGGCCTGTAGTTTGTAAAGAGATGTTTATCTCCTGCCTTGAACAGAGGAATCACTTTTGCTACTTTCATACTATCAGGAAATTGTCCAGTTTGCAACGATAAGTTACAGATGTAAGTTAACGGCTTAGAGATACTTTCAATAACAGTTTTTAAAGTTTTCATGTCCATGTCATGGTAATCGGTCGAGGTTTTATTTTTACACCTTTAACAATGTCCAGTATCTCCTTTTCCTCCACAGGTTTGAGGAACAGGGACATAGGATTTGCTTCTATCAGATCACAATCATAGTTCTCAACGTTTGCAATTTTTGCAGCAAGGTTCGGTCCAACATCTACAAAGAATTTATTAAATGTTTCGACGACTTCATTCATATTATTTAACGTGTTATCCTCATCTTTGAAATGTTTTGGATAATTAATCGTTCTTGGTTTATTTCTAATTATACTATTTAAGATGTTCCATAAACCTTTAATATTATTCTTATTAGTATCCAACAACGTATTATAATAATCCTGTTTACATTTTCTAATGATACCTGTCAATTTATTTTTATATTTCTTATATTTATCCTCAGCTTCTTTTGTTCGGTTATTTATAAAGTTTTTGTAAAGATTTTTTTTTTTCTTGCAAGCATTTAGTAAACCTTTAGACATCCATGGTGTTTCTTTACACTTTCTGTTTTTACAGTATTTCTTCATTGGGCAGTTTTTGTCGTATACCTTTTGAAATACTCGCGTAAACTCATCATAAGCCATATTCGTGTCATTCTCTCTGTACACAATACTCCAGTCTTGAGCTAAAAGCTCCTTTTTAAATGCATCAATAGTTTTCTCTGTTTTTACCCTTCTAAACCAATACTTGTTTTCCTCTTCATCTTTTACATATCCATTTTTATACATAACGAAAACTGGAAGGTGATCACTGTAGGAGGAAGACCCTTTAGCTCCAACATCACTGTAGGAGGAAGAGCCTTTAGCTCCAACATCACTGTAGGAGGAAGAGCCTTTAGCTCCAACATCACTGTAGGAGGAAGAGCCTTCAGCTCCAACATCACTGTAGGAGGAAGAGCCTTTAGCTCCAACATCACTGTAGGAGGAAGAGCCTTCAGCTCCAACATCACTGTAGGAGGAAGAGCCTTCAGCTCCAACATCACTGTAGAAGGAAGAGCCTTCAGCTCCAACATCACTGTAGGAGGAAGAGCCTTTAGCTCCAACATCACTGTAGGAGGAAGAGCCTTCAGCTCCAACATCACTGTAGGAGGAAGAGCCTTCAGCTCCAACATCACTGTAGGAGGAAGAGCCTTCAGCTCCAACATCACTGTAGGAGGAAGAGCCTTTAGCTCCAACATCACTGTAGGAGGAAGAGCCTTCAGCTCCAACATCACTGTAGGAGGAAGAGCCTTCAGCTCCAACGTCACTGTAGGAGGAAGAGCCTTTAGCTCCAACGTCACTGTAGGAGGAAGAGCCTTCAGCTCCAACATCACTGTTGGAGGAAGAGTGTCACGCCCTGTGCTGTGACCTGGCTCTCCTCTCCCTTCCCCCTCCTGGGCCGGTGTGGGCGGAGTCTTCCTGGGAGCAGCCTCACCTGGCTCCCATCTGCAATCACCTGGCAGCTATTTGTATCCAGCTCTCCAGCCACTCGGCGCCAGATTATTCCTCAGTCTTCATGTTCTTGGATTCCGCCTGCCTGCCTGCCTGCCCTGCTGCTACTCACCTGCCAGCTCATTCACCACCCGTAAAATAAAGTTTTTTTGATTTTTCCTGGAACCCTGTCTAGTGTCACTTCTTGGGTCCCACTCGTCGTGTGCCACAACAGAATAATCTGGCCACATGGACCCATCTGACCTAGATGCCTTCAGACGAGCCTTGTCTTCACAGGGACACCTCGTGGGCCAACATGAACAGACTTTGAGCGACATTGTGGAAAAGCTTGGTGAAATGTCCTCAAATATCTCTACGCTCTCCAACCACATGAACCAGCTCTACGCCCACCTCGCTTCCTCTTCCCCCACCGCAGTTCCTGAACCTGTCACAGCTCCACCAGACCAGCCACTCCAAACCTCCTCCACCCGGGAACCGCACATGCCTATTCCTGAAAGATACTCCGGGGATTTGGGTGCCTGTGGTCGCTTCCTCCTCCAATGCTCTCTGGTTTTTCAGCAACAACCGACCACATACAATTCAGATAAGTCCCGCATTGCGTTTATCTACAGTTTGTTAACTGGTAAAGCCGCTCAATGGGCAACTGCTTTATGGGAGAGTAATTCACCCACATGCCAATCATATACTGTGTTCTCTCAGGAAATGAGAAGGGTGTTTGACCACCCTGTCAAGGGGAAGGAGGCCTCTAAGCGGTTGTTGGCACTTTGTCAGGGCTCATCTCCTGTTGCTCAATATGCAGTGGACTTCCGTATTTTGGCTGCTGAGAGTGGTTGGGACGATGAGGCGTTACAGGGAGTTTTCTTAAGGGGCCTTTCTGAGAATATCAAAGATGAATTGGCAGCCCGAGATGAGACTAATAATCTTGAAGAACTGATTGGTCTGGCAACTCGACTTGACAATCGGCTCAGAGAGCGACGCAGAGAGAGATCCACCCGTCAAGTAGTGCCTCGTAGCCACCTGTATGCTCAGACTCCCATGTCTCTTGTTTCACCCAGTTGTCCAGTCCCTTCTAGTTCTCCAGATCCACTACCTGAAGAACCGATGCAATTGGGTCGAGCCCACCTAAGTCCGGATGAAAGACTCCGTCGCCAAAGGTCGGGCTTATGTCTCTACTGTGGCCAGTCGGGCCATTATATCAACACCTGCCCTCAGCGGCCAAAAGGGCAGGCTCGCCAGTGAACGGAGAGGTCATGGTGAGCCAAACTTCCTCTCCCCAGTCCGACACTCCAGACCGGCTCCAGATCCAGTCCTCCCTACTATGGAGAGGTGAGTCTATTCCAGTCTTTTCATTTATTGATTCAGGTGCCGATGATAATTTCATTGATTCAGCTCTGGTCTTGCAAGCCAAGATACCCACAGAATTGATAGAAGTACCCTGTAATGTCAAAGCTGTCAGGGTTTGTAGTTGGACCCAAAAGCAGAACACAGACGGTAAATTATAAGAGTATTTAATAACGGAAAACAGACCAAAAGACAGGAACAAACGGAGTCAAGAGTTACGGTCACAGGACAGGGCCAAACGCGTCAACAGACTGTGGCAGTGAAAACAAACGAACCGGCAAGGTGCGGTGGGGAAACTGGTGGTCTTGAAGTGCAGGGTAACGAGCTGTGGATTGAATGCAGGTGTGTGAGTGACAGGTGGCTGATCTGATGGCTCCGCCCAGGGGAGGAGACAGACAAAACACAAAACACAAAACAGGAGGGAGGGGAGAAGTGGCAACACAGGACCATGACAGTACCCCCCTCTCAAGGGACGGATTCCAGACGTCCCACGAAAAACCGGGAGGGCGGAGGGGGTCAGGAGGAGGGAACACAGTCGGTGCAACAGAGTCCGGGGGCCACGGAGGTAGAGATGGGCTCAGAAACGGGCTGAGAGCACCCGCAGACAGAGGTGGCGGGTCCAGGATTTCCGGCGGAGGCGGGTCCGGGGTCTCCGGCTCCGGCTCTGGCGGAGTCAGAGGCGGGTCCGGGGGCTCCGGTGGTGGAGTCAGAGGCGGGTCCGCGGGCACCGGCGGAGGCGGGAGCAGAGGCGGGTCCGCGTGCACCGGCGGAGGCGGGAGCAGAGGCGGGTCCGCGGGCACCGGCGGAGGCGGGAGCAGAGGCGGGTCCGCGTGCACCGGCGGAGGCGGGAGCAGAGGCGGGTCCGCGGGCACCGGCGGAGGCGGGAGCAGAGGCGGGTCCGCGGGCACCGGCGGAGGCGGGAGCAGAGGCGGGTCCGCGAAGCCCGGCGGCGGCGGGAGCAGAGGCGGGTCCGCGAAGCCCGGCGGCGGCAGGTCAGGGGTCTCCGGCGGAGGCAGGTCAGGGGTCTCCGGCGGAGTCAGGTCAGGGGTCTCCGGCGGAGGCAGGTTCGGATCCCCCGCAGCGGGCCAAGGCGGCGGAGGCAGGTCCGGATCCTCCGCAGGGGGCCAAGGCGGCGGGGGCAGGTCCGGATCCTCCGCAGGGGGCCAAGGCGGCGGAGGCGGGTCCGCGAAGTCCGGTGGCGGCGGGAACAGGGCCGGGTCCGCGAAGTCCGGCGGCGGCAGGTATGCACCCTCCTCCGCCGGCCACGGAGGAGGAGGCAGGTCCGGGAGCTCTGCGGGCACCGGCGGCGGCCGGGTGGGGCGCAGCCGAGGAGCGGGGACAGGCGGCGACCTGGCGGGGTGCAGCCGAGGAGCGGGGACAGGCGGCGGCGGGCCAAGGCTCCGGCGAGGAGCAGGGACCGGCGGAGTGCACTCCGGACGGGGGTCTGGACTTGGTGGTGGCCCCAGGACAGGAGGAGCCCACCCTGGACGGAGCAAGATGTCCAGCGGTGGCTCTGGGACAGAAGGGGCCCACCCCAAGCCCAGGTCGGTGTCCGGCAGTGGCTTAACCGGGGAGAACCCACCTTGCCACAGCTCCAGAACAAAAAAAGGACTGTGTTCTGCTGGGTCCATATTGGCCGGTTCGTTCTGTCAGGGTTTGTAGTTGGACCCAAAAGCAGAACACAGACGGTAAATTATAAGAGTATTTAATAACGGAAAACAGACCAAAAGACAGGAACAAACGGAGTCAAGAGTTACGGTCACAGGACAGGGCCAAACGCGTCAACAGACTGTGGCAGTGAAAACAAACGAACCGGCAAGGTGCGGTGGGGAAACTGGTGGTCTTGAAGTGCAGGGTAACGAGCTGTGGATTGAATGCAGGTGTGTGAGTGACAGGTGGCTGATCTGATGGCTCCGCCCAGGGGAGGAGACAGACAAAACACAAAACACAAAACAGGAGGGAGGGGAGAAGTGGCAACACAGGACCATGACAAAAGCCTTAAATGGAGACCCACTAGCCAAGGTAACTCACCGCACTTTGCCCATAACTCTCAGACTTTCTGGTAACCACATGGAGACTATTCAACTGTTGGTAATCTCTTCGCCTCATGCACCTGTTGTCCTTGGCCTTCCCTGGCTCAAGGTCCACAATCCCCATATCGACTGGGCGGCTAACAGAGTAGCCAGTTGGAGCATTTATTGTCATTCGCAATGTCTTCATTCTGCAGTAACCTCAGATGATAGCCCTCCCAATCCACCTCCGGTTCCTTCAGAGCTGTCCCTGGTTCCTTTGGAGTATCATGATTTAGCAGAGGTCTTCAGCAAGCACCAAGCTCTGTCTCTGCCCCCGCACAGGCCGTATGACTGTCCTATAGACTTGTTACCTGGTGCCCCCTTGCCCTCAAGCCGTCTCTACAAGGTATCTCACCCAGAAAGAGTGGCAATGGAGACTTATATCAGAGAGTCTTTGGCTGCAGGGTTAATTCGTCCCTCATCGTCTCCGGTGGCAGCGGGTTTTTTCTTTGTTGATAAAAAGGACAAGACATTGCGCCCCTGTATAGACTATAGAGGCCTTAACGACATCACAATCAAGAATAAATACCCGTTACCTCTTATTGATTCAGCTTTCCAACCACTCCACCAGGCTACTATATTCACCAAATTAGACCTGAGAAATGCTTATCATCTCGTTCGTATTAGACAGGGAGATGAATGGAAGACTGCATTCAACACTCCCCTCGGACATTTTGAATACCAAGTAATGCCCTTCGGCTTAACCAATGCTCCCGCTTTTTTTTAAGCTTTGGTAAATGATGTTCTCAGGGACATGATCAACAAGTTTGTTTTTGTCTATATAGACGACATCCTCATTTTTTCCAAGGACCTGCCGCAACATACTCAACATGTCCGCACAGTGCTTCAGCGTCTCCTTGAGAACAAACTTTTCGTCAAGGCAGAGAAATGTCAGTTCCACGCCCCTTCTGTTTCTTTCTTGGGTTTTGTGATTGAGGAGGGCCAAATGAAAGCGGACCCAGACAAGGTTAAAGCGGTTGCCGAGTGGCCTAAGCCTGAGACCCGTAAACAGCTTCAACGGTTTCTTGGATTCGCCAACTTTTATCGTAGGTTCATAAGGGACTACAGCAGAAAAGCGGCTCCTCTCACCAGGCTGACCTCCACAACCATTCCGTTTAGATGGTCTGCTGAAGCTGATTCTGCCTTCAACCTGCTCAAGTCTCTCTTTGTTTCAGCTCCAGTCCTCTCGCACCCAGATTCCTCCAGACAATTTATTGTTGAGGTTGATGCTTCAGACTCTGGAGTTGGTGCGGTCCTGTCACAACGCTCCTCTTCCGACCAAAAACTCCATCCTTGTGCTTTCTTCTCCCGTCGGCTCTCTCCGGCTGAGAGGAACTATGACATTGGGAACCGTGAGCTATTAGCTGTGGTCTTGGCTCTCCAAGAGTGGCGTCATTGGCTGGAGGGAGCGGAACACCCCTTTGTGGTCTGGACCGACCACAAGAATCTCTCCTACCTTCGGTCAGCTAAGAGACTGAACTCTCGACAGGCAAGATGGGCCCTGTTTATGGGTAGATTCAACTTCACGCTCACATATAGACCTGGCTCGCGGAATATTAAGCCAGATTCCTTATCACGTCAGTCTGTCATTGAAGAACCGGTTTCCCTGCCTGACACTATTCTCCCTCCAGCCCAAGTAATGGATGACCCGGAGACTACCTCGGCTTGCATGGTTGGTGCCTTGCACTGGGAGATTGAGAAGACTGTCCGTGATGCACAACGTTCCCAACCAGACCCAGGTAACGGACCACCTAACTGTGTTTTTGTTCCCGATTCTGTTCGTTCTGAGGTTCTCCAATGGGGTCATTCTTCTAAACTTACCTGTCATCCCGGAGTAAGCCGCACTCTTGCCTTTCTGAAACAGAGGTTTTGGTGGCCGACTATGATCAAGGGTATTCGCTCGTTTGTTTCTTCCTGTACTGTTTGTGCTCGCAGCAAGTCTTCTCATCAGCGGCCCGCTGGTCTCCTGCACCCTCTCCCAATTCCCAGCAGGCCCTGGTCGCATATTGCCGTTGATTTCGTAACTGGACTGCCGCCCTCGGAAGGTAATACCTGCATACTTACCATAGTGGACCGATTTTCTAAGTCTGTACATTTTGTCCCTTTGCCTAAATTACCTTCCGCTACTGAAACGGCAGACCTCCTGGTCAACAATGTCATAAAATTGCATGGTATCCCCCTCGACATAGTCTCTGACAGAGGCCCACAGTTCACATCACAAGTGTGGAAAGCCTTTTGCCTTGCTTTGGGAACATCCGTTAGTCTCTCTTCAGGATACCACCCGCAATCTAATGGACAAACCGAAAGAGCTAATCGGGACCTGGGGGCTGCGTTGCGCTGTGTTGCCTTCCGTCATCCAACCTCCTGGAGTGTACACTTGCCATGGGTCGAATATGCCCACAACTCCCTTGTGTCCTCAGCTACGGGAATGTCTCCTTTTATGGCCTGCCTTGGTTACCAACCGCCTCTCTTCCCTGATCAGGAGATGGAAGTCTCCGTGCCATCCGTCCAAGCTCACCTCCGGCGATGTCGTGCTATCTGGAAAGCCGCGCGAGCAGCACTACGCCGCACTGCTTCTCGAAACCGGGAAATGGCTGATCGGCATCGCAAACCGGCCCCTGCCTATCACCCTGGTCAGGAGGTCTGGCTTTCGTCCAAGGATCTCCCCCTCCAAGTGGAATCGAGAAAGCTGGCCCCCAAGTACATTGGTCCGTACGTAATTGAGAATGTTATCAACCCTTCAGTGGTTCGCCTTAAGTTGCCGTCCTCTCTTAATGTTCACCCCACGTTTCATGTGTCCCTCCTCAAACCCGTCTCTTCCAGTCCTCTGAGCCCTCCGGCCGCGCCCCTTCCCCCCCCCCGGCTGGTTGATGGTCACCCGGCCTTTACTGTCACTCGCATCCTGGACGTTCGCCGTCGGGGGCGGGGGTTCCAGTATCTGGTGGACTGGGAGAGGTATGGGCCTGAGGAGCGCTCCTGGGTTCCGCGGGGTCACATACTGGATGCTGCTCTCCTCCGTGAGTTCTACGCGGCGTTTCCGGACAGGCCGGGTAGGGCGCCTGGTGGTGCCCGCTAGGGGGGGGGTACTGTCACGCCCTGTGCTGTGACCTGGCTCTCCTCTCCCTTCCCCCTCCTGGGCCGGTGTGGGCGGAGTCTTCCTGGGAGCAGCCTCACCTGGCTCCCATCTGCAATCACCTGGCAGCTATTTGTATCCAGCTCTCCAGCCACTCGGCGCCAGATTATTCCTCAGTCTTCATGTTCTTGGATTCCGCCTGCCTGCCCTGCTGCTACTCACCTGCCAGCTCATTCACCACCCGTAAAATAAAGTTTTTTTGATTTTTCCTGGAACCCTGTCTAGTGTCACTTCTTGGGTCCCACTCGTCGTGTGCCACAACAAAGAGCCTTTAGCTCCAACGTCACTGTAGGAGGAAGAGCCTTTAGCTCCAACGTCACTGTAGGAGGAAGAGCCTTTAGCTCCAACATCACTGTAGGAGGAAGAGCCTTCAGCTCCAACATCACTGTAGGAGGAAGAGCCTTCAGCTCCAACATCACTGTAGGAGGAAGAGCCTTTAGCTCCAACGTCACTGTAGGAGGAAGAGCCTTTAGCTCCAACGTCACTGTAGGAGGAAGAGCCTTTAGCTCCAACATCACTGTAGGAGGAAGAGCCTTCAGCTCCAACATCACTGTAGGAGGAAGAGCCTTTAGCTCCAACGTCACTGTAGGAGGAAGAGCCTTTAGCTCCAACATCACTGTAGGAGGAAGAGCCTTTAGCTCCAACGTCACTGTAGGAGGAAGAGCCTTTAGCTCCAACATCACTGTAGGAGGAAGAGCCTTCAGCTCCAACATCACTGTAGGAGGAAGAGCCTTCAGCTCCAACATCACTGTAGGAGGAAGAGACTTCAGCTCCAACATTACTGTAGGAGGAAGAGCCTTTAGCTCCAACATCACTGTAGGAGGAAGAGCCTTTAGCTCCAACATCACTGTAGGAGGAAGAGCCTTCAGCTCCAACATCACTGTAGGAGGAAGAGCCTTCAGCTCCAACATCACTGTAGGAGGAAGAGCCTTCAGCTCCAACATCACTGTAGGAGTTTAGTTTAGTTTATTTGTTTATTTGAGCAGTACACATAGTGCTCAAAAGGAGTGGGCTGAAGCAAAAGCTTACGAGTGCCCACCCCCAAGTGCAATAAAATAAATAAAAAAAGAACATTACAAAACATTTCAAGCAGCTACATTCGTACAGACCAACTTACAAACTTACAAAAAAATAAATGAACTGTTTATACAATTAATTGAAACAACGCACAACTACAACAACGATCTTGTTTCATGTACGATGTCCAGAACAAAGCAGTCAAAATAAAATAAAAATGTGATCCTTCATATATTTCTTTCAGATTTTTACCCTTGATAACCGAGAGTTACTTTTATGTTATGAAGGTACATTAATAGTTATTAAACTCCGAGATCTTGATACTTCCCAGTTGTCATTACCATTCTCAGTATAATTTTAATTTGGGTGTAATTTTCATAATCATTATTATTATATATTTATTTAATTGAGTTATATGTGAAGTATGCTGTAGCCCTGCATAGTGTGGTGCATTAAAAAGCCAGAGTGTAGAGTGGGCCAGTTGAAGAGAGCAGTAACTCCCAATCAACAAACCCCCACACGGCTGCCCTAACAGCTGATTTTGTAGAATATGTTCCTATGCTGAGTGGTGCATCAAAAGACAAGGTCCAGAGCCCGCCGGGAGGGTCCCTCCCAACAGATCCACAACCTGCCAACCCTAATTCTCCATTTGTGAATCCGAGCAACAGAATGACAACCGTTCCAAGCAGCAACACTCTTCCAGATTATAGAGGAAAAATACACATAATCCATCCTACTGCTCCCCCTAGTGGCCACACATTTCCTCTTGTCTGTATATTTCAAAAGTCTTTTGTTTGTATTTATATTTAAACAGGTTGATGTTTGGACATCGTTTCAAATCCATCTCCAGTTTATTCCACAATTGTACAGCATTAACTGTTGGGCTAAAACTTTTCAAAGTTGTGCTATGTTTCTGAATCCTAAAGTTTAATTCATCACGTAATTCATAACGTCCAGTACGTTCTAGAACCTTCTTTGTATTTGGTTTGGTAACAGTTTATACCTTGCTCTGAATAACATTTGAACAGTTTGGAACTCAACAATGTCACAAAACTTCATGATCTTTGATTTTAAAAATAATGAGTTTGTGTGATCCAAAAACCCAACTTTATGAATTACTCGGATAGCTCTTTTTTGCAACAATATTATTGGTTTAACTGTGTTTTTATAAGTACTACCCCAAACCACAGTAGAATAATATAAGTAGGGCAAAATCAGAGAACAGTATAAGGTGTGTAGAGCTTTGATGTTTAAAATGTGCTTTGCTTTTGCTATTACTGAAATGCTTCTAGAAATGTTCGTAGATATATATTTAATATGAGATTTCCAAGTAATTCTGTCATCAATAATCACACCAAGGAATTTGATTTCATGCACTTGCTCGATAACAACACCCTCTATCTGAATTGCTTCCTGAGCATTGCAATTACAGTTGCCAAATATCATCATTTTGCTTTTACTCAGGTTTAGAGATAATTTATTTTGTTTGAACCACTAATTGACACTTTTGAGTTCCAAGTTAACAATCCGAGACAGTTGCTGTAAGTCTCTCCTGATGCAAAAATATTTGTATCGTCAGCAAACAAGATACATTTAAGTACTTCAGACGTTTTACAAATGTCGTTAATATACATATTAAACAATTTTGGGCCCAGAATAGAACCTTGAGGCAAACCACAGACAATTTGTCGACAACTCGACTGATAATCACCGATTTTCACACATTGTTTTCTATTTTTTAAGTAACTGGTAACCCACTGTAGAGCTGCCCCCCTAATCCCATAAAGTTCTAGTTTATTAATTAATATATCATAGTTTATTGTATCAAACGCTTTACTCAGGTCAATAAATAACCCTATTGCACATTTCTTGTTATCTACAGCATTAGTTATTTCTTCAGTTATATCAAAGAGCGCGTGTGAGGTTGAGTGATTGTTCCTGAAACCAAACTGATTGTCCGAGAGTAAATTACACTTTTCGATAAAGCCGTCAAGTCTAGAGTTAAAAACCTTTTCTAAGATTTTAGAGAATTGCGGTAACAGGGAAACAGGCCTATAGTTTGTAAAGAGATGTTTATCTCCTGCTTTGAACAGAGGAATCACTTTTGCTACTTTCATACCATCAGGAAATTGTCCAGTTTGCAACGATAAGTTACAGATGTAAGTTAACGGCTTAGAGATACTTTCAATAACAGTTTTTAAAGTTTTCATGTCCATGTCATGGTAATCGGTCGAGGTCTTATTTTTACACCCTTTAACAATGTCCAGTATCTCCTTTTCCTCCACAGGTTTGAGGAACAGGGACATAGGATTTGCTTCTATCAGATCACAATTATAGTTCTCAACGTTTGCAATTTTTGCAGCAAGGTTCGGTCCAACATCTACAAAGAATGTATTAAATGTTTCGACGACTTCATTCATATTATTTAAAGTGTTATCCTCATCTTTGAAATATTTTGGATAATTAATCGTTCTTGGTTTATTTCTAGTTACACTATTTAAGATGTTCCATAAACCTTTAATATTATTCTTATTAGTATCCAACAACTTATTATAATAATCCTGTTTACATTTTCTCATGATACCTGTCCTGACCTACCTGTACCAGTTTATTTTTATATTTCTTATATTTATCCTCAGCTTCTTTTGTTTTGTTATTTATAAAGTTTTTGTAAAGATTATTTTTTTTCTTGCAAGCATTTAGTAAACCCTTAGACATCCATGGTGTTTCTTTACACTTTCTGTTTTTACAGTATTTCTTCATTGGGCAGTTTTTGTCGTATACCTTTTGAAATACTCGCGTAAACTCATCATAAGCCATATTCGTGTCATTCTCTCTGTACACAATACTCCAGTCTTGAGCTAAAAGCTCCTTTTTAAATGCATCAATAGTTTTCTCTGTTTTTACCCTTCTAAACCAATACTTGTTTTCCTCTTCATCTTTTACATATCCATTTTTATACATAACGAAAACTGGAAGGTGATCACTGTAGGAGGAAGACCCTTTAGCTCCAACATCACTGTAGGAGGAAGAGCCTTTAGCTCCAACATCACTGTAGGAGGAAGAGCCTTCAGCTCCAACATCACTGTTGGAGGAAGAGCCTTCAGCTCCAACATCACTGTAGGAGGAAGAGCCTTTAGCTCCAACATCACTGTAGGAGGAAGAGCCTTCAGCTCCAACATCACTGTAGGAGGAAGAGCCTTCAGCTCCAACATCACTGTAGGAGGAAGAGCCTTTAGCTCCAACATCACTGTAGGAGGAAGAGCCTTCAGCTCCAACGTCACTGTAGGAGGAAGAGCCTTTAGGTCCAACATCACTGCAGGAGGAAGAGCCTTTAGGTCCAACATCACTGTAGAAGGAAGAGCCTTTAGCTCCAACATCACTGTAGGAGGAAGAGCCTTCAGCTCCAACATCACTGTAGGAGGAAGAGCCTTCAGCTCCAACATCACTGTAGGAGGAAGAGCCTTCAGCTCCAACATCACTGTAGGAGGAAGAGCCTTCAGCTCCAACATCACTGTAGGAGGAAGAGCCTTTAGCTCCAACGTCACTGTAGGAGGAAGAGCCTTTAGGTCCAACATCACTGTAGGAGGAAGAGCCTTCAGCTCCAACATCACTGTAGGAGGAAGAGCCTTTAGGTCCAACATCACTGTAGAAGGAAGAGCCTTTAGCTCCAACGTCACTGTAGGAGGAAGAGCCTTTAGCTCCAACATCACTGTAGGAGGAAGAGCCTTCAGCTCCAACATCACTGTAGGAGGAAGAGCCTTCAGCTCCAACATCACTGTAGGAGGAAGAGCCTTTAGGTCCAACATCACTGTAGGAGGAAGAGCCTTCAGCTCCAACGTCACTGTAGGAGGAAGAGCCTTCAGCTCCAACATCGCTGTAGGAGGAAGAGCCTTCAGCTCCAACATCACTGTAGGAGGAAGAGCCTTCAGCTCCAACGTCACTGTAGGAGGAAGAGCCTTTAGCTCCAACGTCACTGTAGGAGGAAGAGCCTTCAGCTCCAACATCACTGTAGGAGGAAGAGCCTTTAGCTCCAACATCACTGTAGGAGGAAGAGCCTTTAGCTCTAAGCTCCGGTTTTATGGAATAAACTCCCAGCTCACGTTAAAGAAGCAGAAACAGTCCCTACATTTAAGACTAGGCTCAAAACGAACCTCTGAGATTTATCTTATGATCAGGTCAGTTAAAGCTCTAACCCTCAGCCTAAAGTAAAGCTCTGACCCTCAGCCTGAAGTAAAGCTCTGACCCTCAGCCTGAAGTAAAGCTCTAACCCTCAGCCTGAAGTAAAGCTCTGACCCTCAGCCTGAAGTAAAGCTCTGACCCTCAGCCTGAAGTAAAGCTCTAACCTTCAGCCTGAAGTAAAGCTCTAACCCTCAGCCTGAAGTAAATCTGCCTTAGAAGAAACTCTGCTGTGGGAAGTACGGTCCACTGAGCGCTATCCTCTTCTTCTTCTTACTGCAAACTTTGTCTTATTATGATACAATATTTATTTTATCTGTAGTCTGTTCATTACTATTCACACGGTGTCTCCTGTCCCACTCCCCCTCGGGACGGCCTGTCTAGATCGAAAGGAGGAACCCGACTGAACGGAGGAACCCTGCTGAACGGAGGAGCCAGGCTGAACGGAGGAACCCGGCTGAACGGAGGAACCCTGCTGAACGGAGGAACCCTGCTGAACGGAGGAACCCTGCCCGGCTGAACGGAGGAACCCTGCTGAACAGAGGAGCCAGGCTGAACGGAGGAACCCGGCTGAACGGAGGAACCCGGCTGAACGGAGGAACCCGGCTGAACGGAGGAACCCTGCTGAACGGAGGAACCCGGCTGAACGGAGGAACCCTGCTGAACGGAGGAACCCTGCTGAACGGAGGAACCCGGCTGA
Source organism: Proterorhinus semilunaris (assembly GCA_021464625.1). NCBI lineage: Eukaryota > Metazoa > Chordata > Actinopteri > Gobiiformes > Gobiidae > Proterorhinus > Proterorhinus semilunaris. The sequence continues at coordinate 137,187 of JAJBBP010000026.1, read as the reverse complement.
ACGGAGGAACCCTGCTGAACGGAGGAACCCGGCTGAACGGAGGAACCCTGCCTACTGACAACAAGGACTGGACGGTCTGTGATCTTGGCCCGTCTGCTGAGGGACTCCTTCGGCCCTGAGTCTCTATAGCCTGTCCGTCCATGGGAGTGGATCTCTCCTTCTGTGGTTCTCCTCAAGGTTTCTCGTTTCTCCCACCGGGTGTTTGAGTTGTTCCTCTCTGTGCTGGAGAGTCTAAGGACAGGGGCCCGAGCTGCTCGTCGCCGCCCAAATTATGTTTGCCTGGATATTTGATTCTCCTGAACTTTACACGGTCTTATTTACTGCTCTGTTTTATTGCCTTAATGTTCGGAGCAGCTGTGAGGAAACTCCTGTTGTGATATTGGGCTAAACAGAACCATTGATTGATTAATTGATTGATTGATTGATTGATTGATTGATAAATCCCATGGAAAATCTGCACCCAATTCAATCACTTAAAGTCTGTCTTTTTGGGTGAATTATTTAGTTGAGCCTGTGTTTCTGATAGGGGGGTTTGATCTTCCAGTGCTGGTTTGTTTCATGATTCCTGTGGTTTTATAGTTGATGTGTGTGTGTGTGTGTGTGTGTGTGTGTGTGTGTGTGTGTGTGTGTGTGTGTTGGACCAGCATGTTAGACGATAATGATGTGACTAAGAATGTGCTGTTGATCCTTAACCTTAACGCTGAGTTCAGACCTCCAGCTTCTCAGGCTTGTGTTTATGGAAGTGGCTCAGGGACACGTGTGTCTGAAGGAGCTCTCGCCTGGAACAGAACATGTCCTATGGATCTTCAACTATAGCCCACGGTCTAGGCCAGGATCTGTCAGGGTTTATTCTCCAGCCCAGACGCTGGAATAGAGGGACATTATTAAAGTCAGAGCTGCTCCTCACAGGATGTCAATCATCTGAGGCTCTTTCAGACGCTCAGTGAAGTTTGGATGATTTTGTCTCTTCTTTTCAGTCAGATTTTAATGGACAGAATATCTGGACTTTTTCGTCTCATAAACAACTTTTAATTTAGTTTCAGTCACAAAAATATGACTTTGGCTGAAATGATGATGAAATATTTCTGACTAAGTTCCCACTGGGGCGGTTCTTGTTTTCAGCAGAAAAAACAGAAGTTGATGATAAAGAGTTAAAAACAGGAAACTCCGCAGCCCGTCTTCAGTCGCTCTTCAGACGCTGATGAGCATGTCCCTCCTGGTTCTGGTCCTGTTTCTGGTCCAGTTTCTTCCTCTTCATGGACTCGGTAAGTTGAAGCTTTTGTAACAGCAGATCAAAATGTTTTTAAGAGAAGCTCATTCTGCCATAACTGTGATGTGATGTCAAGTCCGGCTGTGGAAGCTTTAGTTCATCTTCACTTCATCATCTCTAAGACTTTGTTCATCATCTCTAAGACTTTGTGGGTCATCTCTAAGACTTTGTGGGTAATTTCTAAGGAGTAATGACCTTCCTGAAGATGTTTGGAGGCTATAAAAGAGCTCCAACCCTTACCCTGACCTTCAGACCAGTGAAGTGAAGCTTTACAAAACTTTTCACCAACAAATAGAATCAAACACGAGCAGGAATTCAAAAGCAGCATTATTGTAGAAAGTGCTGAGTCGGGCTCTCGCCACAGTCTGGGGTCACACTGGTTTAGCTCCGCCTCCAGGGCCACACAGACACAAAGTCAGTGTTATTTTCCACTGGCCGTGCGGTGTTTCCCATCATTACGAGAGCACCTGAAGGCAGCGTCGCTCTTGTGGGTCTAAAAATAGTTGAGCAGCAGCTCCTCTGAACACTCGCAGCTGATTGGCTGAGGCGCGTCACATGTGGGGAAGTTAGAATAAACACGACAAACATCCAAATGCAAAGTTACTTCTGATTTCTTTGCTGCATTATTTTCACGGTCCCTTTTTCCACTGATTTTACATCCAAGCAGAATCACCGCTTCTTGTGCTACATTAATTGATAATATTATCCCAAATGATATATACTCAACAAAAATATAAACGCAACCCCTTTATTTCTGCTCCATTTTCCATGAGATGGATTTAAAGATCTAAAGTTCATTCCAGATCCACAATATTACCATTTCTCTCAAACATTGTTCACAAATCAGTCCAAATGTGTGATAGTGAGACCTTCTGCTCTGCCGAGACAATCCATCCCACCTCACAGGTGTGCCACATCAAGATGCCGATCCGACATCATGACTAGTGCACAGGTGTACCTTATACTGCCCACAATAAAAGGCCACCCTGAAATGGGCAGTTTTTTGCTTTATTGGGGTCTGGGGACTCAGAACCCGTCAGTATCTGGTGTGACCTCCATTTGCCTCATGCAGTGCAACACATCTTCTTCACAGAGTTTATCAGATGGTCCATTGTGGCCTGTGGAATGTTGGTCCACTCCTCTTCAATGGCTGCGAAGCTGCTGGATATTAGTGGGAACTGGTCCACGCTGTCGTATTCGCCGGTCAAGCACATCCCAAACATGCTCAATGGGTTCATGTCCGGTGAGTATGCTGGCCATGCAAGAACTGGGACATTTTCAGCTTCCAAGAATTGTGTACAGATCCTTGCAACATGAGGTGATGTTCACCTAACCCTAACTCTAACCCTAACCGAGATTTATCCGTGAGGAGAACACCTCTCCAACGTGCCAGACGCCATCGAATGTGAGCATTTGCTCAAGTCTGTTACGGCGACGAGCTGGAGTCAGGTCAAGACCCCAATGAGGACGAGCTGGAGTCAGGTCAAGACCCCCATGAGGACGACGAGCTGGAGTCAGGTCAAGACCCCGATGAGGACGACGAGCTGGAGTCAGGTCAAGACCCCGATGAGGACGACGAGCTGGAGTCAGGTCAAGACCCCGATGAGGACGACGAGCTGGAGTCAGGTCAAGACCCCGATGAGGACGACGAGCTGGAGTCAGGTCAAGACCCCCATGAGGACGACGAGCTGGAGTCGGGTCAAGACCCCGATGAGGACGACGAGCTGGAGTCAGGTCAAGACCCCCATGAGGACGACGAGCTGGAGTCAGGTCAAGACCCCCATGAGGACGACGAGCAGCAGTTGAGCTTCCCTGAGACGGTTTCTGACAGTTTGTGCAGAAATTGTTTGGTTATGCAAACCAATGGTTTCAGCAGCTGTCTGAGTGGCTGGTCTCAGACGATCTTGGAGGTGAACCTGCTGGATGTGGAGGTCCTGGGCTGGTGTGGTCACACGTGGTCTGCGGTTGTGAGGCCGGTTGGATGTACTGCCATCCCAGATAGCAAAATTGGTATGGGCCAGTTGTGGCCCACATCAGACACATTCATTTGGCCCACATACCGCATGGATTATCGGCCCAAAGGCGGTCCGCTTTCGGTTACCTTATCTGGCCCACATCAAATCCAGAACAGTGCCAACGTTTAGCCGGAAGTGCACCATACTATCCAAAGGTGGTCCAGATCTGGCCCTCTCATGGCCAAAATGTAGCCCAGATTTGGCTCAGCGCAGTGCCATATGAGGACACCATATTTTGGCACATATCTGGCCCACATGACTTACTTTTGGCTCATCTGGCTGACATACCGCATGGATTATCGGCCCAAAGGCGGTCCGCTTTCGGTTACCCTATCTGGCCCACATCAAATCCAGAACAGTGCCAACGTTTAGCCGGAAGTGCACCATACTATCCAAAGGTGGTCCAGATCTGGCCCTCTCATGGCCAAAATGTGGCCCAGATTTGGCTCAGCGCAGTGCCATATGAGGACACCATATTTTGGCACATATCTGGCCCACATGACTTACTTTTGGCTCATCTGGCTGACATACCGCATGGATTATCGGCCCAAAGGCGGTCCGCTTTCGGTTACCCTATCTGGCCCACATCAAATCCAGAACAGTGCCAACGTTTAGCCGGAAGTGCACCATACTATTCAAAGGTGGTCCAGATCTGGCCCTCTCATGGCCAAAATGTGGCCCAGATTTGGCTCAGCGCAGTGCTGTATGAGGACACTATATTTTGGCACATATCTGGCCCACATGACTTACTTTTGGCTCATCTGGCTGACATACCGCGTGGATTATTGGCACAAAGGCGGTCCGCATTCGGTTACCTTATCTGGCCCACATCAAGTCCAGAACAAGGCCAACTTTTAGCCGATCATAGTTACGTTACAATACACACACAAAACTAAATAAAAAATAATTGAAAACCTGAAAAAAATACCCACATGCGCAATGAGTGGGATTGTCCGCGGTTTCCATGAGGGCCCCATCTGAGTTGGCCCGTGTGGGCTAAAAGTGGGCTCTGAATGAGTTACATATGGGGCCAAAGTGGGTTAAAACCATAAGGCCCACATCGGCCCATACATCTAATTGCAAGATAGAAGCTTGATGAGATAAGCTGAAATCATTTTAAGATGCAATAAGGAGCAAACACTGTAAACCCGGACAATTCACCATTAATTACAAAACAAATTAGGCCTCATTTGACAGAAATATTAATTTTTTGTTAAACATGTAAAATTCATCTAAATAAAAAAATTATCCAACATTGGCATTTTGAATCCTTAAAATAAATAGCATGAATTAAACCTAGTTGCTATTTTTTTTATATATATATATATAATTTGATTAAAAATGTAAATGTAAAATAACATTGGAATTACACATTTCAGTAACAACAATAATCTATTAAAGAAAGAAATTATGCTTTTTCCTGGTATTTGGTAATAAGGTCAAAGACATCTTTATCACTATCTCACACTTTGTTGGTTAGAAAATGCAATATTGACCTAAAACAGCTGAATCAAATATCCAGTAGTAGTAATGAGGCCCTCCCAGTCACACAGAAAACACAGACCCTGGTATGTTTTTGATGAGAGAACAACAGTGTAACAAGTTGTAAAACATTTATTTCAGAAATAGTTTCAATTCCTCCAGGATTTTGCGGGTAATTTTTGTGATTGTTGTGCACTAAAAAGCATGATTTTGTGGGGCATTTCTCCAAAAGAGGTGATGAAAGGTTTAGCTTAAACATTATATAGATATAAAAAAAAGTCAAGTAAAGTCAGACTCATTTACACCTGTCCCAACACAACTTGTTTGAGGACTGCTGCGCATGCGCAAAGTGACCTGACACATATGTACCAGCCTAAATATAAAAAGTCAATTTCATACCTTTTATCATCAGACCAAGGACTTTCTGAACTGGGTTGTTGAGTGTTTTAGAAGAGCTGATGTGTAAAAAGTCTTATGAGAAGAAGTCCTTGTGTGTTTTCAAAACAATTCCAAGTGTTCATACATTGTAGGTTGGATTGCCACTGCATCACTGACAGAAGACCCAGAGTGACTGGACAGCTCAAGCTTCTTCATGTCCTGCTGCAAAAACAATGTTCAGCTTGTTAATCTCAAGCACATTTATTTTAAGAAAAGTTGCAAATAATGGAGAAGACATCTTAATTCATCTCTCGCTAATGTCAGTACTTAGAGCCTAGAACTCGGTTTATCCTCCTGCCAAAGGAGCCTCCAGCGCATTGTGAGAGCAGTGGAGAAGATCTGCGGAGCCCCTCTCCCCTCTATTAAGGACATGTACTCCACCCGTCTCACCCCCAAAGCCGTCAGAATCACCAGGGACCCTTCGCACCCATCACACAGTCTCTTCAAAGTAATGCCTTCAGGGAGGAGACTGCGGAATCTACGGGCCAGCTCCAGTCGACTGAAGAACAGTTTAATACACAAGGCCGTCGGGGAGCTGAACTTATTGAGATGTAGAAAGTCAATACTTACAGTAAAATGTTGTATTTCTCAAGGATAAGAAGGACCAGACCTCCCAGGACCCGATGCATAGTAGGCAGGAGTTGGAGAGCCCAGACTACGATGTTCTGCAAGCTATGAGGGATAATCATATATGAAAGTGTGATTTACCAAGAAACGTATTAAGAGCGTGTCAAGTTCAACACATGACCAAAAGGTTATGTAAGACTAAGAGACATTTTTAAACTTGCCTTGTTCTGTTTTGGTACCAACAGTGGACAGTTCATGTCTCTGGCAGATTCACAAGTCCATGATTCTTCACTCAGCTCTCATTCAGAAAAATATGATAAAAATCAGTTTAAGAAAAAAATAAAATAACAATAGATTAGAGGTTGGAAATAAATCATGGAATGATGACTATATACGCACATTTTAGAAGAAATAAAAGTAAATTTAGTCAGATTTCCTTGACCACATACAGTAAAGAAAGGGGATTTACCAGTAGCATATGCCTCCTGTGCTAAAATAATTAACATATAATTACTAAACTGTCAAGAAACATTTAAAACACACTAAACACTAACATTAAAAAACACAAATCTGTACAAAGCAGAAAACCATCAATCAGATATTCAAATATGCTTGCTTGACATAAACATGTCAAAGTAATATTTGTTATATTATGGGATTAAATACAGGTCAAAAAGTGACAGAACGAAATGTTTGGCACTAGCTTTGTAAATATAAAGAATTAGTTAAATCATGAACTTAATTGTACCTTGTTTGATAAGTTGATAATTCTGTCCTCACGTTTCTCCTCCTCATCCTACGATGTAGAATCAAAAATAGCAGAAGGCACTAAAGTATATATAATTTGCAACCCCACAAGCCCAGATAAAAACAAACTAAATCACTCACACCGTCCAGATTTAATGCCGAAGTACGGACAGTGTCCGTCAACGTACGTCACCTGCGTAATTAAAAAAAAGAGCGGGAGGACCCCGCCGCACCGATACGGAGCGAAACGATGCATTTTGAGACACAAACACTGTTTCTGACTTAAGGTTTAGATCCGCCAAAACGTTCCGCTGCATAGTTTTGAAAATCTCTCACTTAGATGCCCGGGGTAGACAGCCGTCCTCCGTGCCCATTAGATACAATCACCGCTAAGCTAACCTAGCATACTCGGAGCGCGATGACGTCATGACGCACGGGTCCATCCGCCACCGTAGTTACAGAAGGATGTTTGAGAATAGTTCAGGCGAAGGAGACAAAAGGAAACTGTAGATTTATAAATTATGCTAAGAAAACTACTCAAATATAGGCTACTTGCACCGCTCTCGTCACGTTTGGAGCGCAAATTGCAATGACAGAAATAGTAAGCCTATAATTGTTCAGAAATTAATTTGTGATATAGATATGATAAACCTACAAAATGCAAGCAAAAAATAAATAAAAAAATAGCCCAAACTTAATATAGGCTATGTAAAAATATATAGGCTATATACAAGCAAGTTCACTATAATTCATTTCATTAAAAACATTTTTATTACATTATTTAAATCACACACACACACACAAATGATCAGTTGCATGACTTTTATTTTTACCTAAAATTATCTTAGTTTACATTATTTTATATGTGGGCTACATTAAGTTCACTGTTGGTTATTCTGGGCACAAATATACTGAAAGTGGCATGTCTTTGCCATAAGTGGCCCTCGTTTGTTTTGTCATAAATAGGCCATAGTTGATCATTTATAAGTGGGCCATATTTAGTTTCTGTCTGGTTTATCTGGAGATATGCCGGAAGTGACATATCTTTGCCACTAGTGGCCCATATCATGTTTTGCCACGTTTGGGCCATATTTGATATTTTGTATGTGGGCCCCATTTGGTTAACCTCTGGTTAGTCTAGGTCTAACCATGCAGGAAGTGCCATACCTTTGCCATAAGTGGCCCATGTATGTTTGGCCATAAATTGGCCATAGCTGGTAATTTATAAATGGGCCACATCTGATTGACTTCTGGTTTATCTGGAGATATCAATGCCGGAAGTGCCATACCTTTGCCATAAGTGGCCCATGTATGTTTGGCCATAAATGGGCCATAGCTGATCATTTATAAATGGGCCACATCTGATTGACTTCTGGTTATTCTAGGTCTAACCATGCAGGAAGTACCATACCTTTGCCATAAGTGGCCCATATAGGTTTTGCCACAAATGGGCCATAGCTGATAATTTATAAATGGGCCACATCTGGTTGACTTCTGGTTTATCTGGAGATATTATTACCGGAAGTGCCATACCTTTGCCATAAGTGGCCCATGTATGTTTGGCCATAAATGGGCCATAGCTGATCATTTATAAATGGGCCACATCTGATTGACTTCTGGTTTATCTGGAGATATCAATGCCGGAATTGACATATCTTTGCCACTAGTGGCCCGTATAATGTTTTGCCATGTTTGGGCCATACTTGATATTTTGTATGTGGGCCCCATTTGGTTCACCTCTGGTTATTCTAGGTCTAACCATGCAGGAAGTACCATACCTTTGCCATAAGTGGCCCATATAGGTTTTGCCACAAATGGGCCATAGCTGGTAATTTATAAATGGGCCACATCTGGTTGACTTCTGGTTTATCTGGAGATATCAATGCCGGAAGTAACATATATTTGCCACTAGTGGCCCATATCATGTTTTGCCATGTTTGGGCCATATTTGATATTTTGTATGTGGGCCCCATTTGGTTCACCTCTGGTTATTCTAGGTCTAACCATGCAGGAAGTACCATACCTTTGCCATAAGTGGCCCATATAGGTTTTGCCACAAATGGGCCATAGCTGATAATTTATAAATGGGCCACATCTGGTTGACTTCTGGTTTATCTGGAGATATTATTACCGGAAGTGCCATACCTTTGCCATAAGTGGCCCATGTATGTTTGGCCATAAATGGGCCATAGCTGATCATTTATAAATGGGCCACATCTGATTGACTTCTGGTTTATCTGGAGATATCAATGCCGGAATTGACATATCTTTGCCACTAGTGGCCCATATCATGTTTTGCCACGTTTGGGCCATATTTGATATTTTGTATGTGGGCCCCATTTGGTTCACCTCTGGTTATTCTAGGTCTAACCATGCAGGAAGTACCATACCTTTGCCATAAGTGGCCCATATAGGTTTTGCCACAAATGGGCCATAGCTGATAATTTATAAATGGGCCACATCTGGTTGACTTCTGGTTTATCTGGAGATATCAATGCCGGAAGTGCCATATCTTTGCCACTTATGGCCCATGAAATGTTTACCTATGTGTGGGCCATATTTTATATTTTGTATGTGGGCCACATTTGGTTCACTTCTGGTTGTTATGAGAACAACCATGCCATAAGTGGCCCATGCGTGTTTTGCAATAAGTGGGCCATTGGTGGTTATTTTTTATATGGCCCACTTCTGGTTCACATCTGCTTCTACGGGCCACACCAATGCCACATGTGCCACATCTTTGCCGGATGTGGGCCACATCGGCTTGCTATCTGGGATATTTTCTGAAACGCCTTTGGAGACGGCTTATGGTGAGAAATGAACATTCAATGCACGAGCAACAGATCTGGTGGACATTCCTGCTGTCAGCATGCCAAGTGCACGCTCCCTCAATGCTTGTGGCATCTGTGGCATTTTGCTGTGAGACAAAACTGCACATTTCAGGGTGGCCTTTTATTGTGGGCAGTATAAGGTACACCTGTGCACTAATCATGATGTCAGATCAGCATCTTGATGTGGCACACCTGTGAGGTGGGATGGATTATCTCAGCAAAGCAGAAGGTCTCACTATCACACATTTGGACTGATTTGTGAACAATGTTTGAGAGAAATGGTAATATTGTGAATCTGGAATGAATTTTAGATCTTTAAGTCCATCTCATGAAACATGGAGCAGAAACAAAGGGGTTGTGTTTATATTTTTGTTGAGTGGAGTGCACATGGGGGACGACGGATGGAAATTACAATCCGGTGTGGCTTGTTTACATGCATGAGACCCATGTACGTTCATTAACGGGCACTGTCCCAAATAAACCAATAAGTGATTTTCCACTGGGGTATTTCCCACAATAACGAGCGCGCCTGAAGGCAGCATCACTCTTTCCTCCTCTTGACTCGCTGCTGTGGGTTTAAAGATGTTTATAAGTTGTTGTTGTTTGTGTTGTTGTTGTGTGTTGTTGTTTGTGTTGTTGTTGTGTGTTGTTGTTTGTGTTGAATGTGGAAGCACTTTGGGCAGAGCTGTTTTTAAATGTGATCTAGAAATAAAGTAAGTGCTGCTTTAGAAGTGCAGTGTTTCTGGGCTCATATATCACGCTCTCTGCTGCCCTCTGCTGGCCTTGTTCTGCTACAGCCGTGTCCTCTGCTGCCCTCTGCTGGCCTTGTTCTGCTACAGCCGTGTCCTCTGCTGCCCTCTGCTGGCCTTGTTCTGCTACAGCCGTGTCCTCTGCTGCCCTCTGCTGGCCTTGTTCTGCTACAGCCGTGTCCTCTGCTGCCCTCTGCTGGCCTTGTTCTGCTACAGCCGTGTCCTCTGCTGCCCTCTGCTGGCCTTGTTCTGCTACAGCCGTGTCCTCTGCTGCCCTCTGCTGGCCTTGTTCTGCTACAGCCGTGTCCTCTGCTGCCCTCTGCTGGCCTTGTTCTGCTACAGCCGTGTCCTCTGCTGCCCTCTGCTGGCCTTGTTCTGCTACAGCCGTGTCCTCTGCTGCCCTCTGCTGGCCTTGTTCTGCTACAGCCGTGTCCTCTGCTGCCCTCTGCTGGCCTTGTTCTGCTACAGCCGTGTCCTCTGCTGCCCTCTGCTGCTTTTTGTGTCATGTGTGTGACTGTTGTGTTGTGTTTTTGTGTCATGTGTGTGTCTGTTGTGTTGTGTTTTTGTGTCATGTGTGTTGTGTTTTTGTGTCATGTGTGTGGCTGTTGTGTTGTGTTTTTGTGTCATGTGTGTGGCTGTTGTGTTGTGTTTTTGTGTCATGTGTGTAGTGTTTTTGTGTCGTGTGTGGCTTTTGTGTTGTGTTTTTGTGTCATGCGTGTGGCTGTTGTGTTGTGTTTTTGTGTCATGCGTGTGTCTGTTGTGTTGTGTTTTTGTGTCATGTGTGTGACTTTTGTGTTGTGTTTTTGTGTCATGTGTGTGGCTGTTGTGTTGTGTTTTTGTGTCATGTGTGTGGCTGTTGTGTTGTGTTTTTGTGTCATGTGTGTGGCTGTTGTGTTTTTGTGTCATATGTGTGGCTGTTGTGTTGTGTTTTTGTGTCGTGTGTTGTGTTTTTGTGTCATGTGTGTGGCTGTTGTGTTGTGTTTTTGTGTCATGTGTGTGTCTGTTGTGTTTTTGTGTCATGTGTGTGACTGTTGTGTTGTGTTTTTGTGTCATGTGTGTTGTGTTTTTGTGTCATGTGTGTGACTTTTGTGTTGTGTTTTTGTGTCATGTGTGTGACTTTTGTGTTGTGTTTTTGTGTCATGTGTGTGGCTGTTGTGTTGTGTTTTTGTGTCATGTGTGTGTCTGTTGTGTTGTGTTTTTGTGTCATGTGTGTGGCTGTTGTGTTGTGTTTTTGTGTCATGTGTGTGTCTGTTGTGTTGTGTTTTTGTGTCATGTGTGTGTCTGTTGTGTTGTGTTTTTGTGTCATGTGTGTGACTTTTGTGTTGTGTTTTTGTGTCATGTGTGTGGCTGTTGTGTTGTGTTTTTGTGTCATGTGTGTTGTGTTTTTGTGTCATGTGTGTTGTGTTTTTGTGTCATGTGTGTGGCTGTTGTGTTGTGTTTTTGTGTCATGTGTGTGTCTGTTGTGTTGTGTTTTTGTGTCATGTGTGTTGTGTTTTTGTGTCATGTGTGTGGCTGTTGTGTTGTGTTTTTGTGTCATGTGTGTGTCTGTTGTGTTGTGTTTTTGTGTCATGTGTGTTGTGTTTTTGTGTCATGTGTGTTGTGTTTTTGTGTCATGTGTGTGGCTGTTGTGTTGTGTTTTTGTGTCATGTGTGTTGTGTTTTTGTGTCATGTGTGTGGCTGTTGTGTTGTGTTTTTGTGTCATGCGTGTGGCTTTTGTGTTGTGTTTTTGTGTCATGTGTGTGACTTTTGTGTTGTGTTTTTGTGTCATGTGTGTGGCTGTTGTGTTGTGTTTTTGTGTCATGTGTGTGGCTGTTGTGTTGTGTTTTTGTGTCATGTGTGTGACTTTTGTGTTGTGTTTTTGTGTCATGTGTGTGGCTGTTGTGTTGTGTTTTTGTGTCATGTGTGTGGCTGTTGTGTTGTGTTTTTGTGTCATGTGTGTGGCTGTTGTGTTGTGTTTTTGTGTCATGTGTGTGGCTGTTGTGTTTTTGTGTCATATGTGTGGCTGTTGTGTTGTGTTTTTGTGTCGTGTGTTGTGTTTTTGTGTCATGTGTGTGGCTGTTGTGTTGTGTTTTTGTGTCATGTGTGTGTCTGTTGTGTTGTGTTTTTGTGTCATGTGTGTGACTGTTGTGTTGTGTTTTTGTGTCATGTGTGTGACTGTTGTGTTGTGTTTTTGTGTCATGTGTGTTGTGTTTTTGTGTCATGTGTGTGACTTTTGTGTTGTGTTTTTGTGTCATGTGTGTGGCTGTTGTGTTGTGTTTTTGTGTCATGTGTGTGTCTGTTGTGTTGTGTTTTTGTGTCATGTGTGTGGCTGTTGTGTTGTGTTTTTGTGTCATGTGTGTGTCTGTTGTGTTGTGTTTTTGTGTCATGTGTGTGTCTGTTGTGTTGTGTTTTTGTGTCATGTGTGTGGCTGTTGTGTTGTGTTTTTGTGTCATGTGTGTGACTTTTGTGTTGTGTTTTTGTGTCATGTGTGTGGCTGTTGTGTTGTGTTTTTGTGTCATGTGTGTTGTGTTTTTGTGTCATGTGTGTTGTGTTTTTGTGTCATGTGTGTGTCTGTTGTGTTGTGTTTTTGTGTCATGTGTGTGACTTTTGTGTTGTGTTTTTGTGTCATGTGTGTGGCTGTTGTGTTGTGTTTTTGTGTCATGTGTGTTGTGTTTTTGTGTCATGTGTGTGGCTGTTGTGTCATGTGTGTGGCTGTTGTGTTGTGTTTTTGTGTCATGTGTGTTGTGTTTTTGTGTCATGTGTGTGGCTGTTGTGTTGTGTTTTTGTGTCATGTGTGTTGTGTTTTTGTGTCATGTGTGTGGCTGTTGTGTTGTGTTTTTGTGTCATGTGTGTGACTTTTGTGTTGTGTTTTTGTGTCATGTGTGTTGTGTTTTTGTGTCATGTGTGTGGCTGTTGTGTTGTGTTTTTGTGTCATGTGTGTGGCTGTTGTGTTGTGTTTTTGTGTCATGTGTGTTGTGTTTTTGTGTCATGTGTGTGGCTGTTGTGTTGTGTTTTTGTGTCATGTGTGTGTCTGTTGTGTTGTGTTTTTGTGTCATGTGTGTGTGTTGTGTTGTGTTTTTGTGTCATGTGTGTGGCTGTTGTGTTGTGTTTTTGTGTCATGTGTGTGACTGTTGTGTTGTGTTTTTGTGTCATGTGTGTGGCTGTTGTGTTGTGTTTTTGTGTCATGTGTGTGTCTGTTGTGTTGTGTTTTTGTGTCATGTGTGTGTCTGTTGTGTTGTGTTTTTGTGTCATGTGTGTGGCTGTTGTGTTGTGTTTTTGTGTCATGTGTGTGGCTGTTGTGTTGTGTTTTTGTGTCATGTGTGTGGCTGTTGTGACACTTGAAGCTTTGGGATCTGGTTAGGGTTCAGACGGGGGTCAGAGGTCAATGCTCAGTTGAGGCGGGTCACATTTAAACCTTTATTTCAAAAACAAACAATATAACATTTTAAAAAGAGTTCGGGGGCCACACCCCTCCCCCCCAGACCCCTCCCCCCCAGACCCCTCCCCCCCAGACCCCCCCCCCCCAGGCTTTTCCAGAGTCTGATCTTTCATCAGAGTCGACCTCGGGACCAGTGGGACCTTCAGGTGGAACCACTTTAACGGGACAGACTGTGACCTCATGTGTGACCTCAGACTATGACCTCATGTGTGTGACCTCAGACTGTGACCTCATGTGTGTGACCTCAGACTGTGACCTCATGTGTGTGCCCTCAGACTGTGACCTCATGTGTGACCTCAGACTGTGACCTCATGTGTGTGCCCTCAGACTGTGACCTCATGTGTGACCTCAGACTATGACCTCATGTGTGTACCCTCAGACTGTGACCTCATGTGTGTGACCTCACGTGTGTGACCTCATGTGTGCCCTCAGACTGTGACCTCATGTGTGTGCCCTCAGACTGTGACCTCATGTGTGTGCCCTCAGACTGTGACCTCATGTGTGTACCCTCAGACTGTGACCTCATGTGTGTGCCCTCAGACTGTGACCTCATGTGTGTACCCTCAGACTGTGACCTCATGTGTTTGACCTCACGTGTGTGACCTCATGTGTGCCCTCAGACTGTGACCTCATGTGTGTGCCCTCAGACTGTGACCTCATGTGTGACCTCAGACTGTGACCTCAGACTGTGACCTCATGTGTGTGCCCTCAGACTGTGACCTCATGTGTGTGCCCTCAGACTGTGACCTCATGTGTGTGACCTCAGACTTTGACCTCATGTGTGTGCCCTCAGACTGTGACCTCATGTGTGTGCCCTCAGACTGTGACCTCATGTGTGTACCTCAGACTCGGTGCGGCTGGTCGGGGGGCGGAGCCTGTGTTCAGGATCTCTGCAGATCCAGGACCAGTCCTTGGCCCAGTCCTGGGCCGGGGTCTGTGAGGGGGCCTTGGACCGTCGCGGGGCAGAGGTGCTGTGCAGGGAGCTGGGCTGTGGGGCTCCTCTCCTCCAGGGGGCGCTCTCTCCTCTGGGGCAGACGTTCCACTGTGAGGGAAACGAGTCTAAGCTGATGGACTGTCCCCGGACCAGGACCGGCCCAGAGACCTGCCCCACTCTCAACCTCACCTGCAAAGGTAAGGGGGCGGGGCCTGTAAGGGGCGGGCCCTGGAGAGGGGCGGGGCTCACCTGTGTTTGTGTCCAGAGCCGCTGAGGCTGGTGGGAGGGGCCAGTCGCTGTGAGGGGACGGTGGAGGCGGAGCTCAGAGGAGAGTGGAGACGAGTGACGACCTATCACCCCTGGGACCTGGAGGCGGCGACCGCCGTGTGTCGAGACCTGGACTGTGGATCTCCTGTTTCTACAGAAAAGAGAGACGGGTCTGACATGAGTAAAGTGTGGAGGGTCATCACTGACTGTGTGAAGAAGAACTCTGTGAGAGACTGTCTCTACGATGGTGACTCATCTTCTTTCCTCTTCCAAGTTATTTGTTCAGGTTTGTTTAAATCCAGAGTTTCTTCTTCTCACAATCTCTGCTCAGAGTCAGTTCATTGAATGTGGTGCTGCCCCCTAGAGGAGGACACAGATAATGCTCTGCTCCCATTGGCCGAGGCGGGGAGTACTCAGTTACTTTTACTCAAGTACTTTATGTAACTGTTTGCACTAACTTCATCCCAGATATCAAAATTGGTATGGGCCAGTTGTGGCCCACATCAGACACATTCATTTGGCCCACATACCGCATGGATTATTGGCCCAAAGGCGGTCCGCTTTCGGTTACCTTATCTGGCCCACATCAAATCCAGAACAGTGCCGATGCTTAGCCGGAAGTGCACCATACTATCCAAAGGTGGTCCAGATCTGGCCCTCTCATGGCCAAAATGTGGCCCAGATGTGGCTCAGTGCCGTATGAGGACACCATATCTGGCCCACATGACTTACTTTTGGCTCATCTGGCTGACATACTGCGTGGATTATCGGCACAAAAGCGGTCCACATTCGGTTACCTTATCTGGCCCACATCAAGTCCAGAACAAGGCCAACTTTTAGCCGATCATAGTTACGTTACACACACAAAACTAAAAAAATAATTGAAAGCCTGACAAAGATGGCACAAAAAGTGCAAGAAAAAAACAATCGATGAAAAGGTGATAAATCGTAACAAATGCGATACAAACAATAAAATGTGCTCTGTTACGGTGGGGGTTAAGGGGTTAAAACTGTACAATCAAAGTATTTTAAAGTTGGGCTTAAATCTTAGCACCGGGAGCCGCTCGACAGGGTTTGGTTTATTATGATTTTTATAGCACATCCCAGTTTCCACCTTAACATAGTGACGTGACTGTGCCAAACCCCGGTGAAGCCCATTCAGCCAAACCCCGGTGAAGCCCATTCAGCCAAACCCCGGTGAAGCCCATTCAGCCAAACCCCGGTGAAGCCCATTCAGCCAAACCCCGGTGAAGCCCATTCAGCCAAACCCCGGTGAAGCCCATTCAGCCAAACCCCGGTGAAGCCCATTCAGCCAGACCCCGGTGAAGCCCATTCAGCCAGACCCCGGTGAAGCCCATTCAGCCAAACCCCGGTGAAGCCCATTCAGACAGACCCCGGTGATGCCCATTCAGCCAAACCCCGGTGAAGCCCATTCAGCCAAACCCCGGTGAAGCCCATTCAGCCAAACCCCGGTGAAGCCCATTCAGCCAGACCCCGGTGAAGCCCATTCAGCCAAACCCCGGTGAAGCCCATTCAGCCAGACCCCGGTGAAGCCCATTCAGCCAAACCCCGGTGAAGCACGTGGGACGCCTGTGCCGTTAACGTGAGGCTTTACTCGACAGACTGAATCAGAAGCGTATCCTACGTCACTACGTTGGGCAGATCATTAGAAACGTACAAGATGATGCTGTGACATTGAACACACCACATCTCCCCTTTTTCTAAAAACAAAACAAATGCTGTTCTTTTCCTCTTTCTCTCTATTGTTTTACACTTTTAAGTGTACATATTTAACTTTTGCTGTGACTTAGCATGTGACATTAAACTTTGCACTCTTAAAACTTAAAGCAGAAACAGGACAACAGTCGGTGTATTATGTAACTTTTTCCTCACAGATCTAACCTTTTAGGTTTAACAACAACTCCTCCTGATCTAGTTCTAACAACATGAGTGTTTTTGTTCAAATGGTTCGTATGACACACTCTTTTTATCACACTTGTCATGCAAAGGAATCAAATGCAAGCGATTGCGTCTCACTGTCCCATGTGGGAAGTCTACTGTGTGAGATCTCGGTGTTTTAGCTTCAGTCACCCACACATGTTCACCTGGTGACAACTTGCACAAAGGTTTTGCTCGATGACGCTTGTTGTAGTTGGAGATGTCTGACATCCTCTTCTCCCTTTCCTTTTGAGCGAATGTGTCGCTGTTCTGCAGTGTTGGGGCCAGCTGCGAGGGAAGGGTCGGTAGAGTTGTCCACAGGCGTCGGCCCATGAGAAGTTCAGCAGGGCTGTATCCATTTTGGAGAGGAGTAGCTCTGTAGGCAAGGAGAGCTAAATATGGGTCAGATGCTTTTTTCAATACGTTTTTCACAGTCTGAACGGCACGTTCCGCTTCTCCATTACTTTGCGGAAACCTTGGGCTACTCGTGATGTGTTGGAATCCATAAGCAGCTGCAAAGTCTGTGAAAGTCTGTCCGGAAAACTGAGGCCCATTGTCTGACATTAGGACCTCGGGGATGCCATGACGAGCAAAAAATGATTTAAGGTGAGTAATGTCGTCGTTGGATTAGGTTTTGTTTAGTGGGGCAATCTCAACAAACCTGGAAAGATAATCCACAGCAAGAAGGTAAGTTTTCCCTCCTAGCTCGAACAGATCTGTACCCACTCTCTGCCACGGACGGTCAGGGCATTCTTTGGCATAAGCGGCTCATTTCTGTTGTGTCTCTCTTGGATGCATGTTCTACACCTTAACACCATTTCACTTATTTGTTGGCTGAGCCCAGGCCACCATACTGTCTGGCGAGCACGAGCTTTGCATTTTACAACGCCTTGGTGTCCTTCGTGTAGTTGTGTTAACATTTCGCATCGTTGACGGAATAACGAGTCGTGAATCTTTCAACAGCAACTGTCGGTCACAGTGAGTGTGGCTCGGTCAGGCCAGTAGTTTCGCAGTAGTGGTTCTTGTTTTGCGTGATCTGGCCAGCCTTGACTGCACATGTCCATGACTCGAGCACACTCACTGTCCAGTTTCAGCTGTTCCTTGAGTGTTTGCATATATGATGAACTAACAGGCATATTTTCAATAATGCTGTCAACATATATATCTGTGTTTTCCATGAAGTCTTTTTCAGATTGTGTCTGTTTTGCTTCCGGTGGTGAGCGGGACAGAGTATCTGCTGTCCAGAGCAATTTTCCTGGTGCGTACTGTACCTTATACGAGTAACGCATGAGCCTCATTCTGAAGCGCTGAATCCTTGGTGGAAGTAGATCCAGGGCTTGTCCTCCCAGTAATGAAACAAGAGGCTTGTGATCCGTTTCCAGGCAGAAGTCTTTGCCTATCAGGAAATCACGGAACCGCTCACACGCCCATGTAGACGCTAAGTCCACTTGTGCATAACGTTGTTCCGTAGGAGACAGTGACCTCGAAGCATAAGCTACCGGTCTCCAAACTTCCTCCCACAGCTGTAGAAGAACACCTCCTAACTCGTATGATGAAGCATCGGCTGATACTTTAGTGTCTCTGGTTGCGTCATACATTGCCAGCACGGGGGGGTGAGGTTAGGGCATCCTGCAGTGTTTTGAACGCTTTGACTTGATCTACGCCCCAATACCAACTGTTCTTCTTAGACAAAAGATCTCTCAGTGCTTTGTCTTTCTCTGCCAGATGGGGGATGATTGCCCACCTGCTTGACCATGCCCAGAAAACTTCTTAGCTCTGCTACGTTTGTTGGCTCTTTCATCTCAGAGATGGACTCTGTTTTCTGTGGGTCGGGACTTATGCCTGTGTCCGCGATGACGTGACCTAGGAAAGTCACTTTGGCCTGTGAAAGATCACATTTCTCCACATTCAGAGTTATACCAGCTTTTTCCAGTCTCTGCAGGGTGGCATGGAGTCGGGCATCGTGCTCCTTCTGGTCGCGACCCCATACCAGCACATCATCAATGTGGCAGACCACCCCTTCAAGTCCTTCAATGACCGCCGACATCATGCGCTGAAAATGCTCGGGCGCCGAGTTGATGCCGAAAGGTTGAAGTGGAACCGCCCAAAGGGTGTTATGAATGTTGTCAACTTG
This sequence comes from Proterorhinus semilunaris, assembly GCA_021464625.1. Classification (NCBI taxonomy): domain Eukaryota; kingdom Metazoa; phylum Chordata; class Actinopteri; order Gobiiformes; family Gobiidae; genus Proterorhinus; species Proterorhinus semilunaris. The sequence continues at coordinate 118,397 of JAJBBP010000026.1, read as the reverse complement.
GCGGACTCCTCCGACAAAGGAATTTGCCAGAAGCCCATGTTAGCGTCCAGTTTGCTGAACACCTTAGCTCCCGCAAGCATCCCAAGGCTTTGTTCGACAGAAGGCATCACGAATTTCTCTCTGCACACGTACTCATTAAGTCCCGTAAAGTCCACGCACAGTCTCAGCCTGGGACTGTTCTTCTTTGGAACTACGACCATGCCGGCGCACCAGTCCGTAGGTTCCTCCACTCGTGTGATAACTCCAAGCTCTTCCATCCTGCAGAGTTCCTCCTTTACTTTTCCCATTAAAGGTATTGGAATCCTCCTAGGGGTTTTGAGCGAGTACGGGACAGCGTTTGGTTTGAGTTTAATGTGGTACGGTTGCTGCACTTCACCCAGTCCATTGCACAGTTTGGGGTAAGTAGTTTTCAGAGTGTCCTTTGAAACAGCATTAACACGCACCAGGAGGCCAAGAGCTGTAATGGCGGGCAGGCCTAACAGTGGTGTGCTAAGGTTTTTAACTACATAGACCTTCTCTGTTGTCAACTTTGTTCCGTACTTGAGCTGTAGCTTAGCGAATCCTGCATCATCCAGTGGCGTCCTCCCTGGGCCTAACCGTGGTTTTTCTGGCTGCTGGAGAACGGGCAGAGCTTTTGGAAATACTTTGACCAAGTCTGATTCTGCTATTGCAGTCACATCTGCTCCCGTGTCGAGTTTGAAAGTCATTTTTTTGTCTTTCACCTGTAGCTCTGCAGTCCATGCCTGGTTGTCTGTAGAAACTTTGCTCCTCTTCCTCCTCAATACTTTGTACTGTCTTACTTTGTCTGCAGACACGCTGGTAGTGCCCTTTCTTTCCACAAGAATGACATGTTGCATTGTTGGCGGGGCACTCCTGTTTTGGATGAAGAGAGCCTCCGCATTTGTAGCACCGTGCATTAGATGTGCTTTTACTGTTAAACTGCTGTTGAGCTTTCGCCATTTTGAATCTTGACTTAAACTTGGATTTGTCATACTGTTGTTTTGTTTTTAATGACTCTGTCCACAGAACTCACGTTCATTTGCATCACGTTACTTTCACCTCTCAGAGCAGTTTGTTGCTTTTTAATCTCTTCTGATTGTCTTGCCATGTTTACAGCTTTTTCCAGGTCCAAGTTCTTTTCCATTTGCATGCGCTCCGACAGCCTTGTGTCGGCCAAGCCCACTACTATTCTGTCTCTTATGAGCTCATCATGGAGTGTACCATAGTTACAATGCTCCGCTAATGCATGTAGGGCAGTTACGAATGCATCTACAGTCTCATTTGGCTCTTGTTTGCGCATGTTGAACCGTGCACGCTCATACACAACATTTTTCTTGACGATGAAAAAGTTATGGAAGCCGTCTCTCACTTTGCAGTTTTCCCGCTGCTCTGCATCGGTTAGCTTTAAGCCTCTCAGGACGTCATCCGCTTCGTCTCCCATGCAGTATATCAATGTGTTGACTTGATTTTCCTCCGTACTTGCTGACAGATGACTTGCCTGGCGAAATCTCTCGAAGCGACGTATCCACTTTGTCCATTCATGTGGTTTGGAAAAATCAAAGGGCTCCGGTGGCTGTATGCTAAACGTAGCGCTGGGAGTGCTAGCTGCTGTGCTAACTCCTGCCCTCGGCCGTTCATCTTCACCGTCCGACATTTCTGCACACCTCTCTCCCTTTTCCCCCCTGATGGACCCTTAGTGCCTTTCTCAGTAGCCACACACTTCTGACACCGTGTCGTGTTCCTTAGTTGTAAGAAATAATCCGTGGGACGACTGTGTGCTGTTAACATGAGGCTTTACTCGACAGACTGAATCAGAACAGCGTATCATACGTCACTACGTACAGACACTGTAAACCCGGATAATTCACCATTAATTACAAAACAAATTAGGCCTCATTTGACACAAATATTTATTTTTTGTTAAACATGTAAAATTCATCTAAATAAAAATACAAAAATCCAACATTGGCATTTTGAATCCTTAAAATAAATAGCATGAATTAAACCTAGTTGCTACTTTTCTTAAATATCATTTTATTAAAAATGTAAATGTAGGTTTTTTTGAGTCCGGTGACGTCATCTCCGTGAATGGCAGCTTAGTTCGGCAGCGCTCTTGAAATTTTATTCTTTTCACCCCGTAAATACATCAGATTCATTTTCTCTCTCACTGTAATAGACAAGGGATACACGGGGCGAACATGGTGAAAAGAAATCCAAAAGCAAAAGGTTCGGCTGGAGAAGGGACACCTGAACGTGATGCGAGCGATTTAGAAGCTAACGAAGATGCTAATGCTAGCTCAGGTGCTACTGCTCAAGCTGCCGCTGACCAGGCCTCGAGTCTTCACGCTACATCGTTGACCATGCTATCGGAATTACGAGACTTTCGTAAAGACTTCCAAGACTTTAAAACCGAGCTAATTACAGTCAACCAGAAGATTACGGAGGCTGAAACTCGTATTGAAAATGTCCAAGAACGGGTCCAAAATGTGGAGCAAGTGCTAGCTAAAATGCTAAAAGTTATGAGGGATCAGGAAAACAAACTCCTCGATCAAGAGGGTAGATCTCGCAGGAATAACTTGAGACTGTATAACGTTCGCGAAGGGGCTGAGGATGGGTCACAGATGGTGGTTTTTGTGGAGAAACTACTTCGGGAGAGTCTGGAGATCCCGGTGACGGTGAGCCTGGGCATTGAGAGAGTACACAGAGCACTGGGCCCCAAGCCATCGGGGACTGAGGAGAAAACACGGTCAATAATAATAGGATTCGCACGTTTTACAGTCAATGAAGAAGTTTTGCGTAAAGCATGGGCCAAGAAGACTGTGCTTTGGCAAGGAAAGCGAATATACTTCGATCAGGACTATCCTCCAGCTATTCTACAGAAGCGCAAGGAATACGCTGAAGCGAAAAAAGTTTTGAAACGCCACAACATCCGATTTCAGACCCCCTTCCCTTACAAATTGAGGGTGTTTTACGAGAACGAGACCCGACTGTATCAATCGGCGCAGGAGGCAACAACCGATATGATCACCAGAGGCTTTCTAGTAACAAGGATAACTACGAAAGAAAGCCCGGCGGAGCAGCTGGCGCGGTCGGCGTGGACCATGGTAGGAGCGCATCATCGACGGGAGGATGAAGAAACTCGTGAACAAGTTATCCGGGAAAGACTTCAGATCTACAGGAGACTTACACCACCTGCCACAGAACATTAAAGACAAGAATTCGACACCACTTTGGGTAAATATGCCACGCTTTTCTTTTCACCAATAAATGAGGAAAAGGCATGTAAAAAGACTTTTAAGATAGACTTTGGGATGGAAGCACAGAGCTGCCATAGGGGCCCTCTCTCCTATGTGAAGAGAGGCTTTCCCCTACTGTTTGACACTTTTACCACCATACCACAGGGTCATGTTGGAGAGACCCCTACCTTGGAGTCACTTTCTTTTAATTTGTTTAGTAGTTGGTTCTTTTTTGTTTTTCATTGTTCAGAGTTATTGTTCACTCAGGGAGTTGACGCATTTTTTCATGTTTGTGACATTTTATACATTTGGTTTGTAACTAATGAATAACGGTTTGGTAAAATGTATTTCATTTAATGTAAATGGATTAACTAACCCAGTTAAACGAAAGTAAAGGTTAGCACCCTGAGCTGCAGCTCCCGTGAGGGGGCAACCACACCAAGCTACAGAAAGCCCTAAAGAAAGATACCCCCAGGGGTGCCCGAGAGGGGGGGAGGATGAGCACCCCAAACGGACGGATTTCCCGGTTCCAGACATACGCGACGGATTTTCGACAACGACAGCAACCTGCTTTTGTGGCAAGGTCTGTAAGAACCTTAGAGGCCTGAGGATCCACCAGACCAAAATGGGCTGCACAAGGAGGAAGCAAGTAGAGCAACGCACAGAGCCGGTGCAAAGCACTGACCCTGGTGAGACGGAGGAGGAGCAGGAACCGGAGTCACCCCACAGTGTCCAGAACCTCCATGCTCGACATGCTACACCTAGCAAACCATCAGAACAGCGTCGTGTTTTATGGCCTGCTGCAAACAAGGAGGCTGAGTGGCGGCAGTTTGACGAGGACGTTGATGCTACTCTTGACGCGTCATGCAGAGGAGAAGTTGATCAGCGACTGCAGTTGATGAGCACACTAATTATCAGCATTGGTGCAGAGAGATTTGGCATCAAATTACTGAAGGCTCAGAACATCGCAAGGCCTAACCGGCGTGAGACCAAGATCTCCCAGCTCAGGAAAGAGCTGAAGGCCCTAAAATGTCAGTATAAGAGGGCGAGCGAGGAGGAAAGGCCAGCCTTGTCAGAGCTCCGGGACATCCTGAGGCAGAAACTCATCTCTCTGCGACGGGCTGAGTGGCATAGGCGGAGAGGCAGAGAGAGGAGCCGCAAGCGAACGGCCTTCATTGCAAATCCCTTTGGATTTACTAAGCAGCTGCTGGGGCAGAAGCGGAGTGGGACCCTACGATGCCCAGAGGAGGAGATCAACCAGAACCTCAGTGCCACATACAGCGACAGCAGGAGAGAGGAAAATCTGCCCCCCTGTAGAGAGCTACCCACACCACCAGAACCCTCTTGCCAGTTTAACATCAAGGAGCCCACTTTGGCAGAGGTCAAGAACATCGTACGAGCGGCACGTACCAGCGCAGCCCCAGGCCCAAGTGGAGTGCCATACAAAGTCTATAAACATTGCCCGAGACTCCTGGAAAGGCTGTGGCGACTTATCAGGGTAGTATGGCGGAGGGGGAAGGTGGCTCAGCAATGGCGTCACGCAGAGGGTGTTTGGATACCGAAGGAGGAGAACGCGAGTGACATCACGCAATTCCGCACCATCTCCCTGCTCAGTGTGGAAGGCAAAATCTTCTTCAAGATTCTTGCCAACCGGTTATCTGAGTATCTCCTGAGGAATTCCTACATTGACACCTCGGTGCAGAAGGGCGGAGTCCCAGGCATGCCAGGTTGTTTGGAGCACACAGGGGTGATCACCCAGTTGATCCGGGAGGCGAGAGAAAACCGAGGAGACCTGGCAGTCCTCTGGCTTGACCTGGCCAACGCTTATGGATCCATTCCACACAAGCTTGTGACAACAGCTCTGACAATACACCACGTTCCCGAGAAGATCACTGAACTCATAAGGGACTACTACTGTAGTTTCAGCCTGAGATTCACCTCGGGCACAACAACATCTGCATGGCATCGCCTAGAGAAGGGCATTATCACTGACTGCACCATATCAGTGGTGTTGTTTGCTCTGGCGATGAACATGCTGGTCAAGGCTGCAGAGTTGGAATGCAGGGGCCCCCTGTCCAGATCTGGCATTCGCCAACCGCCAATCCGGGCCTACATGGACGACCTGACTGTCACAGCAACATCAGTGACGGGATGCCGGTGGCTACTCCGCGGTCTGGAAAGGATCACGGCATGGGCAAGAATGATGTTCAAGCCAGCCAAGTCCAGATCTCTTGTCCTCAGAAAGGGGAGAGTGGAGGACAAACACTGTTTTTTTGTTGACGGAGTCCCCATTCCAACAGTGTCGGAGAAGCCCGTGAAGAGCCTAGGGAAGATCTTCAACAGCACCCTGAAGGACAAGGTAGCGGTGGAGGCAGCCCACATGGAGCTGAAGACATGGCTATCAGCAGTGGACAAGTCTGGGCTCCCGGGGAAGTTCAAGGCATGGATATACCAGCATGCCATTCTGCCAAGACTTCTGTGGCCACTGTTGATTTACGAAGTCCCAGTGACCATTGTGGAGGGTTTTGAACGCAATGTCAGTCAATACCTGCGCAGATGGCTGGGTCTACCGAAAAGCCTGAGCAGCATTGCCCTGTATGGGCACACCAACAAGCTGCGGCTTCCTTTTACTGGTCTGACGGAGGAGTTCAAAGTCACCAGAGCCAGGGAGGTGTTGCTTTACAGAGACTCGGCTGACACCAGAGTCTCTTCCGCTGGCATCACGGTCAGAACTGGGAGGAAATGGCGAGCGCAAGAGGCAGTCGACCAAGCAGAGGCAACACTGAGACATAGCGTCTTAGTTGGCTCTGTGGCAGTTGGAAGAGCTGGCCTGGGTAGCCACACAAAGCCGCGCTACGACAAAGCCAGAGGACGAGAGCGGCGCCAGATGGTGCAGGGAGAGATTCGTGCAGAGGTGGAGAAGGAACGCCAAAGTAGGACCGTGGCAATGCGCCAGCAAGGAGCTTGGGTCAATTGGAACCATGCATCTGCCCGGAAGATCACCTGGACAGAACTTTGGAAGTCTGAACCTGCAAGACTTAAGTTCCTGATCCAGTCGGTGTATGATGTCCTACCAAGTCCATCTAACCTTCATACCTGGGGCCTGGCAGAAACACCAACATGCCCACTGTGCCCGGCACATGGTTCCCTAGAGCACATCCTAAGCTGCTGCCCTAAAGCGCTAGGAGAGGGGAGGTACACGTGGCGCCATAATCAGGTTTTGAAGGCAGTAGCGGACGCCATCTGCACCGGAATCCGGGAGTCAAAACATAATTTCCCAGTGAGGCACAACATCTCTTTTGTCAGGGCAGGGGAGAAACCCCGGGGAGAACGTAGGGCCACAACTGGACTGCTAGCCATGGCCCGTGACTGGCAGTTACATGTGGACCTTGGGAGGCAGTTAAAGTTCCCAGAGCACATCGCAAGGACGTCACTAAGGCCAGATCTGGTCTTAACATCTGACTCAATAAAGCAAGTCGTGCTATTGGAGCTTACAGTCCCCTGGGAGGACAGGATGGAGGAGGCTTATGAAAGGAAGAAGGCAAAATATCTTGAGCTTGATGCAGAGGAAGTGGATGGAGGGCCCGCTGTGAGCCAATAGAAGTGGGCTGCAGGGGTTTCCTAAGTCAAACTGTGCATCGGGCATTCAGGCTCCTTGGTATCCGAGGATTGCTTCAGAGGAAAGCCACCAGAAACATCAGTGAGGCCGCTGAAAAAGCCTCTAGGTGGTTGTGGATTAAGAGGAGGGACGCATGGAGTAGCGCGCTGCTTGGACACAAACCGGGGCCTGATCAACCCTGGTTGGGTCGCCCAGGTGAGGGTGTCTGAAGATCAAAGACCCGAAACACCCTATGACCCTGGGTCCTTCACTGAAGATGTGTCCAAGCTGCACCTTCAAGGTGTTTGAAAATCTTAACGAAGCAGAATCCTGACTAAAGTAAAAAAAGATCAGGTACAAGTAGTGTATTTACAGGAGACCCATTTGAACGATAAAGAACACGAAAAATTGAAGAGAATGGGATTTACAAAAATGTTTTCCTCATCCTATAAATCTGGCCGCAGACGAGGTGTTGTGATCCTTATTTCAAATAAAGTTAATTTTGAAAAGACATTTGAGTTGAAAGATAAAGAAGGAAGATTCATATTAGTAAAAGGACATGTAGATGGTAATCCAATTACATTAATGAATGTTTATATCCCTCCAGGGAGCGATTTCGCCTTTTTCCAAAAAATCGTAAATATAATAGTAACTGAAACTGAAGGTTTTCTGATATGTGGTGGAGATCTGAATATCCGTTTGCGGCCAGAACTTGACAGTTCAAATAGAAAAGGTCCAGATTCAAATACTTTGCATAAGAAGGTGTGTGCTCTTTTTGAAGAGGTTGGTTTAATTGACATTTGGAGGGAACCTTTTCCTAGCAGGCGAGATTACTCTTATTATTCAGCTCCACACTCTCTCTACACGAGAATTGATTATTTTATGACTTTTGCAAAAGACAAAGACAGAATTCAGACATGTAACATGGGGACAATAGATGTGAGTGATCACGCACCTGTGTATTTAACGGTGAATTTAGATTTGTGCCCCAAGATGATCACATGGAAGTTGAATTGGAGTATGCTTAAAGATGTACATTTTAAGGAACAAATGAAAAAAGAAATACAAAATTTCCTGGATATAAATGATAATGGAGAGGTCTCGCCTGCTATTCTATGGGATACACTAAAAGCCGTAATTAGAGGGAAAATTATTGCAATAGCCTCACACAAGAAAAAGATGAGGAATAAAAAAATTGAGGAATTACAAAATAAATTAAAAGAATTTGAAATTAAACACAAACAATCTCTAACATTAAATGTACTTGATGATATAAAAACACTAGAAATGAAATTAATTATCTAGCCATCCAAGATATAAAGAAAAAGTTAATGTTTCTGAAACAAAAGTACTATGAAAGTGGGTCAAAATCCATGAAAATATTAGCGTGGAAATTAAAAAAGAAAATAGCTGAAAATACAGTAACGAAAATTAAAGACCCAAAAACAGGAAAGATGAAGAATAAATTGCAAGAAATTCACAAAGCGTTTGGAATATAATGATTTATAAAACGTTTCAAAGTCCCAGGAGGAAGTGATAACGAAATTGATTGTCTACTAAATTCATTGGATCTACCAAGTCTGACCGAAGAGCAGAACGCAAGGATGACTGCAGACATATCAGAAATGGAACTCAAAAAGGCCATTAGTAGATTGAAAACCAACAAGTCTCCAGGATCAGACGGATATACGGCTGAATGGTACAAAGAATTGAAGTCCGAATTGATCCCAGTATTACTCCCTACCCTGAATTGGGTTCTGAAAAACGCAAAAACACCTCCAAGTTGGAAAGAGGCAATTGTCACAGCAATACCAAAAGAGGGCAAAGACAAAACAGAGTGTGGATCATATAGACCGATATCAGTACTGAACATAGATTATAGATTATTCACTGCTATAATGGCCAGGCGAACGGAGGATTTTTTACCAATACTGATACATAACGATCAGACAGGCTTTATAAGAAACCGGCAGACACAAGACAATATACGCAGAACTCTACATATATTAGATTCTATACAAAAGAATAAAACTAAAGCAGTACTTATAAGTGTTGATGCTGAAAAAGCATTTGACTCGGTTAATTGGGACTTTCTCTACAGAACATTACACAAGTTTGGTCTACATGATACTGTTATTAATACTATTAAGGCGCTATATATAAAAAAACGGCTGCAAGAATAAAAATTAATGGTTGCTTATCAAGTAGCTTCATTTTGGAAAGAGGTACACGGCAGGGTTGCCCGTTGTCTCCCCTTCTCTTTGCATTGTATCTAGAACCGTTGGCCCAAATGGTGAGACAAAATCCGCATATCAAGGGTATAACTGCGGGGAGGGGGGAGCACAAGCTAGCTTGCTATGCGGATGATATTTTGGTATATGTGGGACAACCAACAGACTCCCTTCCAAGACTAATGCGGCTATTTGAACAATACGGTCGGCTCTCTGGGTACAAGATAAATATGAGTAAAACCCAGACGCTCACATTCAATTACAACCCGCCATTGATGATAACTACAAAGTATCCTATGGTGTGGCAGGCTGAATCATTAAAATATTTAGGCATTAATATACCAAAAAATGTATCAAAAATTGTTGAACTTAATTATACTCCACTGAATAAAAAGATAAAAGAAGATCTGAAAAGGTGGAATTTAATTCCTTACTTCTCTCTATACTCGCGTATTGAGTCCATTAAAATGAATATCTTACCACGACTACTATATTTGTTCCAGACTTTACCAATACAAATTGATCAAATTCAGTTTAATGAAATGGACAAAATGCTATCGAGATATATATGGGAGGGGAAAAAGCCAAGAGTATGTTTCAAGACCTTGCAATTAGCTAAAGAGAAGGGAGGATGGGGCCTGCCATCTTTAAGGGATTATTTTCGTACACTCAAACAAAATTATGCTCTGGAGAAACAGGATTTTTTTCGATACCTGCAAATACGTCATTATATAGAAACAAAAGTAAATCCTATATCAGAAGGTAACATGGTCTTGTTACAATTGTTTAGAAATGCATATGATGGGAAATCAAATAAGAAGCTTGTTTCAAGTTTGTATAAATGGTTGATGAATCGTAAGTCCCATTCTACTGAGTGTGTAAAGATATTGTGGGAGAAAGAGGGAGGGACAACAATATCAGAGGAAGAATGGACAACAATATGGAAACTCCAATGGAAATGTACAAACTCACAGAGATGGAAGGAATATGGATGGACAACAATAATAAGATTCTTTATCACTCCATGTCAAAAAACACACTTTGACAGACGACCTCCTATTTGTTGGAGAAAGTGTGGAGACCAACATGCAAATCATTCTCATATCTTCTGGAACTGCCCACTTATCAAACAATATTGGATGGACATTCACAGAGCATTACAAGATATTTTTAATTGTGTATTGCCTTTTGAAATGAAAACTGTATACTTTGGATGCTTACCACAGGAATGGAGACATAAAGACAAATATTTGTTAAGCATCCTGTTGGTGGCAAGCAAGAAATGCATAACTCAAAAATGGTTATCACAAGATATTCCCACCCTATCTGCGTGGTGGGACATAATAATGAATATTTTTAAAATGGAGGAGCTGAAAGCATTAGTAAACCAAAAACAAGAGAAGTTTCTAGTATATTGGGAAAAATGGATCGCATATATAAAAATTAAAAAGCCTGCTTTGATTTTGAATGTCAAGTTAAAAACAACGTAATGGTCACTCCCTGAAGTTTTCATATCTGTTGTTTTTGTTTGTTTTGTTTTATGGTGTTTTTTTTATTTATTTATTTTATTTTTTTATTATTTTTGTTTTGTTTTTGTTTTTTAGAGACGGGACAGTATTCTTTGAGAGTGAACAATAATAAATGTACCCATCTTTATACTGTTAAAATCTATAAATAAAGAATAAAAATAAAAATGTAAATGTAAAATAACAGCATTGGAATTACACATTTCAGTAACCACTATATTCTATGAAAGAAAGAAATTACGCTTTTCCTGGTATTTGGTAATAAGGTCAAATACGTCTTTATCATTATCTCTGTGTTGGTTAGAAAATGCAATATTGACCTAAAACATCCATCCATCCATCCATTTTCTTCCGCTTTATCCGGGGCCGGGTCGCGGGGGCAGCAGTCTCAGCAGAGATGCCCAGACTTCCCGATCCACGCACACCTCCTCCAGCTGTTCTGGGGGGACCCCGAGGCGACACCAGGCCAGCTCGGAGACATAGTCCCACCAGCGTGTCCTGGGCCTTCCACGAGGCCTCCTCCCAATAGGGCATGCCTGGAACACCTCACGAGGGAGGTGACCAGGAGGCATCCGGAACAGATGCCCTAGCCACCTCAGCTGGCTCCTTTCGACGTGGAGGAGTACCTAAAACAGCTGAATCAAATATCCAGTAGTTTCATTTCCTGAACCTATGATTAACGATATAAAATGAGGCCCTCGGTCACACAGGAACCCCAGACCCTGGTGTGTTTTTGATGAGAGAACAACAGTGTAACAAGTTGTAAAAAATTGATTTCAGAAATAGTTTAAATTCCTCCAGGATTTTGTGGGCAATTTCTCCAAAGGAGGTGGTTAAAGGTTTAGCTTAAACATTATATATATATATATATATATATATATATATATATAAATAAAAAGTAAAGTAAAGTCAGACTCGAGGTGCCTGAGAGGCAGATAGAGTGGTTTTAATCCACTTCGGGCCCACATGGAACCCATTTGCTTCAGTCTGAATGATTTAACCCAAGGATGAACTAGACATCGCCTCCTATGCCCAAATTTAACAAACAAAATGTATTTTAATATTTTGCGTTAATACGTAGTTGTGATGGCAACATTGTAAAATCCTGGAGGGCCTGTAAAATAACGACAGGCCAACGAACAAACCGTTCCTCATTTCCAAAAGACATGATTGGTCATTTTGCAGAGCAAGCCTCAAAGTGTGAAAGGCTGGAAGTTGTGACATGTTTGGGACGGGTGTAAATGAGCCAGAACTGGGCCATATCGTTATCGCAATATCATTTTGTTATATTGTTGTAATTTGTTATACCGCTGTGGACACTATATCATTTATGTTACGCTCAGCTCCATCAGAGCAGCATAAACACTGACTGTGTAGGACACAGGGGCAGGTGCTTACAAAGTAAAATGAGATGAAGGATGTAAACTGAGTAGATCATATTTATGAGGAAATTAGTATGGCGCAAAAAAAATAAAAAAATAAATGAAAATACATGTATCTTCCCAATAGGCGCAAGGCTGGAATTTTGAAATAATTTGTCCTTTGTCAATGATAACAATAAATATGTTATCGTGATATTTCTTTTTTATTTCGTGATAGAGATTTTAGGCCATATCGCCCTGCCCTAGCCAGAACTGTAAAAATATTTACATAGGCTTGTGGCAACACATTCGCTAATGCTAACGCGGCTAGCTTATTAATCCTCTCATTGAGGCTCTGCACCTGCGAAAACATCATTATTGTGAGGAAAGACTTGCCTTTCCACGTCGCTTTTATAATAGAAGAAGAGTCCGAATTTTGGTTGAATTGAGTCAAACAGCTGGAATCGGGAGCTCGCGTTGTTACTTAATGTGTGTACACAACAGGACGTAATTCAGTGCTCCCGATTACAGCGGTTTGACTTAATTATATCAGAGTCTGGCTACTCTTCTTCTACTCTCAAGGCGACATGGAAAGATAAGTCTTTCCTAGCAATGATGATGTTTTAACCGACCAGACAGTGAGTGTATTCATTCAAGCTGCTGAGGATGTTAGCTCGTCGCGTTAGCATTAGCAAATGTGTTGCTAATAGCCCATTTATTTATCAGAATCAGAATCAGAATCAGAATTCGTTTTATTGCCAAGGTTTGTGAACAAGGTTTACAAACTAGGAATTTTACTTGGTGCAAACGTGCGACATAAAACATCCATCCATTTTCTTCCGCTTTATCCGGGGCCGGGTCGCGGGGGCAGCAGTCTCAGCAGAGATGCCCAGACTTCCCGATCCACGCACACCTCCTCCAGCTGTTCTGGGGGGACCCCGAGGCGACACCAGGCCAGCTCGGAGACATAGTCCCACCAGCGTGTCCTGGGCCTTCCACGAGGCCTCCTCCCAATAGGACATGCCTGGAACACCTCACGAGGGAGGCGACCAGGAGGCATCCGGAACAGATGCCCTAGCCACCTCAGCTGCTCCTTTCGACGTGGAGGAGTAGCGGCTCGAGTCCGAGCTCCTCCCGGGTAACTGAGCTCCTCACCCGATCTCGGAGGGTGCGCCCAGCCACCCTGCGAAGGAAACTCATTTCGGCCGCTTGTATTCGCGATCTTGTCCTTTCGGTCATTACCCAGATCTCATGACCATAGGTGAGGGTGGGAACGTAGATCGATCGGTAAATCGAGAGCTTTGCCGCTTGGCTCAGCTCCCTCTTCACCACAACAGTCCGATACAGCGACCGCATCACTGCTGACGCCGCACCGATCCGTCTACCGATCTCACGCTCCATCCGTCCCTCACTCATGAACAGGACCCCGAGATACTTGAACTCCTCCACTTGAGGCAAGGACACCCCACCGACCTGAAGCGGGGAAGCCACCTTTTTCCGGTGGAGAACCATGGCCTCAGATTTGGAGGTGCTGATCCTCATCCCGGCCGCTTCACACTCGGCTGCAAACCGCCCCAGTGCGTGCTGAAGGTCCTGATTTGATGAAGCCAACAGAACAACATCATCTGCAAACAGCAGAGATGAGATTCTGAGGTTCCCAAACCGGACACCCTCCGGCCCCTGGCTGCGCCTAGAAATTCTGTCCATAAAAGTAATGAACAGAACCGGTGACAAAGGGCAGCCCTGGCGGAGCCCAACACGCACCGGGAACAGGTCTGACTTACTGCCGGCAATGCGAACCAAGCTCCTGCTACGGTCATACAGGGAACGGACAGCCCTTAGTAGAGGGCCCCGGACCCCATACTCCCGGAGCACCCCCCACAGGGCACCACGAGGGACACGGTCGAACGCTTTCTCCAGGTCCACAAAGCACATGTGGACTGGTTGGGCGAACTACCACAAACCCTCGAGCACCCGATGAAGGGTATAGAGCTGGTCCAGTGTTCCACGACCAGGACGAAAACCGCATTGTTCCTCCTGAATCCGAGGTTCGACTATCGGCCGAATCCTCCTCTCCAGCACCCTGGAATAGACCTTACCAGGGAGGCTGAGAAGTGTGATCCCTCTGTAATTGGAGCACACTCTCCGATCCCCCTTCTTGAAGAGGGGGACCACCACCCCGGTCTGCCAATCCAGAGGCACTGTCCCCAACCGCCACGCAATGTTGCAGAGGCGTGTCAGCCAAGACAGCCCTACAACATCCAGAGACTTAAGGTACTCGGGACGAATCTCATCCACCCCCGGGGCCTTGCCACCGAGGAGCTTTCTAACCACCTCGGTGACTTCAGCCTGGGTGATGGATGAGCCCCCCGCCGAGTCCCCAGCCTCTGCCTCCTCATCGGAAGACGTGACAGTGGGATTGAGGAGATCCTCGAAGTACTCCTTCCACCGCCCGACCACATCCCCAGTCGAGGTCAGCAGCTCCCCACCCGCACTGTAAACAGTGTTGGTGAAGCACTGCTTCCCCCTCCTGAGGCGCCGGATGGTTTGCCAGAATCTCTTCGAGGCCGACCGATAGTCCTCCTCCATGGCTTCTCCGAACTCCTCCCAGACCTGAGTTTTTGCCTCTTTGACCACACGAGCTGCAGCACGCTTGGCCTGCCGGTACCTCTCAGCTGCCTCCGGAGTCCCACAAGCCAACAAGGCCAGATAGGACTCCTTCTTCAGCTTGACGGCATCCCTTACTTCCGGGCGCCACCACCGGGTTCGGGGGTTGCCGCCGCGACAGGCACCAGAGACCTTACGGCCACAACTACGAGCAGCCGCATCGACAATGGAGGAGGAGAACATGGTCCACTCGGACTCCATGTCCCCTACCTCCCTCGGAATCTGGATGAAGCTCTTCCGGAGGTGGGAGTTAAAGACCCTACTGACAGAGGGATCCACCAGACGTTCCCAACAGACCCTCACAACACGTTTGGGCCTGCCAGGTCTGACCGGCTTCTTCCCCTGCCAGCGGATCCAGCTCACCACCAGCTGGTGATCACAGCTCAGCCCCTCTCTTCACCCGAGTGTCCGAGACACGCGGCCGGAGATCAGATGACACAACTACAAAGTCGATCATCGACCTCCTGCCTAGGGTGTCCTGGTGCCACGTGCACTTATGGACATCCTTGTGCTCGAACATGGTGTTCGTTATGGACAAACCGTAACTAGCACAGAAGTCCAATAACAGAACACCACTCGGGTTCTGATCGGGGAGACCGTTCTTCCCCATCACCCCCACCCAGGTCTCACTGTCGTTACCCACGTGGGCGTTGAAGTCCCCCAGTAGAACAATGGAGTCCCCGGCCGGAGCACCATCTAGTACCCCTCCCAGGGACTCCAAGAAGGCCGGGTAATCTGCACCGATGTTGGGCCCGTAGGCCGAGACAACGGTGAGAGACCTGTCCCCGACCCGAAGGCGTAGGGTCGCGACCCTCTCGTTCACCGGGGTGAACTCCAACACGTGACGGCTGAGCTGGGGGGCTATGAGCAAACCCACCCCAGCCCGCCGCCGCTCCCCGCGGGCAACTCCAGAAAAATGGAGCGTCCAGCCCCTCTCCAGGAGTTGGGATCCAGAACCCAGGCTGTGCGTGGAGGTGAGCCCGACTAAATCTAGCCGGTATCTCTCTACCTCCCGCACGAGCTCAGGCTCCTTCTCCCCCCCCCCCCCCCCCCCCCCCCCAGCGAGGTGACGTTCCATGTCCCGAACGCCAGAAGCTGCGCACGCGGACCAGGTCGTCGAGGCACCTGCCTTCGACTGCCACCCAGTCCTCTCAGCACCCGACCCCTACGGATCCCTCTGCGGTTGGTGAGTCCACAGGAGGGCGGGCCCACGTTGTCCGTTCGGGCTGTGCCCGGCCGAGCCCCGTGGGCAGAGGCCCGACCACCAGACGCTCGCATTCGAGCCCCAACCCCAGGTCTGGCTCCAGGGTGGGGCCCCGGCTGCGCCATACCGGGCGACGTCACGGTCCTTGTTGTAATATACATAAAACATATAACACAGAATTAAGATAAAAAATAAGCTAAGAACGTTAAACTATAAGGCTATAAGGGCATGCATAAAATAAAAAATATTAAATAAATAAGATAAAATAAAGTGACATATGTTAAGACAACAACAATTTGACAATGAACAACAGCGGTTGTATATACAGATGTGTTGGCATATAAAGTGGTATTAAGTGTTTAAAGTGATAAAGTGATAGCAGCGGGTCTAAGTGTGGACACACCGCACACTGCAAGTGCAGAAACATCCATGAGTCTGTGACTGAGCTACAGAGACTTGTTTTTGTTCATGAGTCTGATGGCGGAGGTCTGGATAGACCGTAGCCTCCTGCCTGAGGGGAGAGGGGTGAATAGTCCGTGTCCAGGGTGAGAAGGGTCAGCTGTGATCCGACCCACACGCCTCCGGGTCCTGGAGGTGAACAGGTCCTGGAGAGATGGAGCTCACAGCCGATCACCTTCTCTGTGGCAGCACAATGCGCTGCAGTCGGTGCTTGTCCCGTTCTGTAGCGCCGGGGAACCACACGGTTATTATGGAATCATGACTGTACTGTAGAGATGGGATGTCCTCACAGCATGACCCAAGATGATACATGGAGATGCTTTAGACTGTGATTCCCCTCACGCATGCATGTGCAAAGGGACCGGACACGTATGTACCAGCCATGAAAAGTCCATTTCATTCCTTTAATCATCAGACCAAGGACCTTCTGAACTGCGTTGAGTGTTTTAGAAGAGCTGATGTGTAAAAGTCTGATGAGATGAAGTCCTTGTTTTCAAAACAATTCCAAGGGTTCATACATTGTAGGTTGGATTGCCACATACATGAAACACAGGTGAAACATACATGAAACACAGGTGAAACATACATGAAACACAGGTGAAACATACATGAAACACAGGTGAAACATACATGAAACACAGGTGAAACATACATGAAACACAGGTGAAACAGACACAGGTGAAACATACATGAAACACAGGTGAAACATACATGAAACACAGGTGAAACATACATGAAACACAGGTGAAACAGACACAGGTGAAACATACATGAAACACAGGTGAAACAGACACAGGTGAAACTTACAGTGAGGAAAATAAGTATTTGAACATCCTGCTATTTTGCAAGTTCTCCCACTTAGAAATCATGGAGGGTCTGAAATTGTCCTCGTAGGTGCATGTCCACTGTGAGAGACATCATCTACAAAAAAAAAATCCAGAAATCAATGTATGATTTTGTAACTATTTATTTGTACGATACAGCTGCAAATAAGTATTTGAACACCTGAGAAAATCGATGTTAATATTTGGTACAGTAGCCTTTGTTTGCAATTCCAGAGGTCAAACGTTTCCTGTAGTTCTTCACCAGGTTTGCACACACTGCAGGAGGGGTTTTGGCCCACTCCTCCACACAGATCTTCTCTAGATCAGTCAGGTTTCTGGGCTGGAGTTTGAGCTCCCTCCAAAGATTCTCTATTGGGTTTAGGTCTGGAGACTGGCTAGGCCAGAACCTTGATATGCTTTACAGAGCCACTCCTTGGTTCTCCTGGCTGTGCTTCGGGTCATTGTCATGTTGGAAGACCTCGACCCATCTTCAATGCTCTAACTGAGGGAAGATCTCGCAATACATGGCCCCGGTCATCCTCTCCTTAATACAGTGCAGTCGCCCTGTCCCATGTGCAGAAAAACACCCCCAAAGCATGATGCTACCACCCCCATGCTTCACAGTAGGGATGGTGTTCTTGGGATGGTTCTCATCATTCTTCTTCCTCCAAACACGTTTAGTGGAATTATCATCTGACCACATGACCTTCTCCCATGACTCCTCTGGATCATCCAAATGGTCCAAACTTCAGACGGGCCTTGACATGTGCTGGTTTAAGCAGGGGAACCTTCCGGGCCATGCATGATCTCAAACCATGACGTCCTAGTGTATTACCAACAGTAACCATGGAAACGGTGGTCCCAGCTCTTTCCAGGTCATGGACCAGCTCCCCCCGTGTAGTTCTGGGCTGATTTCTCACCTTTCTTAGGATCATTGAGACCCCACGAGGTGAGATCTTGCATGGAGCCCCAGTCCGAGGGAGATGGACAGTCATGTTTAGCTTCTTCCATTTTCTAAGGATTGCTCCAACAGTGGACCTTTCTTCACCAAGCTGCTCGGCCATTTCCCCGTAGCCCTTTCCAACCTTGTGGAGGTGGACAAGTGTCTCTAGTGTCTTTGGACAGCTCTTTGGTCTGGGCCATGTTAGTAGTTGGATTCTTACTGATTGTATGGGGTGGACAGGTGTCTTTATGCAGCGAACCACCTCAAACAGGTGCATCTACATTTAGGATCATACATGGAGGTGGACATTTTAAAGGCACTAACAGGTCTTTGAGGGCCAGAATTGTAGCTGATAGACAGATGTTCAAATACTTATTTGCAGCTGTATCATACAAATAAATAGTTACAAAATCATACATTGTGATTTCTGGATTTTTTTTTTTAGATGATGTCTCTCACAGTGGACATGCACCTACGAGGACAATCTCAGACCCTCCATGATTTCTAAGTGGGAGAACTTGCAAAATAGCAGGGTGTTCAAATACGTATTTTCCTCACTGTATCTTCTCTTAGACTCGGTGCGGCTGGTCGGGGGGCGGAGCCTGTGTTCAGGATCTCTGCAGATCCAGGACCAGTCCTTGGCCCAGTCCTGGGCCGGGGTCTGTGAGGGGGCCTTGGACCGTCGCGGGGCAGAGGTGCTGTGCAGGGAGCTGGGCTGTGGGGCTCCTCTCCTCCAGGGGGCGCTCTCTCCTCTGGGGCAGACGTTCCACTGTGAGGGACACGAGTCTAAGCTGATGGACTGTCCCCGGACCAGGACCGGCCCAGAGACCTGCCCCACTCTCAACCTCACCTGCAAAGGTAAGGGGGCGGAGCCTGTAAGGGGCGGGGCCTGGAAAGGGGTGGTGCTCACCTGTGTTTGTGTCCAGAGCCGCTGAGGCTGGTGGGAGGGGCCAGTCGCTGTGAGGGGACGGTGGAGGCGGAGCTCAGAGGAGAGTGGAGACGAGTGACGACCTCTTACCCCTGGGACCTGGAGGCGGCGACCGCCGTGTGTCGAGGCCTGGACTGTGGATCTCCTGTTTCTACAGAAGTGAGACGAGGGTCTGAGAGTAAAGTGTGGAGGGTCTACACTCACTGTGTGAAGGAGAGCTCTTCTGTGAGAGACTGTCTCTTCGATCGTGGCTCATCTTCTCCCCTCCACCTCCAGGTTATTTGTTCAGGTTGGTTTAAATCCAGAGTTTCTTCTTCTTCTCTTCCTCTCAGTTTGTGAGAGTGGATGGTTCAAGTCAAACATCAGACACTGGTCAGTATGAGTTCCTTCCTGTAAAGCTCTGTCTGAAGTTGTCCGTTTTCCCCTATGATAACTTTACACTCTACAAAGGCAAGTTCTTTCTCTTTGGCGTCGAGTAAATGTCATGCTGGGGTCACAGCGTTGGTGTGATCTGTAGAAGGTCCCACTTCCTTCTCTTTAATTCTGACCCAGTGGCTGGGTTTGTCTCCTGGGTCTGAGGCCAAGGCCTTCCTCTCCATGTAGAGGTTAGCCATGTAGAGGTTAGCCATGTAGAGGTTAGCATGTAGAGGTTAGCCATGCAGAGGTTAGCATGTAGAGGTTAGCCATGCAGAGGTTAGCATGTAGAGGTTAGCATGTAGAGGTGAGCCATGTAGAGGTTAGCCATGTAGAGGTTAGCATGTAGAGGTTAGCATGTAGAGGTTAGCATGTAGAGGTTAGCCATGTAGAGGTGAGCCATGTAGAGGTTAGCCATGTAGAGGTTAGCCACTATGGGTGAGACTGGAGAGCCCATGGCACAGTCGTGGATCATGTCTGTAGAAGCTGCCCCTGACCTGAAAGTATGTGGTGCTCAGACAGATCTCCAGAAGTTGGCAGATGTGGTCAGGAGTGAACATGGTCCTATCAGCTAGAGTGCTGTCCTCAGTCAGGCTCTTCCTCACCGCTGTGAAGCTGCTGAGGTCGGGACAGATGTAAACAGTGCTGTCACATCGTGTGGTTTCATCTGTTTCCAGCTGCAGGTGTTTGATCTTCTCCACAAACCCCTTGGTGTTTTCCACATGGTGTTCTGTGTTGCCGACCAAAGGAGATAAGATGAACTTGAGGTGTTTCTCCAGATTATAGGTGATGGAGTAGATGCCACTCACGATGGGTCTGAGAGGAAAACCTTCCTTGTGTATTTTTGGCAGACCATAGATACAGAGAATGGACTCTCCCGGGTAAAGCTTGTAATACAGCTTTTGGTCAATTATTTCTTCTTTTAGTTTCTGAAGATGCTCTATAATGTTCTTCCTGTACCCGCTGGTGGGGTCTCTTCTCAGTCGCTCATACGTGTTTTCCTCAAAGAGCAGTTGCTGGACCTTGGTCTCGTAGTCAGTCGTGTTGAGGACA
This sequence comes from Proterorhinus semilunaris, assembly GCA_021464625.1. Lineage (NCBI taxonomy): Eukaryota > Metazoa > Chordata > Actinopteri > Gobiiformes > Gobiidae > Proterorhinus > Proterorhinus semilunaris. Next base: position 97,953 of record JAJBBP010000026.1, on the reverse strand, counting down.
ACTGTGCATCTACCTTTATCCGCTGGAAGGATGGTGATGCTCTCGTCCTTCTTCAAAGCTGCCAAAGCTCTTCTTTCCTCTCCAGAGATGTTGGAGGGAGGAGGTCTGGAGCTCTTGAGTGCTGCTGAGATTTTCAGTCGGAGGTCCCCTGCTTCAGGCTCAGTCATCCTGTTATTCCTAATGGCTGATTCTGCTGCTGTGATGACGTCCACTGTAGGAATGGATTTGGGTGTGATGGAAAAATTCAGCTCCTTGTAGAGCATGCTCTTCTCCGCCTGGGAGAGTTCCCTGAAGGTAGGTTTTCCTCTCAGACCCATCGTGAGTGGCATCAACTCCATCACCTATAATCTGGCGAAACACCTCAAGTTCATCTTATCCCCCTTGGTCGGCAACACAGAACACCATGTGGAAAACACCAAGGAGTTTGTGGAGAAGATCAAACACCTGCAGCTGGAAACAGATGAAACCACACGATGTGACAGCACTGTTTACATCTGTCCCGACCTCAGCAGCTTCACAGCGGTGAGGAAGAGCCTGAGGAGAGCACTCTAGCTGATAGGACCATGTTCACTCCTGACCACATCTGCCAACTTCTGGAGATCTGTCTGAGCACCACATACTTTCAGTTCAGGGGCAGCTTCTACAGACAGATCCACGGCTGTGCCATGGGCTCTCCAGTCTCACCCATAGTGGCTAACCTCTACATGCTAACCTCTACATGGCTAACATCTACATGGCTAACCTCTACATGGCTAACCTCTACATGCTAACCTCTACATGCTAACCTCTACATGCTAACCTCTACATGGCTAACCTCTACATGCTAACCTCTACATGCTAACCTCTACATGGCTAACCTCTACATGGCTAACCTCTACATGCTAACCTCTACATGCTAACCTCTACATGGCTAACCTCTACATGGCTAACCTCTACATGCTAACCTCTACATGGCTAACCTCTACATGGCTAACCTCTACATGCTAACCTCTGCATGGCTAACCTCTACATGGCTAACCTCTACATGGCTAACCTCTACATGCTAACCTCTACATGCTAACCTCTACATGGCTAACCTCTACATGCTAACCTCTACATGCTAACCTCTACATGCTAACCTCTACATGGCTAACCTCTACATGCTAACCTCTACATGCTAACCTCTACATGGCTAACCTCTACATGCTAACCTCTACATGCTAACCTCTACATGGCTAACCTCTACATGGCTAACCTCTACATGCTAACCTCTACATGCTAACCTCTACATGCTAACCTCTACATGGCTAACCTCTACATGCTAACCTCTACATGCTAACCTCTACATGGCTAACCTCTACATGGCTAACCTCTACATGCTAACCTCTACATGCTAACCTCTACATGGCTAACCTCTACATGGCTAACCTCTACATGCTAACCTCTACATGGCTAACCTCTACATGCTAACCTCTACATGGCTAACCTCTACATGGCTAACCTCTACATGCTAACCTCTACATGGCTAACCTCTACATGCTAACCTCTACATGGCTAACCTCTGCATGGCTAACCTCTACATGCTAACCTCTACATGCTAACCTCTACATGCTAACCTCTACATGGCTAACCTCTACATGCTAACCTCTACATGCTAACCTCTGCATGGCTAACCTCTACATGCTAACCTCTGCATGGCTAACCTCTACATGCTACCCTCTGCATGGCTAACCTCTACATGCTAACCTCTACATGCTAACCTCTACATGCTAACCTCTGCATGGCTAACCTCTACATGCTAACCTCTACATGCTAACCTCTACATGCTAACCTCTACATGGCTAACCTCTACATGGCTAACCTCTACATGCTAACCTCTGCATGGCTAACCTCTGCATGGCTAACCTCTACATGCCTCTACATGCTAACCTCTGCATGGCTAACCTCTACATGGCTAACCTCTACATGGCAAACCTCTACATGCTAACCTCTACATGCTAACCTCTGCATGGCTAACCTCTACATGCTAACCTCTACATGCTAACCTCTACATGCTAACCTCTACATGCTAACCTCTGCATGGCTAACCTCTACATGCTAACCTCTACATGCTAACCTCTACATGCTAACCTCTACATGGCTAACCTCTACATGGCTAACCTCTACATGCTAACCTCTGCATGGCTAACCTCTGCATGGCTAACCTCTACATGCTAACCTCTGCATGGCTAACCTCTACATGGCTAACCTCTACATGGCAAACCTCTACATGCTAACCTCTACATGCTAACCTCTACATGCTAACCTCTGCATGGCTAACCTCTACATGGCTAACCTCTACATGGCTAACCTCTACATGCTAACCTCTACTTGGCTCACCTCTACATGGCTAACCTCTACATGGCCAACCTCTACATGGCTAACCTCTACATGGGTAACCTCTACATGCTAACCTCTACATGCTAACCTCTACATGGCTAACCTCTACATGGCTAACCTCTACATGGCTAACCTCTACATGGCTAACCTCTACATGGCTAACCTCTACATGCTAACCTCTACATGGCTCACCTCTACTTGGCTAACCTCTACATGCTAACCTCTACATGCTAACCTCTACATGGCTAACCTCTACATGGCTAACCTCTACATGGCCAACCTCTACATGGCCAACCTCTACATGGCTAACCTCTACATGGCTAACCTCTACATGCTAACCTCTACATGGCTAACCTCTACATGGCTAACCTCTACATGATAACCTCTACATGCTAACCTCTACAGGCTAACCTCTACATGGAGGACATGGAGAGGAAGGCCTTGGCCTCAGACCCAGGAGACAAACCCAGCCACTGGATCAGAATTAAAGAGAAGGAAGTGGGACCTTCTACAGATCACACCAACGCTGTGACCCCAGCATGACATTTACTCGACGCCAAAGAGAAAGAACTTGCCTTTGTAGAGTGTAAAGTTATCATAGGGGAAAACGGACAACTTCAGACAGAGCTTTACAGGAAGGAACTCATACTGACCAGTGTCTGATGTTTGACTCTAACCATCCACTCCAGCACAAACTAGGGGTCATCATGACGCTCAGACATGGAGCTAAAGAGGTGCTACCAGTGCAGAAGGAAAGACCAGAGAGGAGCCACATGTCCAGAGAGCCCTCTCAGACTGTGGCTCCTCCCTGGTCCTTCACTAAAGCACAAAGGGCAAGAAGACCCAAAGAACCAGACTGACTCCAGAGCCCAGAAGAACCAGACCGACTCCAGAGCCCAGAAGAACCAGACCGACTCCAGAGCCCAGAAGAACCAGACCGACTCCAGAGCCCAGAAGAACGGGAGGTAGTGCCGTATGTAGCCGGGGTCTCAGAGGAACTTCAGAGGATCTTTAGGCAGCACAGGATTCCAGTGAACCACAAACCGAACACACTGAGACAAACATGAGTTCATCCCAAAGACAAAACTCCGAGCCACAAACAAAACAATGTGGTTTATTCAATTCAATGCAAAGAAGAAGAATGCAAACAACATTATATTGGAGAAACGAAACAAGTTTTACAGAAGAGACTTTATCAACACCGAAGAGAAAGCACAAGTGGCCCTCAGTCGGCGGTGCACCTCCACCTCAAAGCCTCCAACCACTCCTTTGAGGACGAGGAGGTCAACATTTAGCTAAAGAAGAACGTTGGTTTGAAAGAGGAGTTAAAGAAAGAAAATCCCTCCATGAACCGGAATGGCCTCAGATTTAATCTCCCGTCACTTTACTCCAATCTCCTTCAGGAGAAACCGACAGGGCGGGGCCAGTCCAAGGAGACGGCACCTCAGCAAACAAAAGAACAATAGGCAGGTAATTAGCAGTGATCAGCCATGAATAGGACAGATACTGGGCAGTGATCATCTATGAATAGGACAGGACTGACCGATACTGAGGTGAGCAGATCGTTACAGACGCTCTACTTCAAAGGTGTTTACCCACAGGTGAGAGTAGCTGTGATTAGAGGGGAGGAGCCAACCCTAACTCCTCCCCGTTGGTCTATATATTCAGCTGCGTCCATAGTGGGCCCTTTGTCGCTGACGAAGCCTTTTGGATGAGAGGCGAAACGTTCGAAGACTTCAACAACTGAGCACAGAAGATGAACTACGTACCTTCATTTATATAAAATATCTGTATTTCCTGTGTGTCCTGAGTGTTTCTGAGCTGAGAGTCACCAGTGAGGTCCTCCTTTGTGAGATAATAAAGGCTTATCTTCTCTCAGACTCGGTGCGGCTGGTCGGGGGGCGGAGCCTGTGTTCAGGATCTCTGCAGATCCAGGACCAGTCCTTGGCCCAGTCCTGGGCCGGGGTCTGTGAGGGGGCCTTGGACCGTCGCGGGGCAGAGGTGCTGTGCAGGGAGCTGGGCTGTGGGGCTCCTCTCCTCCAGGGGGCGCTCTCTCCTCTGGGGCAGACGTTCCACTGTGAGGGGAACGAGTCTAAGCTGATGGACTGTCCCCGGACCAGGACCGGCCCAGAGACCTGCCCCACTCTCAACCTCACCTGCAAAGGTAAGGGGGCGGGGCCAGGGGCGGGGCCTGGAGAGGGGCGGGGCTCACCTGTGTTTGTTTCCAGAGCCGCTGAGGCTGGTGGGAGGGGCCAGTCGCTGTGAGGGGACGATGGAGGCGGAGCTCAGAGGAGAGTGGAGACGAGTGACGCCCTCTAACTTCTGGGACCTGGAGGCGGCGACCGCCGTGTGTCGAGGCCTGGACTGTGGATCTCCTGTTTCTACAGAAGAGAGACAAGGTTCTGAGAGTAAAGTGTGGAGGGTCATCACTGCCTGTGTGAAGGAGAGCTCTTCTGTGAGAGACTGTCTCTTCGATCGTGACTCATCTTCTCCCCTCCACCTCCAGGTTATTTGTTCAGGTTGGTTTAAATCCAGAGTTTCTTCTTCTTCTTCTTTTCCAGGATTGCAAAGTCGGTGTTACATTTTCTTTCCATATTTTGGTAATTTGTTTAATAGCCGTTATTCTCATGATATTGAACAATGGGATATCTAAGCTTCGAATTTTATCCATAATGTCTAGACCCAATAGGTGTTTGATTTCCAAATGTCCTCTTATGCGTAGTAGTGTTTTTATCGCACATTTTACTTTTCCCCAGAATGGTAAAACAACGGGACAGGCAAATAACATATGGGTAAGATTTGCCCTTTGTTCCCCACACCTTCTCCAACATTCGGTCTCCCCTGTGGGTGAATATTTTCCACTCTGTACTGGGCTGATAAAAAACCTGACACACACTTTCCAGGCAAATTCACGACAACATTTTGAGTAACTTTAACGTTTCCTTTTACACATTGATCCCAATCTTCTTGTTCTATTTTAATATTCATTTCTTCCTCCCATTTACACTTAGCCTTGTTTTCCACTATCATATATTCTTGTAATAATTCATACATTTCACAAATCTTTCCTTTATTTTTATTAACAAGCTATTGTATTAATTTATTCTTGTTGTGTTTCAAAAACTGTTGCAAATGCATTTAACAACTTTTTTATTGAGTCAGTGTCCACTATTGCCCAGTCATTTCCACCCAATGACATTGACGTGATTTGCTCCCAGCGAACCTCAGAGCCGGCTCTCAGATTAGGCAGTGTTACTGAAGCTCAGGTTGCTCAAACGATTCAAACACTTAAACCATCCAGAACGAAAGACGTATTTGGCATTGACTCATTCACACTGAAAGAATTCGGACTCTCATTAATCGCTCCAATAACCAAAATAATTAACCAGTCCATCTCAGAATTAGTTTTCCCTAATGTATGGAAGTCAGCAGCTGTAATTCCACTCTACAAAAATGGTGATGCATTATCCGTCTGCAATTACAGGCCAATCAGTATAATTCCGACAGTGTCTAAGGTGGCAGAGAAACTTGTTGCGCAACAAATAATTTCACATTTGAACACTACTCCATTCACACTTCACCCGATGCAATTTGGTTTCCGGGCAAAACATTCTACAGAAACAGCCAGCTGTTTTTTCATTGAAAAAATCAAGCAACATTTGGACAAAGGTGGTGTGGTTGGGGCCGTCTTTCTGGATTTAAAGAAAGCCTTTGACACAATAAATCATAATATACTGCTCATAAAACTCAACACATTCAATTTCTCACCAGAAGCTACAAAATGGTTTGAGTCATATCTAACAAATCGGTCGCAGTCTGTCAAAATCAATGATTTCAGCTCTCCTCCCCTCCCTTTAAAGACAGGAGTACCACAAGGTTCCAACCTGGGTCCACTGCTCTTCTCACTCTACATAAATGACCTTCCCTCTGTTTGTTCCAGTGTCTCCATTCAAATGTACGCCGATGACACAGTTATTTACACACATGGCAAAAATCCAACTCAAGTGGCAGATAAACTCTCCCAGTCTTTGGCCCATGTTACAGAATGGTTACATCAGTCCTGTTTAAAACTCAATATCAATAAAACTGTCTCAATGTTCTTTACAAGGTCCAACGTCAAAAATTCAACAGCAGATATCTATATGGCAGGTGAAAAGTTGCAAGTGGTGTCAGAATACAAATACCTTGGAATTACAATAGACTCAAACCTAACATTCAAAACCCAAATTAACAAAGTCTGCAATAAAATCAAATTCAATATCTCCAACTTCCGGTTCATCAGGTCTCAACTCTCTCTGCAAGCAGCAAAAATGTTCATGAATTCCATGGTCCTATCGCACATAACCTACTGTTTAACAACTTGGTCTCAAGCAAACAAAACAACACTAAAGCCCTTAGAGTCACTTTACAAACGGACAATAAAAATTCTGGACAAAAAACCAATGAGGTATCATCACTGCAACATCCTTCAAAAGCACAAACTTTTAAGCTGGGAAAATCTCATTATGTATTCAAACCTCTGCCTCATACATAAAATAATCCACAACCAATCATCTCCCCCACTCAGTCAGTTTGTCAGCATCAGAAACCCCACATCTTTACAGCGGGTGACCAGAGGAGCAGCTCGAGGAGACTGCATAGTCCCATTTAGGAAAAGTGCCTTTAGTCAGAACACCTTTTCTGTAACTGCAGCCAAAGACTGGAACTCCATCCCAGCTAACATAAGAGATCTGTCCACCTACATCCTGTTTAAAAAACATTTAAAGAACTGGTTCATTACTCAACAGTCTTGCAGTCATTAACCCCTGTTTGTATTACGACTCTTTTATTGTTTGCACTGTTTTGTATTTGTATTTAACCTGTATAGTGTAGTGACTGTGTCCTACTTTGTATTTTATTGCACTGACCGTAATGTTTTATTGTCTTAGGGAGACTTTTTACATCTGTCCAGGGACTACGGATGAAAAATAGCCTTTTGGCTAATTCCGGTGCATTTACAGAAATGTTGATTAATGTACACTGTCCCTGTCAAATAAAAAAAAAATAAATAAAAAAAATAAATAAATAATGTTTCATTAAATATCTTCTTATTTGCAAGTATTTAAAGAAATGCTTCTTATCAATTTTAAATGTAGATGCAATCATTTCAAAGGAGTCTATAGTATTGTTTGTTACCATCTGCGTGTATGTTATCAGCCCTTTATCTGCCCAAACCTCAAGGCTTTTATCCAACTTATTTGCCATGAGATCTGGATCGTGTCTCATTTCTCTAAGCATAACCAATCCATTATCAATTTGTGTTACTCTACAAATATTTTTCCAGCTTTTTAATGTACTTAAGACACAAAAGTTCTGTCCCTGATGTTTTTTCCTTTGAGATTTTTCCAGAAAGGGAAGTGTTCTTAAAGATGTATCTACCAACGCCCTTTCAATATTAATCCACTTTGGTTCACTTTTTGTAATTATCACTTTTATAATTATGAGTATTTGGGTTGCATAGACGTAATTCTGTAAATTTGGTAATCCTAATCCCCCCTCCTCTTTGGGTTTTAACAGGAGTTTACATTTAATTCTATGTGTTCTGTTGTTCCAAATAAAGTCTGCAATCATACTGTTCCAAGAGTAAACATTAGTTCTTGACAATGATATCGGTATTGCTTGAAATAAAAATAAGTACTGGGGTATCATCATTTTAATTATTTAAATTCTACTTAGTATTCCCAGTGAAAATAGTTTCCATCTATTCATGTCCATTCTTAACTTTTTTTCCAGTGTACCATAATTCAACTCAAAGAGGTCCCCTGTACACTCCTAAATATTTTACTTTTGACGCTTCCCAGTTGAATTTATACTTGTCCTTCAGAGCTTGACAAATGGGATTACCTATTGTCAACGATTCACATTTACTTTCATTGAGTTTAAATCCAGATAGTGCACTAAATTCTTTAATGGTGTCCATTAATTTTGGAAGAGAGTCTTCAGGTTTCGTGAGGTAAATTATGATATCATCAGCGTATAACGCTAGTTTATGAACCTCACTCCCAATCTGAATTCCTATTATGCTTTCATTTTGTCTAATTGCTGCTGCGAGCACTTCTATATACATTACAAATAATAACGATGAGAGAGGATCTCCTTGTCGAGTTCCTCTTTGGATTGTGAACCGTCTCGATAGCGTTCCATTTGTCTTCACTCTGGAGGTAGGATTACTGTATAGTGCCTGTATCCATGACTTCCATTTGGGCCCCGAAGCGTTCCAACATTTCAAACAAAAAAGGCCAACTCACTAAATCAAAAGCCTTCTCGGCATCAATTGTCAATAATGTCAAATCCAGTGTATTTTTTTTTTTTGCATGATCCATTACATCGGGGTGCTCACACTTTTTCAGCATGCGAGCTACTTATAAAATGATCAAGTCAAAATGATCTACCTACTAAAAAAATGCAAAACATATATTTATTTCTAAATATATTGAGGATTCTTTATATCTACAAGTAAATAGCTCCTCCTCTGGCCCTGTGTTGTCAGCTGGTTGTCAGGCCGCACACGTGATTGACAGCCAGCGTGACTGACAGAGTTATCAGCCAATCAGATATACATTGACAGTCACAGACCCCCCCCCCCCCCCCCCCCCCCCCCGGGCCTTCAGCAGCTCAGCAGCGCCCCCTACGGTTTGTTTGCCTGGGGAAACCGCTAATGTAGCTGCGCATGGGCAAGACGATCCAGCCAATCCGAAGAGAACCGGATAAACAGATGTTCCTCTTGGAAACGTCCGAACGAGGCAAAATTGAGGATTTACTGATCACGGATATTTTGCGGCCCTTCATGATGAAGAGCTTCGAGAGCAAAGGGAACGACAGCGGGACGGAGACGCTTTGCCCAGGACAGGAGGAGGGTTTCCCCGCGTCAGCTGCGCTGGGACTCGGGAACAGGTACGAGACTACGAGCGCTATAAAAAAAGTATGTCAAATACCACAAAACTTTAAGTTTAGTATCTTTTATTACGGTTGATTTGCGTTTGAGTTCATCTCTGGTGTCTCGCTCTGTCAACAAAACATCTCCTAAAAACATCCGCCTGTTTCCACGTTTTAACGCACTCGTCTCCGTCATGTGTCGTGTGTTTCCGTATGCTAGCCCGAGTGTTCCCGTATGCTAGCTCGAGTGTTCCCGTATGCTAGCTCGAGTGTTCCCGTATGCTAGCTCGAGTATTCCCGTATGCGAGCCCGAGTGTTCCCGTATGCTAGCTTGAGTGTTCCCGTATGCTAGCACGAGTGTTCCCGTATGCTAGCACGAGTACGAGTGTTCCCGTATGCTAGCACGAGTGTTCCCGTATGCTAGCTCGAGTGTTCCCGTATGCTAGCACGAGTGTTCCCGTATGCTAGCTCGAGTGTTCCCGTATGTGAGCTCGAGTGTTCCCGTATGCGAGCCCGAGTGTTCCCGTATGCTAGCACGAGTGTTCCCGTATGCTAGCACGAGTGTTCCCGTATGCTAGCTCGAGTGTTCCCGTATGCTAGCACGAGTGTTCCCGTATGCTAGCACGAGTACGAGTGTTCCCGTATGCTAGCACGAGTGTTCCCGTATGCTAGCTCGAGTGTTCCCGTATGCTAGCACGAGTGTTCCCGTATGCGAGCCCGAGTGTTCCCGTATGCTAGCACGAGTGTTCCCGTATGCTAGCACGAGTGTTCCCGTATGCTAGCACGAGTGTTCCCGTATGCTAGCACGAGTGTTCCCGTATGCTAGCACGAGTGTTCCCGTATGCTAGCTCGAGTGTTCCCGTATGCTAGCACGAGTGTTCCCGTATGCTAGCACGAGTGTTCCCGTATGCTAGCACGAGTGTTCCCGTATGCTAGCTCGAGTGTTCCCGTATGCTAGCACGAGTGTTCCCGTATGCTAGCACGAGTACGAGTGTTCCCGTATGCTAGCACGAGTGTTCCCGTATGCTAGCTCGAGTGTTCCCGTATGCTAGCACGAGTGTTCCCGTATGCTAGCTCGAGTGTTCCTGTATGCGAGCTCGAGTGTTCGCGTATGCGAGCTCGAGTGTTCCCGTGTGCGAGCCCGAGTGTTCCCGTATGCTAGCACGAGTGTTCCCGTATGCTAGCTCGAGTGTTCCCGTATGCTAGCTCGAGTGTTCCCGTATGCTAGCCCGAGTGTTCCCGTATGCTAACCCGAGTGTTCCCGTATGCTAGCCCGAGTGTTCCCGTATGCTAGCTCGAGTGTTCCCGTATGCTAGCTCGAGTGTTCCCGTATGCTAGCCCGAGTGTTCCCGTATGCGAGCTTGAGTGTTCCCGTATGCTAGCACGTGTGTTCCCGTATGCGAGCTCGAGTGTTCCCGTATGCTAGCACGAGTGTTCCCGTATGCTAGCACGTGTGTTCCCGTATGCGAGCCCGAGTGTTCCCGTATGCGAGCCCGAGTGTTCCCGTATGCGAGCCCGAGTGTTCCCGTATGCTAGCACGAGTGTTCCCGTATGCTAGCTCGAGTGTTCCCGTATGCTAGCACGTGTGTTCCCGTATGCGAGCCCGAGTGTTCCCGTATGCTAGCACGTGTGTTCCCGTATGCGAGCTCGAGTGTTCCCGTATGCTAGCCCGAGTGTTCCCGTATGCGAGCCAGAGTGTTCCCGTATGCTAGCACGTGTGTTCCCGTATGCGAGCCCGAGTGTTCCCGTATGCGAGCCCGAGTGTTCCCGTATGCTAGCCCGAGTGTTCCCGTATGCTAGCCCGAGTGTTTCCGTATGCTAGCCCGAGTGTTCCCGTATGCTAGCTCGAGTGTTCCCGTATGCTAGCTTGAGTGTTCCCGTATGCGAGCCCGATTGTTCCCGTATGCTAGCACGTGTGTTCCCGTATGCGAGCCCGAGTGTTCCCGTATGCTAGCCCGACTGTTCCCGAATGTGAGCCCGAGTGTTCCCGTATGCTAGCCCGAGTTTTCCCGTATGCTAGCATGTGTGTTCCCGTATGCGAGCCCGAGTGTTCCCGTATGTGAGCCCAAGTGTTCCCGTATGCTAGCACGAGTGTTTCTGTATGCTAGCACGAGTGTTTCCGTATGCTAGCACGTGTGTTCCCGTATGCGAGCCCGAGTGTTCCCGTATGTGAGCCCGAGTGTTCCCGTATACTAGCACGTGTGTTCCCGTATGCGAGCCCGAGTGTTCCCGTATGCGAGCCGGAGTGTTCCCGTATGCTAGCACGTGTGTTCCCGTATGCGAGCTCGAGTGTTCCCGTATGCTACCCCTAGTGTTCCCGTATGCTAGCACGTGTGTTCCCGTATGTGAGCCCGAGTGTTCCCGTATGCTAGCACGAGTGTTTCTGTATGCTAGCACGAGTGTTTCCGTATGCTAGCACGTGTGTTCCCGTATGCGAGCCCGAGTGTTCCCGTATGTGAGCCCGAGTGTTCCCGTATGCTAGCACGTGTGTTCCCGTATGCGAGCCCGAGTGTTCCCGTATGCGAGCCCGAGTGTTCCCATATGCGAGCCCGAGTGTTTCCGTATGCTAGCCCGAGTGTTCCCGTATGCTAGCTCGAGTGTTCCCGTATGCTAGCTTGAGTGTTCCCGTATGCGAGCCCGAGTGTTCCCCTTATGCTAGCACGTGTGTTCCCGTATGCGAGCCCGAGTGTTCCCGTATGCTAGCCCGAGTGTTCCCGAATGCGAGCCCGAGTGTTCCCGTATGCTAGCCCGAGTGTTCCCGTATGCTAGCATGTGTGTTCCCGTATGCGAGCCCGAGTGTTCCCGTATGTGAGCCCGAGTGTTCCCGTATGCTAGCACGAGTGTTTCTGTATGCTAGCACGAGTGTTTCCGTATGCTAGCACGTGTGTTCCCGTATGCGAGCCCGAGTGTTCCCGTATGTGAGCCCGAGTGTTCCCGTATACTAGCACGTGTGTTCCCGTATGCGAGCCCGAGTGTTCCCGTATGCGAGCCGGAGTGTTCCCGTATGCTAGCACGTGTGTTCCCGTATGCTAGCTCGAGTGTTCCCGTATGCTAGCTCGAGTGTTCCCGTATGCTAGCTCGAGTATTCCCGTATGCGAGCCCGAGTGTTCCCGTATGCTAGCTTGAGTGTTCCCGTATGCTAGCACGAGTGTTCCCGTATGCTAGCACGAGTACGAGTGTTCCCGTATGCTAGCACGAGTGTTCCCGTATGCTAGCTCGAGTGTTCCCGTATGCTAGCACGAGTGTTCCCGTATGCTAGCTCGAGTGTTCCCGTATGTGAGCTCGAGTGTTCCCGTATGCGAGCCCGAGTGTTCCCATATGCTAGCACGAGTGTTCCCGTATGCTAGCACGAGTGTTCCCGTATGCTAGCTCGAGTGTTCCCGTATGCTAGCACGAGTGTTCCCGTATGCTAGCACGAGTACGAGTGTTCCCGTATGCTAGCACGAGTGTTCCCGTATGCTAGCTCGAGTGTTCCCGTATGCTAGCACGAGTGTTCCCGTATGCGAGCCCGAGTGTTCCCGTATGCTAGCACGAGTGTTCCCGTATGCTAGCACGAGTGTTCCCGTATGCTAGCACGAGTGTTCCCGTATGCTAGCACGAGTGTTCCCGTATGCTAGCACGAGTGTTCCCGTATGCTAGCTCGAGTGTTCCCGTATGCTAGCACGAGTGTTCCCGTATGCTAGCACGAGTGTTCCCGTATGCTAGCACGAGTGTTCCCGTATGCTAGCTCGAGTGTTCCCGTATGCTAGCACGAGTGTTCCCGTATGCTAGCACGAGTACGAGTGTTCCCGTATGCTAGCACGAGTGTTCCCGTATGCTAGCTCGAGTGTTCCCGTATGCTAGCACGAGTGTTCCCGTATGCTAGCTCGAGTGTTCCTGTATGCGAGCTCGAGTGTTCGCGTATGCGAGCTCGAGTGTTCCCGTGTGCGAGCCCGAGTGTTCCCGTATGCTAGCACGAGTGTTCCCGTATGCTAGCTCGAGTGTTCCCGTATGCTAGCTCGAGTGTTCCCGTATGCTAGCCCGAGTGTTCCCGTATGCTAACCCGAGTGTTCCCGTATGCTAGCCCGAGTGTTCCCGTATGCTAGCTCGAGTGTTCCCGTATGCTAGCTCGAGTGTTCCCGTATGCTAGCCCGAGTGTTCCCGTATGCGAGCTTGAGTGTTCCCGTATGCTAGCACGTGTGTTCCCGTATGCGAGCTCGAGTGTTCCCGTATGCTAGCACGAGTGTTCCCGTATGCTAGCACGTGTGTTCCCGTATGCGAGCCCGAGTGTTCCCGTATGCGAGCCCGAGTGTTCCCGTATGCGAGCCCGAGTGTTCCCGTATGCTAGCACGAGTGTTCCCGTATGCTAGCTCGAGTGTTCCCGTATGCTAGCACGTGTGTTCCCGTATGCGAGCCCGAGTGTTCCCGTATGCTAGCACGTGTGTTCCCGTATGCGAGCTCGAGTGTTCCCGTATGCTAGCCCGAGTGTTCCCGTATGCGAGCCAGAGTGTTCCCGTATGCTAGCACGTGTGTTCCCGTATGCGAGCCCGAGTGTTCCCGTATGCGAGCCCGAGTGTTCCCGTATGCTAGCCCGAGTGTTCCCGTATGCTAGCCCGAGTGTTTCCGTATGCTAGCCCGAGTGTTCCCGTATGCTAGCTCGAGTGTTCCCGTATGCTAGCTTGAGTGTTCCCGTATGCGAGCCCGATTGTTCCCGTATGCTAGCACGTGTGTTCCCGTATGCGAGCCCGAGTGTTCCCGTATGCTAGCCCGACTGTTCCCGAATGTGAGCCCGAGTGTTCCCGTATGCTAGCCCGAGTGTTCCCGTATGCTAGCATGTGTGTTCCCGTATGCGAGCCCGAGTGTTCCCGTATGTGAGCCCAAGTGTTCCCGTATGCTAGCACGAGTGTTTCTGTATGCTAGCACGAGTGTTTCCGTATGCTAGCACGTGTGTTCCCGTATGCGAGCCCGAGTGTTCCCGTATGTGAGCCCGAGTGTTCCCGTATACTAGCACGTGTGTTCCCGTATGCGAGCCCGAGTGTTCCCGTATGCGAGCCGGAGTGTTCCCGTATGCTAGCACGTGTGTTCCCGTATGCTAGCTCGAGTGTTCCCGTATGCTAGCCCGAGTGTTCCCGTATGCGAGCTTGAGTGTTCCCGTATGCTAGCACGTGTGTTCCCGTATGCTAGCTCGAGTGTTCCCGTATGCTACCCCTAGTGTTCCCGTATGCTAGCACGTGTGTTCCCGTATGTGAGCCCGAGTGTTCCCGTATGCTAGCACGAGTGTTTCTGTATGCTAGCACGAGTGTTTCCGTATGCTAGCACGTGTGTTCCCGTATGCGAGCCCGAGTGTTCCCGTATGTGAGCCCGAGTGTTCCCGTATGCTAGCACGTGTGTTCCCGTATGCGAGCCCGAGTGTTCCCGTATGCGAGCCCGAGTGTTCCCATATGCGAGCCCGAGTGTTTCCGTATGCTAGCCCGAGTGTTCCCGTATGCTAGCTCGAGTGTTCCCGTATGCTAGCTTGAGTGTTCCGGTATGCGAGCCCGAGTGTTCCCCTTATGCTAGCACGTGTGTTCCCGTATGCGAGCCCGAGTGTTCCCGTATGCTAGCCCGAGTGTTCCCGAATGCGAGCCCGAGTGTTCCCGTATGCTAGCCCGAGTGTTCCCGTATGCTAGCATGTGTGTTCCCGTATGCGAGCCCGAGTGTTCCCGTATGTGAGCCCGAGTGTTCCCGTATGCTAGCACGAGTGTTTCTGTATGCTAGCACGAGTGTTTCCGTATGCTAGCACGTGTGTTCCCGTATGCGAGCCCGAGTGTTCCCGTATGTGAGCCCGAGTGTTCCCGTATACTAGCACGTGTGTTCCCGTATGCGAGCCCGAGTGTTCCCGTATGCGAGCCGGAGTGTTCCCGTATGCTAGCACGTGTGTTCCCGTATGCTAGCTCGAGTGTTCCCGTATGCTAGCCCGAGTGTTCCCGTATGCGAGCTTGAGTGTTTCCGTATGCTAGCCCGAGTGTTCCCGTATGCTAGCTCGAGTGTTCCCGTATGCTAGCTCGAGTGTTCCCGTATGCGAGCCCGAGTGTTCCCGTATGCTAGCACGTGTGTTCCCGTATGCGAGCCCGAGTGTTCCCGTATGCTAGCCCGAGTGTTCCCGAATGCGAGCCCGAGTGTTCCCGTATGCTAGCCCGAGTGTTCCCGTATGCTAGCATGTGTGTTCCCGTATGCGAGCCCGAGTGTTCCCGTATGTGAGCCCGAGTGTTCCCGTATGCTAGCACGAGTGTTTCTGTATGCTAGCACGAGTGTTTCCGTATGCTAGCACGTGTGTTCCCGTATGCGAGCCCGAGTGTTCCCGTATGTGAGCCCGAGTGTTCCCGTATGCTAGCACGTGTGTTCCCGTATGCGAGCCCGAGTGTTCCCGTATGCGAGCCGGAGTGTTCCCGTATGCTAGCACGTGTGTTCCCGTATGCTAGCTCGAGTGTTCCCGTATGCTAGCCCGAATGTTCCCGTATGCGAGCTTGAGTGTTCCCGTATGCTAGCACGTGTGTTCCCGTATGCGAGCTCGAGTGTTCCCGTATGCTAGCACGAGTGTTCCCGTATGCTAGCACGTGTGTTCCCGTATGTGAGCCCGAGTGTTCCCGTATGCTAGCACGAGTGTTTCTGTATGCTAGCACGAGTGTTTCCGTATGCTAGCACGTGTGTTCCCGTATGCGAGCCCGAGTGTTCCCGTATGTGAGCCCGAGTGTTCCCGTATGCTAGCACGTGTGTTCCCGTATGCGAGCCCGAGTGTTCCCGTATGCGAGCCCGAGTGTTCCCGTATGCTAGCACGTGTGTTCCGGATGCGAGCCCGAGTGTTCCCGTATGCGAGCCCGAGTGTTCCCGTATGCGAGCCCGAGTGTTCCCGTATGCTAGCACGAGTGTTCCCGTATGCTAGCTCGAGTGTTCCCGTATGCTAGCACGTGTGTTCCCGTATGCGAGCCCGAGTGTTCCCGTATGCTAGCACGTGTGTTCCCGTATGCGAGCTCGAGTGTTCCCGTATGCTAGCCCGAGTGTTCCCGTATGCGAGCCCGAGTGTTCCCGTATGCTAGCCCGAGTGTTCCCGTATGCTAGCACGAGTGTTCCCGTATGCTAGCTCAAATGTTTCCGTATGCTAGCACGAGTGTTCCCGTATGCTAGCACGAGTACGAGTGTTCCCGTATGCTAGCACGAGTGTTCCCGTATGCTAGCTCGAGTGTTCCCGTATGCTAGCACGAGTGTTCCCGTATGCGAGCCCGAGTGTTCCCGTATGCTAGCACGAGTGTTCCCGTATGCTAGCACGAGTGGTCCCGTATGCTAGCACGAGTGTTCCCGTATGCTAGCACGAGTGTTCCCGTATGCTAGCACGAGTGTTCCCGTATGCTAGCTCGAGTGTTCCCGTATGCTAGCACGAGTGTTCCCGTATGCTAGCACGAGTGTTCCCGTATGCTAGCTCGAGTGTTCCCGTATGCGAGCTCGAGTGTTCGCGTATGCGAGCTCGAGTGTTCCCGTGTGCGAGCCCGAGTGTTCCCGTATGCTAGCACGAGTGTTCCCGTATGCTAGCTCGAGTGTTCCCGTATGCTAGCTCGAGTGTTCCCGTATGCTAGCCCGAGTGTTCGCGTATGCGAGCTCGAGTGTTCCCGTGTGCGAGCCCGAGTGTTCCCGTATGCTAGCACGAGTGTTCCCGTATGCTAGCTCGAGTGTTCCCGTATGCTAGCACGAGTGTTCCCGTATGCTAGCTCAAATGTTTCCGTATGCTAGCACGAGTGTTCCCGTATGCTAGCACGAGTACGAGTGTTCCCGTATGCTAGCACGAGTGTTCCCGTATGCTAGCTCGAGTGTTCCCGTATGCTAGCACGAGTGTTCCCGTATGCGAGCCCGAGTGTTCCCGTATGCTAGCACGAGTGTTCCCGTATGCTAGCACGAGTGGTCCCGTATGCTAGCACGAGTGTTCCCGTATGCTAGCACGAGTGTTCCCGTATGCTAGCACGAGTGTTCCCGTATGCTAGCTCGAGTGTTCCCGTATGCTAGCACGAGTGTTCCCGTATGCTAGCACGAGTGTTCCCGTATGCTAGCTCGAGTGTTCCCGTATGCGAGCTCGAGTGTTCGCGTATGCGAGCTCGAGTGTTCCCGTGTGCGAGCCCGAGTGTTCCCGTATGCTAGCACGAGTGTTCCCGTATGCTAGCTCGAGTGTTCCCGTATGCTAGCTCGAGTGTTCCCGTATGCTAGCCCGAGTGTTCCCGTATGCTAACCCGAGTGTTCCCGTATGCTAGCCCGAGTGTTCCCGTATGCTAGCTCGAGTGTTCCCGTATGCTAGCTCGAGTGTTCCCGTATGCTAGCCCGAGTGTTCCCGTATGCGAGCTTGAGTGTTCCCGTATGCTAGCACGTGTGTTCCCGTATGCGAGCTCGAGTGTTCCCGTATGCTAGCACGAGTGTTCCCGTATGCTAGCACGTGTGTTCCCGTATGCGAGCCCGAGTGTTCCCGTATGCGAGCCCGAGTGTTCCCGTATGCGAGCCCGAGTGTTCCCGTATGCTAGCACGAGTTTTCCCGTATGCTAGCTCGAATGTTCCCGTATGCTAGCACGTGTGTTCCCGTATGCGAGCCCGAGTGTTCCCGTATGCTAGCACGTGTGTTCCCGTATGCGAGCTCGAGTGTTCCCGTATGCTAGCCCGAGTGTTCCCGTATGCGAGCCAGAGTGTTCCCGTATGCTAGCACGTGTGTTCCCGTATGCGAGCCCGAGTGTTCCCGTATGCGAGCCCGAGTGTTCCCGTATGCTAGCCCGAGTGTTCCCGTATGCTAGCCCGAGTGTTCCCGTATGCTAGCCCGAGTGTTTCCGTATGCTAGCCCGAGTGTTCCCGTATGCTAGCTCGAGTGTTCCCGTATGCTAGCTTGAGTGTTCCCGTATGCGAGCCCGACTGTTCCCGTATGCTAGCACGTGTGTTCCCGTATGCGAGCCCGAGTGTTCCCGTATGCTAGCCCGACTGTTCCCGAATGCGAGCCCGAGTGTTCCCGTATGCTAGCCCGAGTGTTCCCGTATGCTAGCATGTGTGTTCCCGTATGCGAGCCCGAGTGTTCCCGTATGTGAGCCCAAGTGTTCCCGTATGCTAGCACGAGTGTTTCTGTATGCTAGCACGAGTGTTTCCGTATGCTAGCACGTGTGTTCCCGTATGCGAGCCCGAGTGTTCCCGTATGTGAGCCCGAGTGTTCCCGTATACTAGCACGTGTGTTCCCGTATGCGAGCCCGAGTGTTCCCGTATGCGAGCCGGAGTGTTCCCGTATGCTAGCACGTGTGTTCCCGTATGCTAGCTCGAGTGTTCCCGTATGCTAGCCCGAGTGTTCCCGTATGCTAGCCCGAGTGTTCCCGTATGCTAGCACGTGTGTTCCCGTATGCGAGCCCGAGTGTTCCCGTATGCGAGCCCGAGTGTTCCCGTATGCTAGCCCGAGTGTTCCCGTATGCTAGCCCGAGTGTTCCCGTATGCTAGCTCGAGTGTTCCCGTATGCTAGCTCGAGTGTTCCCGTATGCTAGCCCGAGTGTTCCCGTATGCGAGCTTGAGTGTTCCCGTATGCTAGCACGTGTGTTCCCGTATGCGAGCTCGAGTGTTCCCGTATGCTAGCACGAGTGTTCCCGTATGCTAGCACGTGTGTTCCCGTATGCGAGCCCGAGTGTTCCCGTATGCGAGCCCGAGTGTTCCCGTATGCGAGCCCGAGTGTTCCCGTATGCTAGCACGAGTGTTCCCGTATGCTAGCTCGAGTGTTCCCGTATGCTAGCACGTGTGTTCCCGTATGCGAGCCCGAGTGTTCCCGTATGCTAGCACGTGTGTTCCCGTATGCGAGCTCGAGTGTTCCCGTATGCTAGCCCGAGTGTTCCCGTATGCGAGCCAGAGTGTTCCCGTATGCTAGCACGTGTGTTCCCGTATGCGAGCCCGAGTGTTCCCGTATGCGAGCCCGAGTGTTCCCGTATGCTAGCCCGAGTGTTCCCGTATGCTAGCCCGAGTGTTTCCGTATGCTAGCCCGAGTGTTCCCGTATGCTAGCTCGAGTGTTCCCGTATGCTAGCTTGAGTGTTCCCGTATGCGAGCCCGATTGTTCCCGTATGCTAGCACGTGTGTTCCCGTATGCGAGCCCGAGTGTTCCCGTATGCTAGCCCGACTGTTCCCGAATGTGAGCCCGAGTGTTCCCGTATGCTAGCCCGAGTGTTCCCGTATGCTAGCATGTGTGTTCCCGTATGCGAGCCCGAGTGTTCCCGTATGTGAGCCCAAGTGTTCCCGTATGCTAGCACGAGTGTTTCTGTATGCTAGCACGAGTGTTTCCGTATGCTAGCACGTGTGTTCCCGTATGCGAGCCCGAGTGTTCCCGTATGTGAGCCCGAGTGTTCCCGTATACTAGCACGTGTGTTCCCGTATGCGAGCCCGAGTGTTCCCGTATGCGAGCCGGAGTGTTCCCGTATGCTAGCACGTGTGTTCCCGTATGCTAGCTCGAGTGTTCCCGTATGCTAGCCCGAGTGTTCCCGTATGCGAGCTTGAGTGTTCCCGTATGCTAGCACGTGTGTTCCCGTATGCTAGCTCGAGTGTTCCCGTATGCTACCCCTAGTGTTCCCGTATGCTAGCACGTGTGTTCCCGTATGTGAGCCCGAGTGTTCCCGTATGCTAGCACGAGTGTTTCTGTATGCTAGCACGAGTGTTTCCGTATGCTAGCACGTGTGTTCCCGTATGCGAGCCCGAGTGTTCCCGTATGTGAGCCCGAGTGTTCCCGTATGCTAGCACGTGTGTTCCCGTATGCGAGCCCGAGTGTTCCCGTATGCGAGCCCGAGTGTTCCCATATGCGAGCCCGAGTGTTTCCGTATGCTAGCCCGAGTGTTCCCGTATGCTAGCTCGAGTGTTCCCGTATGCTAGCTTGAGTGTTCCGGTATGCGAGCCCGAGTGTTCCCCTTATGCTAGCACGTGTGTTCCCGTATGCGAGCCCGAGTGTTCCCGTATGCTAGCCCGAGTGTTCCCGAATGCGAGCCCGAGTGTTCCCGTATGCTAGCCCGAGTGTTCCCGTATGCTAGCATGTGTGTTCCCGTATGCGAGCCCGAGTGTTCCCGTATGTGAGCCCGAGTGTTCCCGTATGCTAGCACGAGTGTTTCTGTATGCTAGCACGAGTGTTTCCGTATGCTAGCACGTGTGTTCCCGTATGCGAGCCCGAGTGTTCCCGTATGTGAGCCCGAGTGTTCCCGTATACTAGCACGTGTGTTCCCGTATGCGAGCCCGAGTGTTCCCGTATGCGAGCCGGAGTGTTCCCGTATGCTAGCACGTGTGTTCCCGTATGCTAGCTCGAGTGTTCCCGTATGCTAGCCCGAGTGTTCCCGTATGCGAGCTTGAGTGTTCCCGTATGCTAGCACGTGTGTTCCCGTATGCGAGCTCGAGTGTTCCCGTATGCTAGCACGAGTGTTCCCGTATGCTAGCACGTGTGTTCCCGTATGTGAGCCCGAGTGTTCCCGTATGCTAGCACGAGTGTTTCTGTATGCTAGCACGAGTGTTTCCGTATGCTAGCACGTGTGTTCCCGTATGCGAGCCCGAGTGTTCCCGTATGTGAGCCCGAGTGTTCCCGTATGCTAGCACGTGTGTTCCCGTATGCGAGCCCGAGTGTTCCCGTATGCGAGCCCGAGTGTTCCCATATGCGAGCCCGAGTGTTTCCGTATGCTAGCCCGAGTGTTCCCGTATGCTAGCTCGAGTGTTCCCGTATGCTAGCTCGAGTGTTCCCGTATGCGAGCCCGAGTGTTCCCGTATGCTAGCACGTGTGTTCCCGTATGCGAGCCCGAGTGTTCCCGTATGCTAGCCCGAGTGTTCCCGAATGCGAGCCCGAGTGTTCCCGTATGCTAGCCCGAGTGTTCCCGTATGCTAGCATGTGTGTTCCCGTATGCGAGCCCGAGTGTTCCCGTATGTGAGCCCGAGTGTTCCCGTATGCTAGCACGAGTGTTTCTGTATGCTAGCACGAGTGTTTCCGTATGCTAGCACGTGTGTTCCCGTATGCGAGCCCGAGTGTTCCCGTATGTGAGCCCGAGTGTTCCCGTATGCTAGCACGTGTGTTCCCGTATGCGAGCCCGAGTGTTCCCGTATGCGAGCCGGAGTGTTCCCGTATGCTAGCACGTGTGTTCCCGTATGCTAGCTCGAGTGTTCCCGTATGCTAGCCCGAATGTTCCCGTATGCGAGCTTGAGTGTTCCCGTATGCTAGCACGTGTGTTCCCGTATGCGAGCTCGAGTGTTCCCGTATGCTAGCACGAGTGTTCCCGTATGCTAGCACGTGTGTTCCCGTATGTGAGCCCGAGTGTTCCCGTATGCTAGCACGAGTGTTTCTGTATGCTAGCACGAGTGTTTCCGTATGCTAGCACGTGTGTTCCCGTATGCGAGCCCGAGTGTTCCCGTATGTGAGCCCGAGTGTTCCCGTATGCTAGCACGTGTGTTCCCGTATGCGAGCCCGAGTGTTCCCGTATGCGAGCCCGAGTGTTCCCGTATGCTAGCACGTGTGTTCCCGTATGCGAGCCCGAGTGTTCCCGTATGCGAGCCCGAGTGTTCCCGTATGCGAGCCCGAGTGTTCCCGTATGCTAGCACGAGTGTTCCCGTATGCTAGCTCGAGTGTTCCCGTATGCTAGCACGTGTGTTCCCGTATGCGAGCCCGAGTGTTCCCGTATGCTAGCACGTGTGTTCCCGTATGCGAGCTCGAGTGTTCCCGTATGCTAGCCCGAGTGTTCCCGTATGCGAGCCCGAGTGTTCCCGTATGCTAGCCCGAGTGTTCCCGTATGCTAGCACGAGTGTTCCCGTATGCTAGCTCAAATGTTTCCGTATGCTAGCACGAGTGTTCCCGTATGCTAGCACGAGTACGAGTGTTCCCGTATGCTAGCACGAGTGTTCCCGTATGCTAGCTCGAGTGTTCCCGTATGCTAGCACGAGTGTTCCCGTATGCGAGCCCGAGTGTTCCCGTATGCTAGCACGAGTGTTCCCGTATGCTAGCACGAGTGGTCCCGTATGCTAGCACGAGTGTTCCCGTATGCTAGCACGAGTGTTCCCGTATGCTAGCACGAGTGTTCCCGTATGCTAGCTCGAGTGTTCCCGTATGCTAGCACGAGTGTTCCCGTATGCTAGCACGAGTGTTCCCGTATGCTAGCTCGAGTGTTCCCGTATGCGAGCTCGAGTGTTCGCGTATGCGAGCTCGAGTGTTCCCGTGTGCGAGCCCGAGTGTTCCCGTATGCTAGCACGAGTGTTCCCGTATGCTAGCTCGAGTGTTCCCGTATGCTAGCTCGAGTGTTCCCGTATGCTAGCCCGAGTGTTCGCGTATGCGAGCTCGAGTGTTCCCGTGTGCGAGCCCGAGTGTTCCCGTATGCTAGCACGAGTGTTCCCGTATGCTAGCTCGAGTGTTCCCGTATGCTAGCACGAGTGTTCCCGTATGCTAGCTCAAATGTTTCCGTATGCTAGCACGAGTGTTCCCGTATGCTAGCACGAGTACGAGTGTTCCCGTATGCTAGCACGAGTGTTCCCGTATGCTAGCTCGAGTGTTCCCGTATGCTAGCACGAGTGTTCCCGTATGCGAGCCCGAGTGTTCCCGTATGCTAGCACGAGTGTTCCCGTATGCTAGCACGAGTGGTCCCGTATGCTAGCACGAGTGTTCCCGTATGCTAGCACGAGTGTTCCCGTATGCTAGCACGAGTGTTCCCGTATGCTAGCTCGAGTGTTCCCGTATGCTAGCACGAGTGTTCCCGTATGCTAGCACGAGTGTTCCCGTATGCTAGCTCGAGTGTTCCCGTATGCGAGCTCGAGTGTTCGCGTATGCGAGCTCGAGTGTTCCCGTGTGCGAGCCCGAGTGTTCCCGTATGCTAGCACGAGTGTTCCCGTATGCTAGCTCGAGTGTTCCCGTATGCTAGCTCGAGTGTTCCCGTATGCTAGCCCGAGTGTTCCCGTATGCTAACCCGAGTGTTCCCGTATGCTAGCCCGAGTGTTCCCGTATGCTAGCTCGAGTGTTCCCGTATGCTAGCTCGAGTGTTCCCGTATGCTAGCCCGAGTGTTCCCGTATGCGAGCTTGAGTGTTCCCGTATGCTAGCACGTGTGTTCCCGTATGCGAGCTCGAGTGTTCCCGTATGCTAGCACGAGTGTTCCCGTATGCTAGCACGTGTGTTCCCGTATGCGAGCCCGAGTGTTCCCGTATGCGAGCCCGAGTGTTCCCGTATGCGAGCCCGAGTGTTCCCGTATGCTAGCACGAGTTTTCCCGTATGCTAGCTCGAATGTTCCCGTATGCTAGCACGTGTGTTCCCGTATGCGAGCCCGAGTGTTCCCGTATGCTAGCACGTGTGTTCCCGTATGCGAGCTCGAGTGTTCCCGTATGCTAGCCCGAGTGTTCCCGTATGCGAGCCAGAGTGTTCCCGTATGCTAGCACGTGTGTTCCCGTATGCGAGCCCGAGTGTTCCCGTATGCGAGCCCGAGTGTTCCCGTATGCTAGCCCGAGTGTTCCCGTATGCTAGCCCGAGTGTTCCCGTATGCTAGCCCGAGTGTTTCCGTATGCTAGCCCGAGTGTTCCCGTATGCTAGCTCGAGTGTTCCCGTATGCTAGCTTGAGTGTTCCCGTATGCGAGCCCGACTGTTCCCGTATGCTAGCACGTGTGTTCCCGTATGCGAGCCCGAGTGTTCCCGTATGCTAGCCCGACTGTTCCCGAATGCGAGCCCGAGTGTTCCCGTATGCTAGCCCGAGTGTTCCCGTATGCTAGCATGTGTGTTCCCGTATGCGAGCCCGAGTGTTCCCGTATGTGAGCCCAAGTGTTCCCGTATGCTAGCACGAGTGTTTCTGTATGCTAGCACGAGTGTTTCCGTATGCTAGCACGTGTGTTCCCGTATGCGAGCCCGAGTGTTCCCGTATGTGAGCCCGAGTGTTCCCGTATACTAGCACGTGTGTTCCCGTATGCGAGCCCGAGTGTTCCCGTATGCGAGCCGGAGTGTTCCCGTATGCTAGCACGTGTGTTCCCGTATGCTAGCTCGAGTGTTCCCGTATGCTAGCCCGAGTGTTCCCGTATGCTAGCCCGAGTGTTCCCGTA
This sequence comes from Proterorhinus semilunaris, assembly GCA_021464625.1. NCBI lineage: Eukaryota > Metazoa > Chordata > Actinopteri > Gobiiformes > Gobiidae > Proterorhinus > Proterorhinus semilunaris. Next base: position 73,642 of record JAJBBP010000026.1, on the reverse strand, counting down.
TGCTAGCACGTGTGTTCCCGTATGCGAGCCCGAGTGTTCCCGTATGCGAGCCCGAGTGTTCCCGTATGCTAGCCCGAGTGTTCCCGTATGCTAGCCCGAGTGTTCCCGTATGCTAGCCCGAGTGTTTCCGTATGCTAGCCCGAGTGTTCCCGTATGCTAGCTCGAGTGTTCCCGTATGCTAGCTTGAGTGTTCCCGTATGCGAGCCCGATTGTTCCCGTATGCTAGCACGTGTGTTCCCGTATGCGAGCCCGAGTGTTCCCGTATGCTAGCCCGACTGTTCCCGAATGCGAGCCCGAGTGTTCCCGTATGCTAGCCCGAGTGTTCCCGTATGCTAGCATGTGTGTTCCCGTATGCGAGCCCGAGTGTTCCCGTATGTGAGCCCAAGTGTTCCCGTATGCTAGCACGAGTGTTTCTGTATGCTAGCACGAGTGTTTCCGTATGCTAGCACGTGTGTTCCCGTATGCGAGCCCGAGTGTTCCCGTATGTGAGCCCGAGTGTTCCCGTATACTAGCACGTGTGTTCCCGTATGCGAGCCCGAGTGTTCCCGTATGCGAGCCGGAGTGTTCCCGTATGCTAGCACGTGTGTTCCCGTATGCTAGCTCGAGTGTTCCCGTATGCTAGCCCGAGTGTTCCCGTATGCGAGCTTGAGTGTTCCCGTATGCTAGCACGTGTGTTCCCGTATGCGAGCTCGAGTGTTCCCGTATGCTAGCACGTGTGTTCCCGTATGCGAGCCCGAGTGTTCCCGTATGTGAGCCCGAGTGTTCCCGTATGCTAGCACGTGTGTTCCCGTATGCGAGCCCGAGTGTTCCCGTATTCGAGCCCGAGTGTTCCCGTATGCTAGCACGTGTGTTCCCGTATGCGAGCCCGAGTGTTCCCGTATGCGAGCCCGAGTGTTCCCATATGCGAGCCCGAGTGTTTCCGTATGCTAGCCCGAGTGTTCCCGTATGCTAGCTCGAGTGTTCCCGTATGCTAGCTTGAGTGTTCCCGTATGCGAGCCCGAGTGTTCCCGTATGCTAGCACGTGTGTTCCCGTATGCGAGCCCGAGTGTTCCCGTATGCTAGCCCGAGTGTTCCCGAATGCGAGCCCGAGTGTTCCCGTATGCTAGCCCGAGTGTTCCCGTATGCTAGCATGTGTGTTCCCGTATGCGAGCCCGAGTGTTCCCGTATGTGAGCCCGAGTGTTCCCGTATGCTAGCACGAGTGTTTCTGTATGCTAGCACGAGTGTTTCCGTATGCTAGCACGTGTGTTCCCGTATGCGAGCCCGAGTGTTCCCGTATGTGAGCCCGAGTGTTCCCGTATGCTAGCACGTGTGTTCCCGTATGCGAGCCCGAGTGTTCCCGTATGCGAGCCGGAGTGTTCCCGTATGCTAGCACGTGTGTTCCCGTATGCTAGCTCGAGTGTTCCCGTATGCTAGCCCGAGTGTTCCCGTATGCGAGCTTGAGTGTTCCCGTATGCTAGCACGTGTGTTCCCGTATGCGAGCTCGAGTGTTCCCGTATGCTAGCACGAGTGTTCCCGTATGCTAGCACGTGTGTTCCCGTATGTGAGCCCGAGTGTTCCCGTATGCTAGCACGAGTGTTTCTGTATGCTAGCACGAGTGTTTCCGTATGCTAGCACGTGTGTTCCCGTATGCGAGCCCGAGTGTTCCAGTATGTGAGCCCGAGTGTTCCCGTATGCTAGCACGTGTGTTCCCGTATGCGAGCCCGAGTGTTCCCGTATGCGAGCCCGAGTGTTCCCGTATGCTAGCACGTGTGTTCCCGTATGCGAGCCCGAGTGTTCCCGTATGCGAGCCCGAGTGTTCCCGTATGCGAGCCCGAGTGTTCCCGTATGCTAGCACGAGTGTTCCCGTATGCTAGCTCGAGTGTTCCCGTATGCTAGCACGTGTGTTCCCGTATGCGAGCCCGAGTGTTCCCGTATGCTAGCACGTGTGTTCCCGTATGCGAGCTCGAGTGTTCCCGTATGCTAGCACGAGTGTTCCCGTATGCTAGCTCGAGTGTTCCCGTATGCTAGCACGAGTGTTCCCGTATGCTAGCACGAGTGTTCCCGTATGCTAGCTCGAGTGTTCCCGTATGCGAGCTCGAGTGTTCGCGTATGCGAGCTCGAGTGTTCCCGTGTGCGAGCCCGAGTGTTCCCGTATGCTAGCACGAGTGTTCCCGTATGCTAGCTCGAGTGTTCCCGTATGCTAGCTCGAGTGTTCCCGTATGCTAGCCCGAGTGTTCCCGTATGCTAACCCGAGTGTTCCCGTATGCTAGCCCGAGTGTTCCCGTATGCTAGCTCGAGTGTTCCCGTATGCTAGCTCGAGTGTTCCCGTATGCTAGCCCGAGTGTTCCCGTATGCGAGCTTGAGTGTTCCCGTATGCTAGCACGTGTGTTCCCGTATGCGAGCTCGAGTGTTCCCGTATGCTAGCACGAGTGTTCCCGTATGCTAGCACGTGTGTTCCCGTATGCGAGCCCGAGTGTTCCCGTATGCGAGCCCGAGTGTTCCCGTATGCGAGCCCGAGTGTTCCCGTATGCTAGCACGAGTTTTCCCGTATGCTAGCTCGAATGTTCCCGTATGCTAGCACGTGTGTTCCCGTATGCGAGCCCGAGTGTTCCCGTATGCTAGCACGTGTGTTCCCGTATGCGAGCTCGAGTGTTCCCGTATGCTAGCCCGAGTGTTCCCGTATGCGAGCCAGAGTGTTCCCGTATGCTAGCACGTGTGTTCCCGTATGCGAGCCCGAGTGTTCCCGTATGCGAGCCCGAGTGTTCCCGTATGCTAGCCCGAGTGTTCCCGTATGCTAGCCCGAGTGTTCCCGTATGCTAGCCCGAGTGTTTCCGTATGCTAGCCCGAGTGTTCCCGTATGCTAGCTCGAGTGTTCCCGTATGCTAGCTTGAGTGTTCCCGTATGCGAGCCCGACTGTTCCCGTATGCTAGCACGTGTGTTCCCGTATGCGAGCCCGAGTGTTCCCGTATGCTAGCCCGACTGTTCCCGAATGCGAGCCCGAGTGTTCCCGTATGCTAGCCCGAGTGTTCCCGTATGCTAGCATGTGTGTTCCCGTATGCGAGCCCGAGTGTTCCCGTATGTGAGCCCAAGTGTTCCCGTATGCTAGCACGAGTGTTTCTGTATGCTAGCACGAGTGTTTCCGTATGCTAGCACGTGTGTTCCCGTATGCGAGCCCGAGTGTTCCCGTATGTGAGCCCGAGTGTTCCCGTATACTAGCACGTGTGTTCCCGTATGCGAGCCCGAGTGTTCCCGTATGCGAGCCGGAGTGTTCCCGTATGCTAGCACGTGTGTTCCCGTATGCTAGCTCGAGTGTTCCCGTATGCTAGCCCGAGTGTTCCCGTATGCTAGCCCGAGTGTTCCCGTATGCTAGCACGTGTGTTCCCGTATGCGAGCCCGAGTGTTCCCGTATGCGAGCCCGAGTGTTCCCGTATGCTAGCCCGAGTGTTCCCGTATGCTAGCCCGAGTGTTCCCGTATGCTAGCCCGAGTGTTTCCGTATGCTAGCCCGAGTGTTCCCGTATGCTAGCTCGAGTGTTCCCGTATGCTAGCTTGAGTGTTCCCGTATGCGAGCCCGATTGTTCCCGTATGCTAGCACGTGTGTTCCCGTATGCGAGCCCGAGTGTTCCCGTATGCTAGCCCGACTGTTCCCGAATGCGAGCCCGAGTGTTCCCGTATGCTAGCCCGAGTGTTCCCGTATGCTAGCATGTGTGTTCCCGTATGCGAGCCCGAGTGTTCCCGTATGTGAGCCCAAGTGTTCCCGTATGCTAGCACGAGTGTTTCTGTATGCTAGCACGAGTGTTTCCGTATGCTAGCACGTGTGTTCCCGTATGCGAGCCCGAGTGTTCCCGTATGTGAGCCCGAGTGTTCCCGTATACTAGCACGTGTGTTCCCGTATGCGAGCCCGAGTGTTCCCGTATGCGAGCCGGAGTGTTCCCGTATGCTAGCACGTGTGTTCCCGTATGCTAGCTCGAGTGTTCCCGTATGCTAGCCCGAGTGTTCCCGTATGCGAGCTTGAGTGTTCCCGTATGCTAGCACGTGTGTTCCCGTATGCGAGCTCGAGTGTTCCCGTATGCTAGCACGTGTGTTCCCGTATGCGAGCCCGAGTGTTCCCGTATGTGAGCCCGAGTGTTCCCGTATGCTAGCACGTGTGTTCCCGTATGCGAGCCCGAGTGTTCCCGTATGCGAGCCCGAGTGTTCCCGTATGCTAGCACGTGTGTTCCCGTATGCGAGCCCGAGTGTTCCCGTATGCGAGCCCGAGTGTTCCCATATGCGAGCCCGAGTGTTTCCGTATGCTAGCCCGAGTGTTCCCGTATGCTAGCTCGAGTGTTCCCGTATGCTAGCTTGAGTGTTCCCGTATGCGAGCCCGAGTGTTCCCGTATGCTAGCACGTGTGTTCCCGTATGCGAGCCCGAGTGTTCCCGTATGCTAGCCCGAGTGTTCCCGAATGCGAGCCCGAGTGTTCCCGTATGCTAGCCCGAGTGTTCCCGTATGCTAGCATGTGTGTTCCCGTATGCGAGCCCGAGTGTTCCCGTATGTGAGCCCGAGTGTTCCCGTATGCTAGCACGAGTGTTTCTGTATGCTAGCACGAGTGTTTCCGTATGCTAGCACGTGTGTTCCCGTATGCGAGCCCGAGTGTTCCCGTATGTGAGCCCGAGTGTTCCCGTATGCTAGCACGTGTGTTCCCGTATGCGAGCCCGAGTGTTCCCGTATGCGAGCCGGAGTGTTCCCGTATGCTAGCACGTGTGTTCCCGTATGCTAGCTCGAGTGTTCCCGTATGCTAGCCCGAGTGTTCCCGTATGCGAGCTTGAGTGTTCCCGTATGCTAGCACGTGTGTTCCCGTATGCGAGCTCGAGTGTTCCCGTATGCTAGCACGAGTGTTCCCGTATGCTAGCACGTGTGTTCCCGTATGTGAGCCCGAGTGTTCCCGTATGCTAGCACGAGTGTTTCTGTATGCTAGCACGAGTGTTTCCGTATGCTAGCACGTGTGTTCCCGTATGCGAGCCCGAGTGTTCCAGTATGTGAGCCCGAGTGTTCCCGTATGCTAGCACGTGTGTTCCCGTATGCGAGCCCGAGTGTTCCCGTATGCGAGCCCGAGTGTTCCCGTATGCTAGCACGTGTGTTCCCGTATGCGAGCCCGAGTGTTCCCGTATGCGAGCCCGAGTGTTCCCGTATGCGAGCCCGAGTGTTCCCGTATGCTAGCACGAGTGTTCCCGTATGCTAGCTCGAGTGTTCCCGTATGCTAGCACGTGTGTTCCCGTATGCGAGCCCGAGTGTTCCCGTATGCTAGCACGTGTGTTCCCGTATGCGAGCTCGAGTGTTCCCGTATGCTAGCCCGAGTGTTCCCGTATGCGAGCCCGAGTGTTCCCGTATGCTAGCACGTGTGTTCCCGTATGCGAGCCCGAGTGTTCCCGTATGCGAGCCCGAGTGTTCCCGTATGCTAGCCCGAGTGTTCCCGTATGCTAGCCCGAGTGTTCCCGTATGCGAGCTCGAGTGTTCCCGTATGCTAGCCCGAGTGTTCCCGTATGCGAGCCCGAGTGTTCCCGTATGCTAGCACGTGTGTTCCCGTATGCGAACCCGAGTGTTCCCGTATGCGAGCCCGAGTGTTCCCGTATGCTAGCCCGAGTGTTCCCGTATGCTAGCCCGAGTGTTTCCGTATGCTAGCCCGAGTGTTCCCGTATGCTAGCTCGAGTGTTCCCGTATGCTAGCATGTGTGTTCCCGTATGCGAGCCCGATTGTTCCCGTATGCGAGCCCGAGTGTTCCCGTATGCTAGCACGTGTGTTCCCGTATGCGAGCCCGAGTGTTCCCGTATGCGAGCCCGAGTGTTCCCGTATGAGAGCCCGAGTGTTCCCGTATGCGAGCCCGAGTGTTCCCATATGCGAGCCCGAGTGTTCCCGTATGCGAGCCCGGGTGTTCCCGTATGCTAGCACGTGTGTTCCCGTATGCTAGCTCGAGTGTTTCCGTATGCGAGCCCGAGTGTTCCCGTATGCGAGCCCGAGTGTTCCCGTATGCTAGCACGAGTGTTCCCGTATGCGAGCCCGAGTGTTCCCGTATGCGAGCCCGAGTGTTCCCGTATGCTAGCACGTGTGTTCCCGTATGCGAGCCCGAGTGTTCCCGTATGCGAGCCCGAGTGTTCCCGTATGCTAGCACGTGTGATCCCGTATGCGAGCCCGAGTGTTCCCATATGCGAGCCCGAGTGTTCCCATATGCGAGCCCGAGTGTTCCCGTATGCTAGCACGAGTGTTCCCGTATGCTAGCTTGAGTGTTCCCGTATGCTAGCACGTGTGTTCCCGTATGCGAGCCCGAGTGTTCCCGTATGCTAGCACGTGTGTTCCCGTATGCGAGCTCGAGTGTTCCCATATGCTAGCCCGAGTGTTCCCGTATGCGAGCCCGAGTGTTCCCGTATGCTAGCACGTGTGTTCCCGTATGCGAGCCCGAGTGTTTCCGTATGCGAGCCCGAGTGTTCCAGTATGCTAGCCCGAGTGTTCCCGTATGCTAGCCCGAGTGTTTCCGTATGCTAGCCCGAGTGTTCCCGTATGCTAGCTCGAGTGTTCCCGTATGCTAGCTCGAGTGTTCCCGTATGCGAGCCCGAGTGTTCCCGTATGCTAGCACGTGTGTTCCCGTATGCGAGCCCGAGTGTTCCCGAATGCGAGCCCAAGTGTTCCCGTATGCTAGCCCGAGTGTTCCCGTATGCTAGCATGTGTGTTCCCGTATGCGAGCCCGAGTGTTCCCGTATGCGAGCCCGAGTGTTCCCGTATGCTAGCACGTGTGTTCCCGTATGCGAGCCCGAGTGTTCCCGTATGCGAGCCCGAGTGTTCCCGTATGCGAGCCCGAGTGTTCCAGTATGAGAGCCCGAGTGTTCTCGTATGCGAGCCCGAGTGTTCCCGTATGCGAGCCCGGGTGTTCCCGTATGCTAGCACGTGTGTTCCCGTTTGCTAGCTCGAGTGTTTCCGTATGCGAGCCCGAGTGTTCCCGTATGCGAGCCCGAGTGTTCCCGTATGCTAGCACGAGTGTTCCGTATGCTAGCCCGAGTGTTCCCGTATGCTAGCTCGAGTGTTCCTGTATGCTAGCTCGAGTGTTCCCGTATGCTAGCTCGAGTGTTCCCGTATGCTAGCCCGAGTGTTCCCGTATGCGAGCCCGAGTGTTCCCGTATGCTAGCCCGAGTGTTCCCGTATGCTAGCACGTGTGTTCCCGTATGCGAGCTCGAGTGTTCCCGTATGCTAGCCCAAGTGTTCCCGTATGCGAGCCCGAGTGTTCCCGTATGCTAGCACGTGTGTTCCCGTATGCGAGCCCGAGTGTTCCCGTATTCGAGCCCGAGTGTTCCCGTATGCTAGCCCGAGTGTTCCCGTATGCTAGCCCGAGTATTCCCGTATGCTAGCCCGAGTGTTCCCGTATGCTAGCTCGAGTGTTCCCGTATGCTAGCTCGAGTGTTCCCGTATGCGAGCCCGAGTGTTCCCGTATGCGAGCCCGAGTGTTCCCGTATGCGAGCCCGGGTGTTCCCGTATGCTAGCACGTGTGTTCCCGTTTGCTAGCTCGAGTGTTTCCGTATGCGAGCCCGAGTGTTCCCGTATGCGAGCCCGAGTGTTCCCGTATGCTAGCACGAGTGTTCCGTATGCTAGCTCGAGTGTTCCCGTATGCTAGCTCGAGTGTTCCCGTATGCTAGCTCGAGTGTTCCCGTATGCTAGCCCGAGTGTTCCCGTATGCGAGCCCGAGTGTTCCCGTATGCTAGCCCGAGTGTTCCCGTATGCTAGCACGTGTGTTCCCGTATGCGAGCTCGAGTGTTCCCGTATGCTAGCCCAAGTGTTCCCGTATGCGAGCCCGAGTGTTCCCGTATGCTAGCACGTGTGTTCCCGTATGCGAGCCCGAGTGTTCCCGTATTCGAGCCCGAGTGTTCCCGTATGCTAGCCCGAGTGTTCCCGTATGCTAGCCCGAGTATTCCCGTATGCTAGCCCGAGTGTTCCCGTATGCTAGCTCGAGTGTTCCCGTATGCTAGCTCGAGTGTTCCCGTATGCGAGCCCGAGTGTTCCCGTATGCGAGCCCGAGTGTTCCCGTATGCGAGCCCGGGTGTTCCCGTATGCTAGCACGTGTGTTCCCGTTTGCTAGCTCGAGTGTTTCCGTATGCGAGCCCGAGTGTTCCCGTATGCGAGCCCGAGTGTTCCCGTATGCTAGCACGAGTGTTCCGTATGCTAGCTCGAGTGTTCCCGTATGCTAGCTCGAGTGTTCCTGTATGCTAGCTCGAGTGTTCCCGTATGCTAGCTCGAGTGTTCCCGTATGCTAGCCCGAGTGTTCCCGTATGCGAGCCCGAGTGTTCCCGTATGCTAGCCCGAGTGTTCCCGTATGCTAGCACGTGTGTTCCCGTATGCGAGCTCGAGTGTTCCCGTATGCTAGCCCAAGTGTTCCCGTATGCGAGCCCGAGTGTTCCCGTATGCTAGCACGTGTGTTCCCGTATGCGAGCCCGAGTGTTCCCGTATTCGAGCCCGAGTGTTCCTGTATGCTAGCCCGAGTGTTCCCGTATGCTAGCCCGAGTATTCCCGTATGCTAGCCCGAGTGTTCCCGTATGCTAGCTCGAGTGTTCCCGTATGCTAGCTCGAGTGTTCCCGTATGCGAGCCCGAGTGTTCCCGTATGCTAGCACGTGTGTTCCCGTATGCGAGCCCGAGTGTTCCCGTATGCTAGCCCGAGTGTTCCCGTATGCTAGCTCGAGTGTTCCCGTATGCTAGCTCGAGTGTTCCCGTATGCGAGCCCGAGTGTTCCCGTATGCTAGCCCGAGTGTTCCCGTATGCGAGCCCGAGTGTTCCCGTATGCGAGCCCGAGTGTTCCCGTATGCTAGCTCGAGTGTTCCCGTATGCTAGCACGAGTGTTCCCGTATGCGAGTCCTAGTGTTCCCGTATGCTAACACGTGTGTTCCCGTATGCGAGCCCGAGTGTTCCCGTATGCTAGCCCGAGTGTTCCCGTATGCTAGCTCGAGTGTTCCCATATGCTAGCTCAAGTGTTCCCGTATGCGAGCCCGAGTGTTCCCGTATGCTAGCCCGAGTGTTCCCGTATGCGAGCCCGAGTGTTCCCGTATGCGAGCCCGAGTGTTCCCGTATGCTAGCTCGAGTGTTCCCGTATGCTAGCACGAGTGTTCCCGTATGCGAGCCCGAGTGTTCCCGTATGCGAGCCCGAGTGTTCCCGTATGCGAGCCCGAGTGTTCCCGTATGCGAGCCCGAGTGTTCCCGTATGCTAGCCCGAGTGTTCCCGTATGCTAGCACGTGTGTTCCCGTATGCGAGCCCGAGTTTTCCCGTATGCGAGCCCGAGTGTTCCCGTATGCTAGCCCGAGTGTTCCCGTATGCGAGCCCGAGTGTTCCCGTATGCTAGCACGAGTGTTCCCGTATGCGAGCCCGAGTGTTCCCGTATGCGAGCCCGAGTGTTCCCGTATGCGAGCCCGAGTGTTCCCGTATGCGAGCCCGAGTGTTCCCGTATGCTAGCCCGAGTGTTCCCGTATGCTAGCACGTGTGTTCTCGTATGCGAGCCCGAGTGTTCCTGTATGCGAGCCCGAGAGTTCCCGTATGCTAGCCCGAGTGTTCCCGTATGCGAGCCCGAGTGTTCCCGTATGCGAGCCCGGGTGTTCCCGTATGCTAGCACGTGTGTTCCCGTATGCTAGCTCGAGTGTTTCCGTATGCGAGCCCGAGTGTTCCCGTATGCGAGCCCGAGTGTTCCCGTATGCTAGCACGAGTGTTCCCGTTTGCTAGCTCGAGTGTTCCCGTATGCTAGCTCGAGTGTTCCCGTATGCTAGCCCGAGTGTTCCCGTATGCTAGCTCGAGTGTTCCCGTATGCTAGCTCGAGTGTTCCCGTATGCTAGCCCGAGTGTTCCCGTATGCGAGCCCGAGTGTTCCCGTATGCTAGCCCGAGTGTTCCCGTATGCTAGCCCGAGTGTTCCCGTATGCGAGCCCGAGTGTTCCCGTATGCTAGCACGTGTGTTCCCGTATGCGAGCCCGAGTGTTCCCGTATTCGAGCCCGAGTGTTCCCGTATGCTAGCCCGAGTGTTCCCGTATGCTAGCCCGAGTGTTCCCGTATGCTAGCCCGAGTGTTCCCGTATGCTAGCTCGAGTGTTCCCGTATGCTAGCTCGAGTGTTCCCGTATGCGAGCCCGAGTGTTCCCGTATGCTAGCACGTGTGTTCCCGTATGCGAGCCCGAGTGTTACCGTATGCTAGCCCGAGTGTTCCCGTATGCTAGCTCGAGTGTTCCCGTATGCTAGCTCGAGTGTTCCCGTATGCGAGCCCGAGTGTTCCCGTATGCTAGCCCGAGTGTTCCCGTATGCGAGCCCGAGTGTTCCCGTATGCGAGCCCGAGTGTTCCCGTATGCTAGCTCGAGTGTTCCCGTATGCTAGCACGAGTGTTCCCGTATGCGAGCCCGAGTGTTCCCGTATGCTAACACCTGTGTTCCCGTATGCGAGCCCGAGTGTTCCCGTATGCTAGCCCGAGTGTTCCCGTATGCTAGCTCGAGTGTTCCCGTATGCTAGCTCGAGTGTTCCCGTATGCGAGCCCGAGTGTTCCCGTATGCTAGCCCGAGTGTTCCCGTATGCGAGCCCGAGTGTTCCCGTATGCTAGCACGTGTGTTCCCGTATGCGGGCCCGAGTGTTCCCGTATGCGAGCCCGAGTGTTCCCGTATGCTAGCCCGAGTGTTCCCGTATGCTAGCCCGAGTGTTTCCGTATGCTAGCCCGAGTGTTCCCGTATGCTAGCTCGAGTGTTCCCGTATGCTAGCCCGAGTATTCCCGTATGCTAGCACGTGTGTTCCCGTATGCGAGCCCGAGTGTTCCCGTATGCTAGCCCGAGTGTTCCCGAATGCGAGGCCGAGTGTTCCCGTATGCTAGCCCGCGTGTTCCCGTATGCTAGCATGTGTGTTCCCGTATGCGAGCCCGAGTGTTCCCGTATGTGAGCCCGAGTGTTCCCGTATGCTAGCACGAGTGTTTCTGTATGCTAGCACGAGTGTTCCCGTATGCTAGCTTGAGTGTTCCCGTATGCTAGCACGTGTGTTCCCGTATGCGAGCCCGAGTGTTCCCGTATGCTAGCACGTGTGTTCCCGTATGCTAGCACGTGTGTTCCCGTATGCGAGCTCGAGTGTTCCCGTATGCTAGCCCGAGTGTTCCCGTATGCGAGCCCGAGTGTTCCCGTATGCTAGCACGTGTGTTCCCGTATGCGAGCCCGAGTGTTCCCGTATGCGAGCCCGAGTGTTCCCGTATGCTAGCCCGAGTGTTCCCGTATGCTAGCCCGAGTGTTTCCGTATGCTAGCCCGAGTGTTCCCGTATGCTAGCTCGAGTGTTCCCGTATGCTAGCTCGAGTGTTCCCGTATGCTAGCACGTGTGTTCCCGTATGCTAGCCCGAGTGTTCCCGAATGCTAGCCCGAGTGTTCCCGTATGCTAGCCCGAGTGTTTCCGTATGCTAGCCCGAGTGTTCCCGTATGCTAGCTCGAGTGTTCCCGTATGCTAGCTTGAGTGTTCCCGTATGCGAGCCCGAGTGTTCCCGTATGCTAGCACGTGTGTTCCCGTATGCTAGCCCGAGTGTTCCCGAATGCGAGCCCGAGTGTTCCCGTATGCTAGCCCGAGTGTTCCCGTATGCTAGCATGTGTGTTCCCGTATGCGAGCCCGAGTGTTCCCGTATGCGAGCCCGAGTGTTCCCGTATGCTAGCACGTGTGTTCCCGTATGCGAGCCCGAGTGTTCCCGTATGCGAACCCGAGTGTTCCCGTATGAGAGCCCGAGTGTTCACGTATGCGAGCCCGAGTGTTCCCGTATGCGAGCCCGAGTGTTCCCGTATGCTAGCCCGAGTGTTCCCGAATGCTAGCCCGAGTGTTCCCGTATGCTAGCCCGAGTGTTTCCGTATGCTAGCCCGAGTGTTCCCGTATGCTAGCTCGAGTGTTCCCGTATGCTAGCTTGAGTGTTCCCGTATGCGAGCCCGAGTGTTCCCGTATGCTAGCACGTGTGTTCCCGTATGCTAGCCCGAGTGTTCCCGAATGCGAGCCCGAGTGTTCCCGTATGCTAGCCCGAGTGTTCCCGTATGCTAGCATGTGTGTTCCCGTATGCGAGCCCGAGTGTTCCCGTATGCGAGCCCGAGTGTTCCCGTATGCTAGCACGTGTGTTCCCGTATGCGAGCCCGAGTGTTCCCGTATGCGAGCCCGAGTGTTCCCGTATGAGAGCCCGAGTGTTCACGTATGCGAGCCCGAGTGTTCCCGTATGCGAGCCCGAGTGTTCCCGTATGCGAGCCCGAGTGTTCCCGTATGCGAGCCCGGGTGTTCCCGTATGCTAGCACGTGTGTTCCCGTATGCTAGCTCGAGTGTTTCCGTATGCTAGCTTGAGTGTTCCCGTATGCGAGCCCGAGTGTTCCCGTATGCTAGCACGTGTGTTCCCGTATGCGAGCCCGAGTGTTCCCGTATGCTAGCCCGAGTGTTCGCAAATGCGAGCCCGAGTGTTCCCGTATGCTAGCCCGAGTGTTCCCGTATGCTAGCATGTGTGTTCCCGTATGCGAGCCCGAGTGTTCCCGTATGTGAGCCCGAGTGTTCCCGTATGCTAGCACGAGTGTTTCTGTATGCTAGCACGAGTGTTCCCGTATGCTAGCTTGAGTGTTCCCGTATGCTAGCACGTGTGTTCCCGTATGCGAGCCCGAGTGTTCTTGTATGCTAGCACGTGTGTTCCCGTATGCGAGCTCGAGTGTTCCCGTATGCTAGCCCGAGTGTTCCCGTATGCGAGCCCGAGTGTTCCCGTATGCTAGCACGTGTGTTCCCGTATGCGAGCCCGAGTGTTCCCGTATGCGAGCCCGAGTGTTCCCGTATGCTAGCCCGAGTGTTCCCGTATGCTAGCCCGAGTGTTTCCGTATGCTAGCCCGAGGGTTCCCGTATGCTAGCTTGAGTGTTCCCGTATGCTAGCTTGAGTGTTCCCGTATGCGAGCCCGAGTGTTCCCGTATGCTAGCACGTGTGTTCCCGTATGCGAGCCCGAGTGTTCCCGTATGCTAGCCCGAGTGTTCCCGAATGCGAGCCCGAGTGTTCCCGTATGCTAGCCCGAGTGTTCCCGTATGCTAGCATGTGTGTTCCCGTATGCGAGCCCGAGTGTTCCCGTATGCGAGCCCGAGTGTTCCCGTATGCTAGCACGTGTGTTCCCGTATGCTAGCACGTGTGTTCCCGTATGCTAGCTCGAGTGTTTCCGTATGCGAGCCCGAGTGTTCCCGTATGCGAGCCCGAGTGTTCCCGTATGCTAGCACGAGTGTTCCCGTATGCTAGCTCGAGTGTTCCCGTATGCTAGCTCGAGTGTTCCCGTATGCTAGCCCGAGTGTTCCCGTATGCTAGCTCGAGTGTTCCCGTATGCTAGCTCGAGTGTTCCCGTATGCTAGCCCGAGTGTTCCTGTATGCGAGCCCGAGTGTTCCCGTATGCTAGCCCGAGTGTTCCCGTATGCTAGCACGTGTGTTCCCGTATGCGAGCTCGAGTGTTCCCGTATGCTAGCCCGAGTGTTCCCGTATGCGAGCCCGAGTGTTCCCGTATGCTAGCACGTGTGTTCCCGTATGCGAGCCCGAGTGTTCCCGTATTCGAGCCCGAGTGTTCCCGTATGCTAGCCCGAGTGTTCCCGTATGCTAGCCCGAGTGTTCCCGTATGCTAGCCCGAGTGTTCCCGTATGCTAGCTCGAGTGTTCCCGTATGCTAGCTCGAGTGTTCCCGTATGCGAGCCCGAGTGTTCCCGTATGCTAGCCCGAGTGTTCCCGTATGCTAGCACGTGTGTTCCCGTATGCGAGCCCGAGTGTTCCCGTATGCCAGCACGAGTGTTCACGTATGCTAGCCCGAGTGTTCCCGTATGCGAGCCCGAGTGTTCCCGTATGCTAGCCCGAGTGTTCTCGTATGCTAGCACGTGTGTTCCCGTATGCGAGCCCGAGTGTTCCCGTATGCTAGCACATGTGTTCCCATATGCGAGCACGTGTGTTCCCGTATGCGAGCCCGAGCGTTCCCGTATGCGAGCACGAGTGTTCCCGTATGCGAGCCCGAGTGTTCCCGTATGCGAGCCCGAGTGTTCCCGTATGCGAGCCCGAGTGTTCCCGTTTGCGAGCCTGAGTGTTCCCGTATGCTAGCACGTGTGTTCCTGTATGCGAGCCCGAGTGTTCCCGTATGCGAGCCCGAGTGTTCCCGTATGCGAGCCCGAGTGTTCCCGTATGCTAGCCCGAGTGTTCCCGTATGCTAGCACATGTGTTCCCGTATGCTAGCACGTGTGTTCCCGTATGCGAGCCCGAATGTTCCCGTATGCGAGCCCGAATGTTCCCGTATGCTAGCACGAGTGTTCCCGTATGCGAGCCCGAGTGTTCCCGTATGCTAGCACGTGTGTTCCCGTATGCGAGCACGTGTGTTCCCGTATGCGAGCCCGAGTGTTCCTGTATGCGAGCCCGAGTGTTCCCGTATGCTAGCACGTGTGTTCCCGTATGCGAGCCCGAGTGTTCCCGTATGCTAGCACGAGTGTTCCCGTATGCGAGCCCGAGTGTTCCCGTATGCTAGCACGTGTGTTCCCGTATGCGAGCCCGAGTGTTCCCGTATGCGAGCCCGAGTGTTCCCGTATGCTAGCTCGAGTGTTCCCGTATGTGAGCCCGAGTGTTCCCGTATGCTAGCCCGAGTGTTCCCGTATGATAGCACGAGTGTTCCTTTATGCTAGCCCGAGTGTTCCCGTATGCTAGCACGTGTGTTCCCGTATGCGAGCCCGAGTGTTCCCGTATGCTAGCACGAGTGTTCCCGTATGCTAGCCAGAGTGTTCCCGTATGCGAGCCCGAGTGTTCCCGTATGCTAGCCCGAGTGTTCTCGTATGCTAGCACGTGTGTTCCCGTATGCGAGCCCGAGTGTTCCCGTATGCTAGCACGTGTGTTCCCATATGCGAGCACGTGTGTTCCCGTATGCGAGCCCGAGTGTTCCCGTATGCTAGCACGTGTGTTCCCATATGCGAGCACGTGTGTTCCCGTATGCGAGCCAGAGCGTTCCCGTATGCGAGCCCGAGTGTTCCCGTATGCGAGCCCGAGTGTTCCCGTATGCGAGCCCGAGTGTTCCCGTATGCGAGCCCGAGTGTTCCCGTATGCGAGCCCGAGTGTTCCCGTATGCTAGCCCGAGTGTTCCCGTATGCTAGCATGTGTGTTCCCGTATGCGAGCCCGAGTGTTCCCGTATGCGAGCCCGAGTGTTCCCGTATGCTAGCACGTGTGTTCCCGTATGCGAGCCCGAGTGTTCCCGTATGCGAGCCCGAGTGTTCCCGTATGCGAGCCCGAGTGTTCCCGTATGCTAGCCCGAGTGTTCCCGTATGATAGCACGAGTGTTCCCGTATGCTAGCCCGAGTGTTCCCGTATGCCATCACGTGTGTTCCCGTATGCGAGCCCGAGTGTTCCCGTATGCCAGCACGAGTGTTCCCGTATGCTAGCCCGAGTGTTCCCGTATGCGAGCCCGAGTGTTCCCGTATGCTAGCCCGAGTGTTCTCGTATGCTAGCACGTGTGTTCCCGTATGCGAGCCCGAGTGTTCCCGTATGCTAGCACGTGTGTTCCCATATGCGAGCACGTGTGTTCCCGTATGCGAGCCCGAGCGTTCCCGTATGCGAGCCCGAGTGTTCCCGTATGCGAGCCCGAGTGTTCCCGTATGCAAGCCCGAGTGTTCCCGTATGCGAGCCCGAGTGTTCCCGTATGCGAGCCCGAGTGTTCCCGTATGCTAGCACGTGTGTTCCTGTATGCGAGCCCGAGTGTTCCCGTATGCGAGCCCGAGTGTTCCCGTATGCTAGCACGAGTGTTCCCGTATGCTAGCACGTGTGTTCCCGTATGCGAGCCCGAGTGTTCCCGTATGCGAGCCCGAGTGTTCCCGTATGCTAGCCCGAGTGTTCCCGTATGCTAGCCCGAGTGTTCCCGTATGCTAGCCCGAGTGTTCCCGTATGCTAGCTCGAGTGTTCCCGTATGCAAGCCCGAGTGTTCCGGTATGCTAGCACGTGTGTTCCCGTATGCGAGCACGTGTGTTCCCGTATGCGAGCCCGAGTGTTCCCGTATGCGAGCCCGAGTGTTCCCGTATGCTAGCACGTGTGTTCCCGCATGCTAGCACGTGTGTTCCCGCATGTTAGCACGTGTGTTCCCGTTTGCGAGCCCGAGTGTTCCCGTATGCGAGCCCGAGTGTTCCCGTATGCTAGCCCGAGTGTTCCCGTATGCTAGCACGAGTGTTCCCGTATGCTAGCCCGAGTGTTCCCGTATGCGAGCCCGAGTGTTCCCGTATGCTAGCCCGAGTGTTCTCGTATGCTAGCACGTGTGTTCCCGTATGCGAGCCCGAGTGTTCCCGTATGCTAGCACGTGTGTTCCCATATGCGAGCACGTGTGTTCCCGTATGCGAGCCCGAGCGTTCCCGTATGCGAGCCCGAGTGTTCCCGTATGCGAGCCCGAGTGTTCCCGTATGCAAGCCCGAGTGTTCCCGTATGCGAGCCCGAGTGTTCCCGTATGCGAGCCCGAGTGTTCCCGTATGCTAGCACGTGTGTTCCTGTATGCGAGCCCGAGTGTTCCCGTATGCGAGCCCGAGTGTTCCCGTATGCTAGCACGAGTGTTCCCGTATGCTAGCACGTGTGTTCCCGTATGCGAGCCCGAGTGTTCCCGTATGCGAGCCCGAGTGTTCCCGTATGCTAGCCCGAGTGTTCCCGTATGCTAGCCCGAGTGTTCCCGTATGCTAGCCCGAGTGTTCCCGTATGCTAGCTCGAGTGTTCCCGTATGCTAGCTCGAGTGTTCCCGTATGCAAGCCCGAGTGTTCCGGTATGCTAGCACGTGTGTTCCCGTATGCGAGCACGTGTGTTCCCGTATGCGAGCCCGAGTGTTCCCGTATGCGAGCCCGAGTGTTCCCGTATGCTAGCACGTGTGTTCCCGCATGCTAGCACGTGTGTTCCCGCATGTTAGCACGTGTGTTCCCGTTTGCGAGCCCGAGTGTTCCCGTATGCGAGCCCGAGTGTTCCCGTATGCTAGCCCGAGTGTTCCCGTATGCTAGCCCGAGTGTTCCCGTATGCTAGCCCGAGTGTTCCCGTATGCTAGCTCGAGTGTTCCCGTATGCAAGCCCGAGTGTTCCGGTATGCTAGCACGTGTGTTCCCGTATGCGAGCACGTGTGTTCCCGTATGCGAGCCCGAGTGTTCCCGTATGCGAGCCCGAGTGTTCCCGTATGCTAGCACGTGTGTTCCCGCATGCTAGCACGTGTGTTCCCGCATGTTAGCACGTGTGTTCCCGTTTGCGAGCCCGAGTGTTCCCGTATGCGAGCCCGAGTGTTCCCGTATGCTAGCCCGAGTGTTCCCGTATGCTAGCACGTGTGTTCCCGTATGCTAGCCCGACTGTTCCCGTATGCGAGCCCGAGTGTTCCCGTATGCGAGCCCGAGTGTTCCCGTATGCTAGCCCGAGTGTTCCCGTATGCTAGCCCGAGTGTTCCCGTATGCTAGCTCGAGTGTTCCCGTATGCTAGCTCGAGTGTTCCCGTATGCGAGCCCGAGTGTTCCCGTATGCTAGCTCGAGTGTTCCCGTATGCAAGCCCGAGTGTTCCCGTATGCTAGCACGTGTGTTCCCGTATGCGAGCCCGAGTGTTCCCGTATGCGAGCCCGAGTGTTCCCGTATGCTAGCACGTGTGTTCCCGTATGCGAGCCCGAGTGTTCCCGTATGCTAGCACGAGTGTTCCCGTATGCTAGCTCTAGTGTTCCCGTATGCGAGCCCGAGTGTTCCCGTATGCTAGCTCGAGTGTTCCCGTATGCGAGCCCGAGTGTTCCCGTATGCTAGCTCGAGTGTTCCCGTATGCTAGCACGTGTGTTCCCGTATGCGAGCCCGAGTGTTCCCGTATGCGAGCCCGAGTGTTCCCGTATGCTAGCACGTGTGTTCCCGTATGCGAGCCCGAGTGTTCCCGTATGCTAGCACGAGTGTTCCCGTATGCTAGCTCTAGTGTTCCCGTATGCGAGCCCGAGTGTTCCCGTATGCTAGCACGAGTGTTCCCGTATGCTAGCACGTGTGTTCCCGTATGCGAGCTCGAGTGTTCCCGTATGCTAGCACGTGTGTTCCCGTATGCGAGCCCGAGTGTTCCCGTATGCGAGCCCGAGTGTTCCCGTATGCTAGCACGTGTGTTCCCGTATGCGAGCCCGAGTGTTCCCGTATGCTAGCACGAGTGTTCCCGTATGCTAGCTCTAGTGTTCCCGTATGCGAGCCCGAGTGTTCCCGTATGCTAGCATGAGTGTTCCCGTATGCTAGCACGTGTGTTCCCGTATGCGAGCCCGAGTGTTCCCGTATGCGAGCCCGAGTGTTCCCATATGCTAGCTCTAGTGTTCCCGTATGCGAGCCCGAGTGTTCCCGTATGCTAGCACGAGTGTTCCCGTATGCGAGCCCGAGTGTTCCCGTATGCTAGCACGAGTGTTCCCGTATGCGAGCCCGAGTGTTCCCGTATGCTAGCACATGTGTTCCCGTATGCTAGCACGAGTGTTCCCGTATGCTAGCCCGAGTGTTCCCGTATGCTAGCACGAGTGTTCCCGAAGGTCTTTTTGTTTGGGGGCGGAGGCACCGCTGCGTAACTTTGCATTGTTGACAAATCCTTTAGCGAACAAATGCCACACAAACAGGCAGTTTTATCCATACGCCTGTTGTCGATCAGTTTATATGCGTTTGACTGCGTGAACACAGTTTGCTATTGAAGGCCCTGACTGAAACCCCACGGTCCGCCACTGTGTTTATCAATCAAAAGACGGGATGGATGAGAGGCTGGCGTCAATTTTTTTTTAATGTAATGCGATCTACCAATACTACCTTTGCTATCGACGTATTGAGCACCCCTGCATTACATTAACTGTTCGTCTTATGTTATCTGATAATAGTCTCCCTGTTATAAATCCACACTGATCTGGGTCAATTATATCTGCAATACAATTCTTTAACCTATTGGCAATAATACCTGTAATTATCTTATGATCTGTATTCAGAAGGGATATAGGCCTGTAGGAGGCACATTTTGTAGCGTCTTTCCCTTCTTTATAAATTAGAGTTATTAAGGCTGATTGCCATGTTTGTCCCCAAATTCCTGTTTTTAGCACATGATTGTATGCTCCCTTAAGCAACGGGGCTATTTGGTTTTGACATTTTTTATAAAATTCATTTGTAGCCATCATCTCCCGGAGTAGTTCCTGTTTTTAATTTCTGTATTTGTTCATAAATTTCCACAACTGTAATGGATTTTTCCAACATTAATTTTTGTTCAGGTGTGATTTGGAGTAGTTGAATATTATTTAAATATATTTGAATTTGTTTAATTTCTCCCTCTTCCTTTCTGTATAATAGTTCATAATAATTTGCAAATTCTTCTGCCCTTTCCTCATGCTTTATTTTTAACTCATTTTTTCCAGCCTTGATTTTTGTAATGTAGTCTCTTTAAAGAGTTAGGGCCACAGTCATAACTCTCTTGCTTTGTAAATCTTAACATTTTCTCCACTTCTTGATTATATAACGCTTTGAGAGTAGATCTCTTCTTTTTCAGCTGTATATTTTCCGTAATACTATTTGTCTCTCTAACTTTGTCTTCTAATCGTTTAATTTCTTCAAGTCGTTTACATTGATTTTCTCTTTATCTATTTTTACTTGATGCAAAGGAGATTATCCCCTCAAGACCGCTTTAGCACCTTCCCACAATAAAACTGGATTTATGTCATTTGTATTATTTATTTCCACGTAATCTACCAAAATACTCTGTAATCGATTAACAAACTGTTTATCTTGTAGCAGGGAGTTGTTTAATGTCCAAATATTTTTGGAAGGGCTTATTTCGAAAAGACACACAGGTCACATGTTTGTCTTTGAAGCACACGCTTAGTCCGTGTCCTTCCTGCAGCACACGCCTCGTTCTCTCCTCTCGGTCCTTCATTGATCCAAGTCCATGTGCTCTGAGCTCTGATGTGAGCGTGATCGTGTTGTTCACAAACGGATCCCCAGCTCTAACGGAGAACGTGTTCCAGGCTCCGAGCTGGAAAAACAGTCGCTAATGAAATGAAAAGCTGCTGGACCGGCCGTGAGGCGGACATGGAGCCACGGACGCCATTTTACCCTGGTTTTCCACATGCTCTGTTTTCAAAAGCAGGAATGAATGGTATTCATTGGGTTTATGGCCACGCCCTCCTACAGGCCGTCAGGAAGTAAAGCTCAAATCACCAAAGCCTCCGCTGGGCCATTTAACCTTTGACCTAAATGTGGGGGATGGTCGACAACAGCTGGAAACATCTGCAATCCAGGTCAAAGTCAAGAGTTTAGGACGTGATAGTTTAGTGTTTCTTCCTGGTGGCCCCGCCCACTTTGACCTCTTTGTCTCAGCACTTCCTTTGTAGTGACTCTTCCTGTAGAGCGTGAAGGTCGTTCATTCACTGTTTCTCTGCGCGGGATAAAAACGGCTTTGAGTCCGAGCAGAACCGTCTCCAGTCCTGTGTAACTAATACGAGTGAAGGGGCGGGGCCAGTCCTGTGTAACTAATACGAGTGAAGGGGCGGGGCCAGTCCTGTGTAACTAATACGAGTGAAGGGGCGGGGGCAATTCATGGCCACGCCCACCAGAACTTCCAGAATAAAGTGAATATAAATAAAGTTCCTGTTCCCGGTGCGTGTTGGGCTCCGCCAGGGCTGCCCTTTGTCACCGGTTCTGTTCATTACTTTTATGGACAGAATTTCTAGGCGCAGCCAGGGGCCGGAGGGTGTCCGGTTTGGGAACCTCAGGATCTCATCTCTGCTGTTTGCAGATGATGTTGTTCTGTTGGCTTCCTCAAATCAGGACCTCCAGCTGCACTGGGGCGGTTTGCAGCCGAGTGTGAAGCGGCCGGGATGAGGATCAGCACCTCCAAATCTGAGGCCATGGTTCTCGACCGGAAAAAGGTGGCTTCCCCGCTTCAGGTCGGTGGGGTGTCCTTGCCTCAAGTGGAGGAGTTCAAGTATCTCGGGGTCCTGTTCACGAGTGAGGGACGGATGGAGCGTGAGATCGGTAGACGGATCGGTGCGGCGTCAGCAGTGATGCGGTCGCTGTATCGGACCGTTGTGGTGAAGAGGGAGCTGAGCCAAGCGGCAAAGCTCTCGATTTACCGATCGATCTACGTTCCCACCCTCACCTATGGTCACCCCACCCTCACCTATGGTCACCCCACCCTCACCTATGGTCACCCCACCCTCACCTATGGTCATCCCACCCTCACCTATGGTCATCCCACCCTCACCTATGGTCATCCCACCCTCACCTATGGTCATGAGATTTGGGTAATGACCGAAAGGACAAGATCGCGAATACAAGCGGCCGAAATGAGTTTCCTTCGCAGGGTGGCTGGGCGTACCCTCCGAGATCGGGTGAGGAGCTCAGTTACCCGGGAGGAGCTCGGACTCGAGCCGCTGCTCCTCCACGTCGAAAGGAGCCAGCTGAGGTGGCTAGGGCATCTGTACCGGATGCCTCCTGGTCGCCTCCCTCGGGAGGTGCTCCAGGCATGTCCTATTGGGAAGAGGCCTCGTGGAAGGCCCAGGACACGCTGGTGGGACTATGTCTCCGAGCTGGCCTGGTGTCGCCTCGGGGTCCCCCCAGAACAGCTGGAGGAGGTGTGCGTGGATCGGGAAGTCTGGGCATCTCTGCTGAGACTGCTGCCCCCGCGACCCGGCCCCGGATAAAGCGGAAGAAAATGGATGGATGGACAAATAAAGTTTGATTCGATTGAAGGTAAAGGTAATAGTTTATTTCCTGCAGAGGGCGCCGCTCTGCACAGACCCACATCAGAGACACGGAAACATTACTGACCTTTACTACATAAAGGAGAGACTTACTGCAGAGCGGCTCAGACTGTGACCTCATCTTCATACGCACTATGGAAACCTGCACTGCTCATACTGTTTATTTGTATATATTTATAAAAAATATCTGCATTTCCTGTTTGTCCAGAGTGTTTCTGAGCTGAGAGTCACCAGTGAGGTCCTCCTTTGTGAGATAATAAAGGCTTATCTTTCTTAGACTGTGACCTCATGTGTGTGACCTCAGACTGTGACCTCATGTGTGTGACCTCAGACTGTGACCTCATGTGTGACCTCATGTGTGTGACCTCATGTGTTTGACCTCATGTGTGACCTCAGACTGTGACCTCATGTGTGTACCTCAGACTGTGACCTCATGTGTGTGACCTCAGACTGTGACCTCATGTGTGACCTCAGACTGTGACCTCATGTGTGTGACCTCATGTGTGACCTCATGTGTGTACCTCAGACTGTGACCTCATGTGTGACCTCAGACTGTGACCTCATGTGTGTACCTCAGACTCGGTGCGGCTGGTCGGGCGGCGGAGCCTGTGTTCAGGATCTCTGCAGATCCAGGACCAGTCCTTGTCCCAGTCCTGGGCCGGGGTCTGTGAGGGGGCCTTGGACCGTCGCGGGGCAGAGGTGCTGTGCAGGGAGCTGGGCTGTGGGGCTCCTCTCCTCCAGGGGGCGCTCTCTCCTCTGGGGCAGACGTTCCACTGTGAGGGAAACGAGTCTAAGCTGATGGACTGTCCCCGGACCAGGACCGGCCCAGAGACCTGCCCCACTCTCAACCTCACCTGCAAAGGTAAGGGGGCGGGGCCTGTAAGGGGCGGGGCCTGGAGAGGGGCGGGGCTCACCTGTGTTTGTGTACAGAACCGCTGAGGCTGGTGGGAGGGGCCAGTCGCTGTGAGGGGACGGTGGAGGCGGAGCTCAGAGGAGAGTGGAGACGAGTGTGGACCTCTTACCCCTGGGACCTGGAGGCGGCGACCGCCGTGTGTCGAGACCTGGACTGTGGATCTCCTGTTTCTACAGAAGTGATACGAGGGTCTGACAGTAAAGTGTGGAGGGTCGACACTCACTGTGTGAAGAAGAACTCTTCTGGGAGGGACTGTCTCTCCGATGGCTCATCTTCTTTCCTCCTCCAGGGTATTTGTTCAGGTTTGTTTAAATCCAGAGTTTCTTCTTCTCACAATCTCTGCTCAGAGTCAGTTCATTGAATGTGGTGCTGCCCCCTAGAGGAGGACACAGATAATGCTCTGCTCCCATTGGCCGAGGCGGGAGTACTCAGTTACTTTTACTCAAGTACTTTATGTAACTGTTTCCACTAACTGCACATAGAGTATCACTCAGACTGTAGTACTGTATCGTGTAAGTATACAGTGCCTTGCGAAAGGCGAAACATCTCCAGGTGTTAGAACGGCCAAGTCAAAGTCCAGACCTGAATCCAATCGAGAATCTGTGGAAAGAACTGAAAACTGCTGTTCACAAACGCTGTCCATCCAACTTCACTGAGCTCCAGCTGTTTTGCAAATATTTCAGTCTCTCAATGTGAAAACTGATAGAGACAAACCCCGAGGACTTACAGCAGTAATCGCAGCACAAGGTGGCGCTAGAGAGTATTCACTTAAGGGCGGAATCATTTTGCACGCCCAATTTTTCAGTTGTTAAAATTTTTTGAAATATCCAATAAATTTCGTTTCCCTTCATGATTGTCCCACTTGTTGTTGGTTCTTCACAAAAAAATACAGTTTTATATCTTTATGTTTGAAGCCTAAAATGTGACAAAAGGTCAAAGTTCAAGGGGGCCAAATACTTTCACAGGTACTGTATACCAGAAACTCCACATCCTCCACTGATCACCAATGAAACTACAGGTCAACCAGAAACACAGCGACTGTCTTCACCACTGACTCAGTCCACAGGAGGATCTGAACAACACTATTTTCATTTAGTCCAAAATCCAAATGTCCAACGTTCTACTGTCTGTCCATGTCCTCGTCCTCAGACACGTCCTCTGTAAATATATGACCAGAGATTTGTTTAGTTTGTGACATTACACACTATATTTGACAGAACTTTCCACTGCATTGTTCTGGACGTCCTGCTCCAGGCCACAGCATCTACAATGTTCAGAACCTGAAGCTCCGGCTCAGGTTTCTCTGTCACAAACGTCCTTCACCGTCAGAGAAACTTCTGTAAACGATGAAGAGTTTCTGGTTAATGTGACCTCTGCTCCTCAGATCTGCTGAACGTCCCGGAGGTGTCTGTGTCTGAGGGGGTGTGGGCTCCGCGGGCAGAGGGCGAGCTCTGGGGGCCGCGGGCACAGGAGGGTGACTGGGCGTCGCCGGGAGAGGGCGGGGTCTGGGTGCAGATGGGGGCACATTTCCGGGTCAAATGCTCCGTGGAGCCGCAGTACCCGGGAGGCTCCTTCCAGCTGCTCTCCCCCACCCTCAACCTCACCCTGCCCGCCCTCAATCACTCCGCCCACTTCCTGTTTACTGACGTAGGCCCCGCCCACAAAGGGAACTACACCTGTGTTTACCTCCTGGAGGTGTTCAACCACAACTTCACCTCCAGCAGCTCCACCTACATCCACCCAGGAGGTAAGACCACAGAGGAACTACACCTGTGTTTAAACAGCTCCACCTACATCCACCCAGGAGGTAAGGCCACAGAGGAACCACACCTGTGTTTAAACAGCTCCACCTACATCCACCCAGGAGGTAAGGCCACAGAGGAACTACACCTGTGTTTAAACAGCTCCACCTACATCCACCCAGGAGGTAAGACCACAGAGGAACTACACCTGTGTTTAAACAGCTCCACCTACATCCACCCAGGAGGTAAGGCCACAGAGGAACCACACCTGTGTTTAAACAGCTCCACCTACATCCACCCAGGAGGTAAGGCCACAGAGGAACCACACCTGTGTTTAAACAGCTCCACCTACATCCACCCAGGAGGTAAGGCCACAGAGGAACTACACCTGTGTTCAAACAGCTCCACCTACATCCACCCAGGCGGTAAGGCCACAGAGGAACTACACCTGTGTTTAAACAGCTCCACCTACATCCACCCAGGAGGTAAGGCCACAGAGGAACTACACCTGTGTTTAAACAGCTCCACCTACATCCACCCAGGAGGTAAGGCCACAGAGGAACTACACCTGTGTTTAAACAGCTCCACCTACATCCACCCAGGAGGTAAGGCCACAGAGGAACTACACCTGTGTTTAAACAGCTCCACCTACATCCACCCAGGAGGTAAGGCCATAAAGGAACTACACCTGTGTTTAAACAGCTCCACCTACATCCACCCAGGAGGTAAGACCACAGAGGAACTACACCTGTGTTTAAACAGCTCCACCTACATCCACCCAGGAGGTAAGGCCACAGAGGAACTACACCTGTGTTTAAACAGCTCCACCTACATCCACCCAGGAGGTAAGGCCACAGAGGAACTACACCTGTGTTTAAACAGCTCCACCTACATCCACCCAGGAGGTAAGGCCACAGAGGAACTACACCTGTGTTTAAACAGCTCCACCTACATCCACCCAGGAGGTAAGGCCATAAAGGAACTACACCTGTGTTTAAACAGCTCCACCTACATCCACCCAGGAGGTAAGGCCACAGAGGAACTACACCTGTGTTTAAACAGCTCCATCTACATCCACCCAGGAGGTAAGGCCACAGAGGAACTACACCTGTGTTTAAACAGCTCCACCTACATCCACCCAGGAGGTAAGACCACAGAGGAACTACACCTGTGTTTAAACAGCTCCACCTACATCCACCCAGGAGGTAAGACCACAGAGGAACTACACCTGTGTTTAAACAGCTCCACCTACATCCACCCAGGAGGTAAGGCCACAGAGGAACTACACCTGTGTTTAAACAGCTCCACCTACATCCACCCAGGAGGTAAGGCCACAGAGGAACTACACCTGTGTTTAAACAGCTCCATCTACATCCACCCAGGAGGTAAGGCCACAGAGGAACTACACCTGTGTTTAAACAGCTCCACCTACATCCACCCAGGAGGTAAGACCACAGAGGAACTACACCTGTGTTTAAACAGCTCCACCTACATCCACCCAGGAGGTAAGACCACAGAGGAACTACACCTGTGTTTAAACAGCTCCACCTACATCCACCCAGGAGGTAAGGCCACAGAGGAACTACACCTGTGTTTAAACAGCTCCACCTACATCCACCCAGGAGGTAAGGCCACAGAGGAACTACACCTGTGTTTAAACAGCTCCACCTACATCCACCCAGGAGGTAAGGCCACAGAGGAACTACACCTGTGTTTAAACAGCTCCACCTACATCCACCCAGGAGGTAAGGCCATAAAGGAACTACACCTGTGTTTAAACAGCTCCACCTACATCCACCCAGGAGGTAAGGCCACAGAGGAACTACACCTGTGTTTAAACAGCTCCATCTACATCCACCCAGGAGGTAAGGCCACAGAGGAACTACACCTGTGTTTAAACAGCTCCACCTACATCCACCCAGGAGGTAAGACCACAGAGGAACTACACCTGTGTTTAAACAGCTCCACCTACATCCACCCAGGAGGTAAGGCCACAGAGGAACTACACCTGTGTTTAAACAGCTCCACCTACATCCACCCAGGAGGTAAGGCCACACATGTGCTGGGTATTTACTAGCTCGGGCAGGTGTATGTGTGTTGGGGGGTCTGGGGGGAGTTTGGGGGGGGGGGGGGTGTTTTATAAACCAGGCTCACTCTGAGCCAGACTCACTCTGAGTGAGCCTGGTTACTATGGAAACATAGTCAGAGAACTTAGCCTGGTCCGGCCCGGGCTAAGAGCAGACTGAGCACAAGCTAAGTTTCTTCTTCGTGAAATCCAACACCAATGGGCAACGTAAAGGAGACTGCTAAGAGACTGGTGAGAGACTGCTGAGAGACTGGTGAGAGACTGCTGAGAGACTGGTGAGAGACTGGTGAGAGACTGGTGAGAGACTGGTGAGAGACTGGTGAGAGACTGGTGAGAGACTGGTGAGAGACTGGTGAGAGACTGCTGAGAGACTGGTGAGAGACTGGTGAGAGACTGGTGAGAGACTGGTGGGAGACTGATGGGAGACTGGTGAGAGACTGATGGGAGACTGATGGGAGACTGATGGGAGACTGGTGAGAGACTGGTGAGCTCACCATCCTCTCACGAGCTGTTCACGAGCCTCTCACCAACCGCACAAGAAAACTTGCATCTAGTAAACTTGAGTCTGGTCTTTGAGTCTGGTCTTTGAGTCTGGTCTTTGAGTCTGGTCTTTGAGTCTGGTCTTTGAGTCTGGTCTCGGATGTGTGTTCCTCTGCTGCAGCGCCCCCCAGAGGTGTCCCAGTGACAGTGCGTCCGTCTGAAGCCACAGGAAGCTCAGGGACAGTTACAGTCACCTCGTCTCTGGTCCTTGATCTCTGTCCTGTGTCTGTCCACAGCAGACCCTCCACAGACCTCAGCAGACCCTCCACAGACCACAAGAGAACCTCCACAGACCACAGGAGAACCTCCACAGACCACAGGAGAACCTCCACAGACCCTGACCCTGGTCCTGGTCCTTGTCAGTGTGGCCCTCATCACCACGGCAACCATTCTGGTCATCTGCTGCAAGAGACGCGCTCGCACCGGCAAGTATCTCAGTGTCCAAATGTCCTAAACGTCTGGGACAGATCCACACGACTGAATATCTCAGATATTCATTCACTATTTTATTCATTCACTATTTTATTCATTCACTATTTTATTCATTCACTATTTTATTTATCACTATTTTATTCATTCACTATTTTATTTATCACTATTTTATTCATTCACTATTTTATTCATTCACTATTTTATTTATCACTATTTTATTCATTCACTATTTTATTCATTCACTATTCACTAAAGCTTCTCTTGACAGCGGAGTGCCCCAAGGCTCTGTCCTAGGACCAGTCTTGTTCTCACTGTACATGTTGCCACTCGGCTCCATTTTTAAAAAACATAATATATCATTCCACTGCTTTGCTGATGATGTTCAGGTTTATCTTCCGCTTAATGTTAAATCGAACTAATTTCAAGACCTGCAGAATTGTCTTAACGATGTAAAAGATTGGATGTCTCTCAACTTTTTAAATTTAAATGACAAAAAAACAGAAATTGTAATATTTGGCCAGTTCGACCATCCTGTTTTCACTGGTGCATGTAGCCACCTATCGTCTTTCTGTCGTCCATTTGCAAAGAGTCTTGGTGTTTATATTGATGGTGCATTTAAAATGGACAAACAAATAAGCTCAGTGGTCAAAACCAGCTTTTTCCAGCTGAGGCTTTTGGGAAAGGTCAAACCATACCTGCCACCAAGCCAACTTGAAAGAGTGGTCCATGCGCTTATAACGTCACGGCTGGACTATTGCAACTCATTATATTATGGCCTTGACCAATTGTCCATCCATAGACTGCAGTTGGTCCAGAACGCGGCGGCTCGTCTGCTCACAGGGACCAGACGACGGGAGCACATTACCCCTGTGCTTTCCTCCCTCCACTGGCTTCCTGTGACTTTTAGAATCCAGTTTAAAGTCTTACTGTTTGTTTTTAAATCTCTTCATGACCTGGCACCTTCTTATTTAAGTGACTTATTGAAACGGTATACTCCGGGCAGAACACTGAGGTCTTCTGACCAGTTGCTCTTAGACTGCCCACGGTCCAACCGGAAAACCAGAGGTGATCGAGCCTTTGCTGTTGCCGGTCCTAAACTTTGGAACTCTCTGCCCTTGGAAATCAGGGCGGCCTCCTCTATCGTCAACTTTAAGTCGCTGTTGAAAACGCATCTTTTTGCACTGGCATTTTAATTCAAGCTGAGCTAGACATTTTGATTAAACTGCAGTTTTATTTTTTCATCTTCTGTTTATCTGTTTATTACTTACAGTATGTTGTTTGTATGTTGCTCTGATTATGGAAAGCACTTTGGGGCAGTATTCTGTTTTTAATGTGCTATACAAATAAACCTTGACCTTGACTATTTTATTCATTCACTATTTTATTTATCACTATTTTATTCATTCACTATTTTATTCATTCACTATTTTATTCATTCACTATTTTATTTATCTCTATTTTATTCATTCACTATTTTATTCATTCACTATTTTATTTATCACTATTTTATTTATCACTATTTTATTCATTCACTATTTTATTCATTCAAGGCAAGGCAAGGCAAGGCAACTTTATTTATACCGCGCATTTCGTACACAAGGCAACTCAATGCGCCTTACAAAAGAAAAAATGCTTTAGCTCCGTGGCTTGGCCTTGAAGGGAAGTGTTGACGGTGTAGGAGAGATAAGCGGTCCAGCTGCTTCAAACCTCCTCTCAGGAGGACGAGAATTATTCCAGTAACAGTTTATACATTTATAATGAATTAGCTTTTTTCTTGGTCTCAGCTTTAGTTCAGGTCTCCAGAGCAGGTAGTTCCCTTCAACGTTCATCCCTTTTCATCCCAGAAATAAAGTCCATCTATTGTCGGTCTCCACAGCGAGCTGCCAGGTCGTACATAACAGTCCACGTTGTGCGTTACTTTCTGGTGTAGTTCCATCACTCGGTCACTCCCTGCTCCAAAGTGCTTGTTAATTTCAATGGACAGCAGCGTGGTCCGATTGCAAACTGCTGTCTTCCCAAATTTCCGATAATCCAGGGCAGTCCATCCAATAAGCAGGTGCCCTGTTATCAAGAGTCCAAATAAGTAAATATCTTTGAAGTCTCCGACCGACAGGACCGCGAGGCAAACGACATCCATCGCAAACCGAGCTGTGAAAATCCGGTCAGGGAAGACGACCTCCTCCGTGGCCTCACTTTGTGAAAAAAACGTATCAATTGCACTGAGATTCCAGTTAATCAATTCCATAGTTTTGCGGTTCGGGAGGACAGCGAGCAGGTGGTCCAAGAGGAAAAATAAAAGTCAGACAAGACACTCGCAGAGGCAGGAAAAAGCACAAAAGCAGGAGAAGTGAGAAGACACGTCCGCACTCGACAGAGACAGGAAGTAAAGTTCACTATTTTATTCATTCACTATTTTATTCATTCACTATTTTATTCATTCACTATTTTATTTATCACTATTTTATTCATTCACTATTTTATTCATTCACTATTTTATTCATTCACTATTTTATTTATCACTATTTTATTCATTCACTATTTTATTCATTCACTATTTTATTTATCACTATTTTATTCATTCACTATTTTATTCATTCACTATTTTATTCATTCACTATTTTATTCATTCACTATTTTATTCATTCACTATTTTATTTATCACTATTTTATTCATTCACTATTTTATTCATTCACTATTTTATTTATCACTATTTTATTCATCACTATTTTATTCATCACTATTTTATTCATTCACTATTTTATTTATCACTATTTTATTCATCACTATTTTATTCATTCACTATTTTATTCATCACTATTTTATTCATTCACTATTTTATTTATCACTATTTTATTCATTCACTATTTTTTGCAAACCAGCACAAATATGGAAACATTTGCAACAAACATCTACATTTAAATCGCTTTGTCGCTCAAAAAGATAATTGTCCTGAACAGACGACAAACACTGACAGAACCCCCCCCCCCCCCCCCCCACTTTTTTTGCCGTTGGAGATAAAGTCGATCCCCTCCTGGAGCCCCTTCCTTAACCTGGGGGAGGGTTTGACCTGAATGATCCTGGAGCTCTGTGGTCGGGGGCTTGGTGCCCCTGGTAGGGTCTCCCAGGGCAAACAGGTCCTAGGTGACGGGTCAGGAGCCCCTTATGAGAGACCAACAGGCCCGGTTAGAACCATGAGGCCGTCCTTCTGTGGACCCACCACCTGCAGGGGGCGCTATAGGGGCTGGTGCAGCTCAAACAGCTGCCCCCACGACCCGGCAACGGACAAGTGGAAGAAGATGGATGTGTGGATGGAAGATGAAGTCAATATGATAAATGTACATATCTCAAATTAAAAACTAAACTAAACAACACTTCATTGCTGCTCCTCTGGTACTCTACGACTACATTGCCCTGATGTGTCATTAAACATCAGGATTCGAACCACTGACCCTACGGTCACAAGACGACCCGCTCTACTTCGTCAGCCTAGCGGGCACGTGTGTGTGGGGGGGTGCAAGGCCAATGAAACGTATGTCTCCGATTTCAAAGCAGAGTTCGTATGTTCGAATGGGGGTCATTTGTAGTTTATGAAGCATTTGCATAATTTGTTGAAAAATTCACCGCAAACAAAACAGACCCTCCCCCCCTCCTCAGCAGACGCCCCCCTCCCCCCCCCCTCCTGAGCAGACCCTCCCCCCTGGATGAATTTTACCGCCTTAGCTCCAACTGTGTTTACTACAAAGTTA